>CAKLBY020000059.1:0-94889 GCA_921007115.2 Peronospora matthiolae | reverse complement strand
ACAAGCGCATTCTCGTGTTGGCGCATCATGCCAACAGATACTAGCACGACCCCCCAGTTCATGTGCGATCGTAGCTTGCTTATCCCGCCGCCATGAACCGGTTAAGTCAGGCTGGACCTCGACTGGAAGGTCATGGATTATCTTAGTCTTCAGTTGATCGTACGTACCACTCGTTGATAGCGAGCTTGATCACCTCACCCGCTACATCCTTTGCTGCGTATGTACGTTCTTATCGTTGGGCTGATTCGTATTGAATATTATGGAGTGACAAGACTTGTAGTGGAACCGAGACGACCATGAGCGGGATCGATGCGTCAGCAAATTTTCTGAGTGCGCAACAAAATGAGTGAGTCCTGATAAAATGTGAGTGAGCGAAGGGTATCGTTGATGAAGATACGGATATAAGGTACGACCTTCAGTACCCGGATTCCGTATCATCACCTCTGTAAAGACAGTCACACTACACCACAAAAAGGCCGCACCGGTTTTCGTTGGTCTCACATTTGCTCCTCATACGCTCGATGAGTGTGTAATCCACAGTACGTATGCACATCGTGAAAGCCTCATATAATGCTGTACGCGTCAAGTTATCATCGGACCATGGACATGTGTGACTCACGCGTTACAGTTCTCGTTGAGGATAGTATGTGTGTATTAGTGAAGGATCGTTGAAGTAGCTATGGTGTGAAGCGGGTTTCGAAGTGTCAACAGTGCACTGTTGTTGTAGACGCGAACTGGCTCCATGAATCACCGGGTTGGGTGGCGCCAACTTGTAACGGAACGCTTCTGTCCGGGTAGTGAGGTACGAGGGTTGTGACACGCGTGACGGCGTCACTATCCACAGGGTGTGGAAGGCGCGCCCGTCTCAAACTAGGAGTCGACATTGTGGTGAGCTCGTAAGGGTTCACACCAAGGTCACTAAGGAACAATGCACCGCCCCAGACTGGATAACAGAGCAGGGAAAAACCGTCGCTCCTGGTAGTGGGAGGATCACGTGCCAGAATCCTGATGTGGCGTCACCACTCTACAGGTCGCAACACGAATACCTTGTGAAAACCTTTTACTGATTGGGTGGATACCAGTTTCACCAGTCTACCATCGTTCTCCTCTATGTCTCTATGTCCTCAAGGCGAAGTCACGGTGCTCTACTATAGATTAATACTGCGTCCCGTTTTTTCGTGCTGAAATACTTTGCACAGCACGAATCACGATGTGCGTTATGCAAACAAATTGACCATCGACAACAGAGCTTGAACTTACTGCAACCAATCACACTGGTTTCTCTCTCGATTTGAAATCTGAGAAAAGAAAGCAGTACATGTGAGGTGCAGCAGCAATTTGGCGGACCGAATCATGGACCTTGCAAGACGTAGCGAGTGTTGCAAAGGGGTCAATGCAAAACGTGAAGATCATAATACCGGTGGCTTGAAAGTGACAAGCGCATTCTCGTGTTGGCGCATCAGGCCAACAAATACTAGCACGACCCCCAGTTCATGTGCAATCGTAGCTTGCTTATCCCGCCGCCATGAACCGGTTAAGTCAGGCTGGACCTCGACTGGAAGGTCATGGATTATCTTAGTCTTCAGTTGATCGTACGAACTACTCGTTGTTGGCGTGCTTGATCACCTTGCCCGCTGCATCCTTTGCTGCGTATGTCCGTTCTTATCGTTGGGCTGATTCGTATTGAATATTATGGAGTGACAAGACTTGTAGTGGAACCGAGACGACCATGAGCGGGATCGATGCGTCAGCAAATTTTCTGAGTGCGCAACAAAATGAGTGAGTCCTGATAAAATGTGAGTGAGCGAAGGGTATCGTTGATGAAGATACGGATATAAGGTACGACCTTCAGTACCCGGATTCCGTATCATCACCTCTGTAAAGACAGTCACACTACACCACAAAAAGGCCGCACCGGTTTTCGTTGGTCTCACTTTTGCTCCTCATACGCTCGATGAGTGTGTAATCCACAGTACGTATGCACATCATGAAAGCCTCATATAATGCTGTACGCGTCAAGTTATCATCGGACCATGGACATATGTGACTCACGCGTTACAGTTCTCGTTAAGTATAGTATGTGTGTATTAGTGAAGGGTCCTTGAAGTAGCTATGGTGTGAAGCGGGTTTCGAAGTGTCAACAGTGCATTGTTGTTGTAGGCGCGAACTGGCTCTATGAATCACCGGGTTGGGTGGCTCCAACTTGTAACGGAACGCTTCTGTCCGGGTAGTGAGGTACGAGGGTTTTGACACGCGTGACGGCGTCACTATCCACAGGGTGTGGAAGGCGCGCCCGTCTCAAACTAGGAGTCGACATTGTGGTGAGCTCGTAAAGGTTCACACCAAGGTCACTAAGGAACAATGCACCGCCCCAGACTGGATAACAGAGCAGGGAAAAACCGTCGCTCCTGGTAGTGGGAGGATCACGTGCCAGAATCCTGATGTGGCGTCACCACTCTACAGTCGCAACACGAAAACCTTGTGAAAACCTTTTACTGATTGGGTGGATACCAGTTTCACCAGTCTACCATCGTTCTCCTCTATGTCCTCAAGGCGAAGTCACGGTGCTCTACTATAGATTAATACTGCGTCCCGTTTTTTTGTGCTGAAATACTTTGCACAGCACGAATCACGATGTGCGTTATGCAATTAAATTGACCATCGACAACCGAGCTTGGACTTACTGCAACCAATCACACTGGTTCTCTGTCGATTTGAAATCTGAGAAAAGAAAGTAGTACATGTGAGGTGCAGCAGCAATTTGGCGGACCGAATCATGGACCTTGCAAGACGTAGCGAGTGTTGCAAAAGGGTCAATGCAAAACGTGAAGAACATAATACCGGTGGCTTGCAAGGGACAAGCGCATACTCGTGTCGATGTTTCATGCTAACAAATACTAGCACGACCCCCAGTTCATGTGCAATCGTAGCTTGCTTATCCCGCCGCCATGAACCAGTTAAATCAGGCTGGACCTCGACTGGAAGGTCATGGATTATCTTAGTCTTCAGTTGATCGTACGAACTACTCGTTGTTGGCGTGCTTGATCACCTTGCCCGCTGCATCCTTTGCTGCGTATGTCCGTTCTTATCGTTGGGCTGATTCGTATTGAATATTATGGAGTGACAAGACTTGTAGTGGAACCGAGACGACCATGAGCGGGATCGATGCGTCAGCAAATTTTCTGAGTGCGCAACAAAATGAGTGAGTCCTGACAAAATGTGAGTGAGCGAAGGGTATCGTTGATGAAGATACGGATATAAGGTACGACCTTCAGTACCCGGATTCCGTATCATCACCTCTGTAAAGACAGTCACACTACACCACAAAAAGGCCGCACCGTTTTTCGTTGGTCTCACATTTGCTCCTCATACGCTCGATGAGTGTGTAATCCACAGTACGTATGCACATCATGAAAGCCTCATATAATGCTGTACGCGTCAAGTTATCAACGGACCATGGACATGTGTGACTCACGCGTTACAGTTCTCGTTAAGGATAGTATGTGTGTATTAGTGAAGGGACCTTGAAGTAGCTATGGTGTGAAGCGGGTTTCGAAGTGTCAACAGTGCATCGTTGCGTCGTTTCATCGCGAACTGACTCCATGAATCACCGGGTTGGGTGGCGCCAACCTGTAACGGAACGCTTCTGTCCGGGAAGTGAGGTACGAGGGTTGTGACACGCGTGACGGCGTCACTATCCACAGGGTGTGGAAGGCGCGCCGGTCTCAAACTAGGAGTCGACATTGTGGTGAGCTCGTAAGGGTTCACACCAAGGTCACTAAGGAACAATGCACCGCCCCAGACTGGTAACAGAGCAGGGAAAAACCGTCGCTCCTGGTAGTGGGAGGATCACGTGCCAGAATCCTGATGTGGCGTCACCACTCTACAGGTCGCAACACGAATACCTTGCGAAAACCTTTTACTGATTGGGTGGATACCAGTTTCACCAGTCTGCCATCGCTCTCCTCTATGTCTCTATGTCCTCAAGGCGAAGTCACGGTGCTCTACTATAGATTAATACTGCGTCCCGTTTTTTTCGTGCTGAAATACTTTGCACAGCACGAATCACGATGTGTTTTATGCAAACAAACTGGCCATCGACAACCGAGCTTGGACTTACTGCAACCAATCACACTGGTTTCTCTCTCGATTTGAAATCTGAGAAAAGAAAGCAGTACATGTGAGGTGCAGCAGCAATTTGGCGGACCGAATCATGGACCTTGCAAGACGTAGCGAGTGTTGCAAAGGGGTCAATGCAAAACGTGAAGATCATAATACCGGTGGCTTGAAAGTGACAAGCGCATTCTCGTGTTGGCGCATCATGCCAACAGATACTAGCACGACCCCCAGTTCATGTGCGATCGTAGCTTGCTTATCCCGCCGCCATGAACCGGTTAAGTCAGGCTGGACCTCGACTGGAAGGTCATGGATTATCTTAGTCTTCAGTTGATCGTACGTACCACTCGTTGATAGCGAGCTTGATCACCTCACCCGCTACATCCTTTGCTGCGTATGTACGTTCTTATCGTTGGGCTGATTCGTATTGAATATTATGGAGTGACAAGACTTGCAGTGGAACCGAGACGACACATGAGCGGGATCGATGCGTCAGCAAATTTTCTGAGTGCGCAACAAAATGAGTGAGTCCTGATAAAATGTGAGTGAGCGAAGGGTATCGTTGATGAAGATACGGATATAAGGTACGACCTTCAGTACCCGGATTCCGTATCATCACCTCTGTAAAGACAGTCACACTACACCACAAAAAGGCCGCACCGGTTTTCGTTGGTCTCACTTTTGCTCCTCATACGCTCGATGAGTGTGTAATCCACAGTACGTATGCACATCGTGAAAGCCTCATTTATTGCTGTACGCGTCAAGTTATCATCGGACCATGGACATGTGTGACTCACGCGTTACAGTTCTCGTTAAGTATAGTATGTGTGTATTAGTGAAGGGTCCTTGAAGTAGCTATGGTGTGAAGCGGGTTTCGAAGTGTCAACAGTGCACTGTTGTTGTAGACGCGAACTGGCTCTATGAATCACCGGGTTGGGTGGCGCCAACTTGTAACGGAACGCTTCTGTCCAAGTAGTGAGATACGAGGGTTGTGACACGCGTGACGGCGTCACTGTCCACAGGGTGTGGAAGGCGCGCCCGTCTCAAACTAGGAGTCGACATTGTGGTGAGCTCGTAAGGGTTCACACCAAGGTCACTAAGGAACAATGCACCGCCCCAGACTGGATAACAGAGCAGGGAAAAACCGTCGCTCCTGGTAGTGGGAGGATCACGTGCCAGAATCCTGATGTGGCGTCACCACTCTACAGTCGCAACACGAAAACCTTGTGAAAACCTTTTACTGATTGGGTGGATACCAGTTTCACCAGTCTACCATCGTTCTCCTCTATGTCTCTGTGTATTGAAGGCGAAGTCACGGTGCTCTACTATAGATTAATACTGCGTCCCGTTTTTTCGTGCTGGAATACTTTGCACAGCACGAATCACGATGTGCGTTATGCAATTAAATTGACCATCGACAACCGAGCTTGGACTTACTGCAACCAATCACACTGGTTCTCTGTCGATTTGAAATCTGAGAAAAGAAAGTAGTACATGTGAGGTGCAGCAGCAATTTGGCGGACCGAATCATGGACCTTGCAAGACGTAGCGAGTGTTGCAAAAGGGTCAATGCAAAACGTGAAGAACATAATACCGGTGGCTTGAAAGTGACAAGCGCATTCTCGTGTTGGCGCATCATGCTAACAAATACTAGCACGACCCCCAGTTCATGTGCAATCGTAGCTTGCTTATCCCGCCGCCATGAACCAGTTAAATCAGGCTGGACCTCGACTGGAAGGTCATGGATTATCTTAGTCTTCAGTTGATCGTACGAACTACTCGTTGTTGGCGTGCTTGATCACCTTGCCCGCTGCATCCTTTGCTGCGTATGTCCGTTCTTATCGTTGGGCTGATTCGTATTGAATATTATGGAGTGACAAGACTTGTAGTGGAACCGAGACGACCATGAGCGGGATCGATGCGTCAGCAAATTTTCTGAGTGCGCAACAAAATGAGTGAGTCCTGACAAAATGTGAGTGAGCGAAGGGTATCGTTGATGAAGATACGGATATAAGGTACGACCTTCAGTACCCGGATTCCGTATCATCACCTCTGTAAAGACAGTCACACTACACGACAAAAAGGCCCCACCGGTTTTCGTTGGTCTCGCATTTGCTCTCCATACGCTCGATGAATGTGTAATCCACAGTACGTATGCACATCATGAAAGCCTCATTTATTGCTGTACGCGTCAAGTTATCATCGGACCATGGACATGTGTGACTCACGCGTTACAGTTCTCGTTGAGGATAGCCTGTGTGTGTATTAGTGAAGGGTCCTTGAAGTAGCTATGGTGTGAAGCGGGTTTCGAAGTGTCAGCAGTGCATTGTTGTTGTAGACGCGAACTGGCTCCGTGAATCACCGGGTTGGGTGGCGCCAACTTGTAACGGAACGCTTCTGTCCGGGTAGTGAGGTACGAGGGTTGTGACACGCGTGACGGCGTCACTATCCACAGGGTGTGGAAGGCGCGCCCGTCTCAAACTAGGAGTCGACATTGTGGTGAGCTCGTAAGGGTTCACACCAAGGTCACTAAGGAACGGTGCACCGCCCCAGACTGGATAACAGAGCAGGGAAAAACCGTCGCTCCTGGTAGTGGGAGGATCACGTGCCAGAATCCTGATGTGGCGTCACCACTCTACAGGTCGCAACACGAATACCTTGCGAAAACCTTTTACTGATTGGGTGGATACCAGTTTCACCAGTCTGCCATCGCTCTCCTCTATGTCTCTATGTCCTCAAGGCGAAGTCACGGTGCTCTACTATAGATTAATACTGCGTCCCGTTTTTTCGTGCTGAAATACTTTGCACAGCACGAATCACGATGTGCGTTATGCAATTAAATTGACCATCGACAACAGAGCTTGAACTTACTGCAACCAATCACACTGGTTTCTCTCTCGATTTGAAATCTGAGAAAAGAAAGCAGTACATGTGAGGTGCAGCAGCAATTTGGCGGACCGAATCATGGACCTTGCAAGACGTAGCGAGTGTTGCAAAGGGGTCAATGCAAAACGTGAAGATCATAATACCGGTGGCTTGAAAGTGACAAGCGCATTCTCGTGTTGGCGCATCATGCTAACAAATACTAGCACGACCCCCAGTTCATGTGCAATCGTAGCTTGCTTATCCCGCCGCCATGAACCAGTTAAATCAGGCTGGACCTCGACTGGAAGGTCATGGATTATCTTAGTCTTCAGTTGATCGTACGAACTACTCGTTGTTGGCGTGCTTGATCACCTTGCCCGCTGCATCCTTTGCTGCGTATGTCCGTTCTTATCGTTGGGCTGATTCGTATTGAATATTATGGAGTGACAAGACTTGTAGTGGAACCGAGACGACCATGAGCGGGATCGATGCGTCAGCAAATTTTCTGAGTGCGCAACAAAATGAGTGAGTCCTGACAAAATGTGAGTGAGCGAAGGGTATCGTTGATGAAGATACGGATATAAGGTACGACCTTCAGTACCCGGATTCCGTATCATCACCTCTGTAAAGACAGTCACACTACACCACAAAAAGGCCGCACCGTTTTTCGTTGGTCTCACATTTGCTCCTCATACGCTCGATGAGTGTGTAATCCACAGTACGTATGCACATCATGAAAGCCTCATATAATGCTGTACGCGTCAAGTTATCAACGGACCATGGACATGTGTGACTCACGCGTTACAGTTCTCGTTAAGGATAGTATGTGTGTATTAGTGAAGGGACCTTGAAGTAGCTATGGTGTGAAGCGGGTTTCGAAGTGTCAACAGTGCATCGTTGCGTCGTTTCATCGCGAACTGACTCCATGAATCACCGGGTTGGGTGGCGCCAACCTGTAACGGAACGCTTCTGTCCGGGAAGTGAGGTACGAGGGTTGTGACACGCGTGACGGCGTCACTATCCACAGGGTGTGGAAGGCGCGCCGGTCTCAAACTAGGAGTCGACATTGCGGTGAGCTCGTAAGGGTTCACACCAAGGTCACTAAGGAACGGTGCACCGCCCCAGACTGGTAACAGAGCAGGGAAAAACCGTCGCTCCTGGTAGTGGGAGGATCACGTGCCAGAATCCTGATGTGGCGTCACCACTCTACAGGTCGCAACACGAATACCTTGCGAAAACCTTTTACTGATTGGGTGGATACCAGTTTCACCAGTCTGCCATCGCTCTCCTCTATGTCTCTATGTCCTCAAGGCGAAGTCACGGTGCTCTACTATAGATTAATACTGCGTCCCGTTTTTTCGTGCTGAAATACTTTGCACAGCACGAATCACGATGTGTTTTATGCAAACAAACTGGCCATCGACAACCGAGCTTGGACTTACTGCAACCAATCACACTGGTTTCTCTCTCGATTTGAAATCTGAGAAAAGAAAGCAGTACATGTGAGGTGCAGCAGCAATTTGGCGGACCGAATCATGGACCTTGCAAGACGTAGCGAGTGTTGCAAAGGGGTCAATGCAAAACGTGAAGATCATAATACCGGTGGCTTGAAAGTGACAAGCGCATTCTCGTGTTGGCGCATCATGCCAACAGATACTAGCACGACCCCCAGTTCATGTGCGATCGTAGCTTGCTTATCCCGCCGCCATGAACCGGTTAAGTCAGGCTGGACCTCGACTGGAAGGTCATGGATTATCTTAGTCTTCAGTTGATCGTACGTACCACTCGTTGATAGCGAGCTTGATCACCTCACCCGCTACATCCTTTGCTGCGTATGTACGTTCTTATCGTTGGGCTGATTCGTATTGAACATTATGTAGTGACAAGACTTGCAGTGGAACCGAGACGAACATGAGCGGGATCGATGCGTCAGCAAATTTTCTGAGTGCGCAACAAAATGAGTGAGTCCTGATAAAATGTGAGTGAGCGAAGGGTATCGTTGATGAAGATACGGATATAAGGTACGACCTTCAGTACCCGGATTCCGTATCATCACCTCTGTAAAGACAGTCACACTACACCACAAAAAGGCCGCACCGGTTTTCGTTGGTCTCACTTTTGCTCCTCATACGCTCGATGAGTGTGTAATCCACAGTACGTATGCACATCGTGAAAGCCTCATTTATTGCTGTACGCGTCAAGTTATCATCGGACCTATGGACATGTGTGACTCACGCGTTACAGTTCTCGTTAAGTAGTAGTGTGTGCGTATTAGTGAAGGGTCCTTGAAGTAGCTATGGTGTGAAGCGGGTTTCGAAGTGTCAACAGTGCACTGTTGTTGTAGACGCGAACTGGCTCTATGAATCACCGGGTTGGGTGGCGCCAACTTGTAACGGAACGCTTCTGTCCGGGTAGTGAGGTACGAGGGTTGTGACACGCGTGACGGCGTCACTGTCCACAGGGTGTGGAAGGCGCGCCCGTCTCAAACTAGGAGTCGACATTGTGGTGAGCTCGTAAAGGTTCACACCAAGGTCACTAAGGAACAATGCACCGCCCCAGACTGGATAACAGAGCAGGGAAAAACCGTCGCTCCTGGTAGTGGGAGGATCACGTGCCAGAATCCTGATGTGGCGTCACCACTCTACAGGTCGCAACACGAATACCTTGTGAAAACCTTTTACTGATTGGGTGGATACCAGTTTCACCAGTCTACCATCGTTCTCCTCTATGTCTCTATGTATTGAAGGCGAAGTCACGGTGCTCTACTATAGATTAATACTGCGTCCCGTTTTTTCGTGCTGAAATACTTTGCACAGCACGAATCACGATGTGTTTTATGCAAACAAACTGGCCATCGACAACCGAGCTTGGACTTACTGCAACCAATCACACTGGTTTCTCTCTCGATTTGAAATCTGAGAAAAGAAAGCAGTACATGTGAGGTGCAGCAGCAATTTGGCGGACCGAATCATGGACCTTGCAAGACGTAGCGAGTGTTGCAAAGGGGTCAATGCAAAACGTGAAGAACATAATACCGGTGGCTTGAAAGTGACAAGCGCATACTCGTGTTGGTGTATCATGCCAACAAATACTAGCACGACCCCCAGTTCATGTGCGATCGTAGCTTGCTTATCCCGCCGCCATGAACCGGTTAAGTCAGGCTGGACCTCGACTGGAAGGTCATGGATTATCTTAGTCTTCAGTTGATCGTACGTACTACTCGTTGATAGCGAGCTTGATCACCTCACCCGCTACATCCTTTGCTGCGTATGTACGTTCTTATCGTTGGGCTGATTCGTATTGAATATTATGGAGTGACAAGACTTGTAGTGGAACCGAGACGACCATGAGCGGGATCGATGCGTCAGCAAATTTTCTGAGTGCGCAACAAAATGAGTGAGTCCTGATAAAATGTGAGTGAGCGAAGGGTATCGTTGATGAAGATACGGATATAAGGTACGACCTTCAGTACCCGGATTCCGTATCATCACTCTCTGTAAAGACAGTCACACTACACCACAGAAAGGCCGCACCGATTTTCGTTGGTCTCACATTTGCTCCTCATACGCTCGATGAGTGTGTAATCCACAGTACGTATGCACATCATGAGAGCCTCATTTATTGCTGTACGCGTCAAGTTATCAACGGACCTATGGACATGTGTGACTCACGCGTTACAGTTCTCGTTAAGGATAGTATGTGTGTATTAGTGAAGGGTCCTTGAAGTAGCTATGGTGTGAAGCGGGTTTCGAAGTGTCAACAGTGCATCGTTGCGTTGTTTCAGGCGCGAACTGACTCCATGAATCACCGGGTTGGGTGGCGCCAACCTGTAACGGAACGCTTCTGTCCGGGTAGTGAGGTACGAGGGTTGTGACACGCGTGACGGCGTCACTATCCACAGGGTGTGGAAGGCGCGCCCGTCTCAAACTAGGAGTCGACATTGTGGTGAGCTCGTAAGGGTTCACACCAAGGTCACTAAGGAACGGTGCACCGCCCCAGACTGGATAACAGAGCAGGGAAAAACCGTCGCTCCTGGTAGTGGGAGGATCACGTGCCAGAATCCTGATGTGGCGTCACCACTCTACAGGTCGCAACACGAATACCTTGCGAAAACCTTTTACTGATTGGGTGGATACCAGTTTCACCAGTCTACCATCGTTCTCCTCTATGTCTCTATGTCCTCAAGGCGAAGTCACGGTGCTCTACTATAGATTAATACTGCGTCCCGTTTTTTCGTGCTGAAATACTTTGCACAGCACGAATCACGATGTGTTTTATGCAAACAAACTGGCCATCGACAACCGAGCTTGGACTTACTGCAACCAATCACACTGGTTTCTCTCTCGATTTGAAATCTGAGAAAAGAAAGCAGTACATGTGAGGTGCAGCAGCAATTTGGCGGACCGAATCATGGACCTTGCAAGACGTAGCGAGTGTTGCAAAGGGGTCAATGCAAAACGTGAAGATCATAATACCGGTGGCTTGAAAGTGACAAGCGCATTCTCGTGTTGGCGCATCATGCCAACAGATACTAGCACGACCCCCAGTTCATGTGCGATCGTAGCTTGCTTATCCCGCCGCCATGAACCGGTTAAGTCAGGCTGGACCTCGACTGGAAGGTCATGGATTATCTTAGTCTTCAGTTGATCGTACGTACTACTCGTTGATAGCGAGCTTGATCACCTCACCCGCTACATCCTTTGCTGCGTATGTACGTTCTTATCGTTGGGCTGATTCGTATTGAACATTATGTAGTGACAAGACTTGCAGTGGAACCGAGACGAACATGAGCGGGATCGATGCGTCAGCAAATTTTCTGAGTGCGCAACAAAATGAGTGAGTCCTGATAAAATGTGAGTGAGCGAAGGGTATCGTTGATAAAGATACGGATATAAGGTACGACCTTCAGTACCCGGATTCCGCATCATCTCTTCTGTAAAGACAGTCACACTACACGACAGTAAGGCAGCACCGATTTTCGTTGGTCTTGCATTCACTCTCCATACGCTCAATGAGTGTGTAATCCACAGTACGTATGCACATCATGGGAGCCTCATTTATTGCTGTACGCGTCAAGTTATCATCAGACCTATAGACATGTGTGACTCACGCGTTACAGTTCTCGTTAAGAGTAGTATGTGTGCGTATTAGTGAATGGTCCTTGAAGTAGCTATGGTGTGAAGCGGGTTTCGAAGTATCAACAGTGCATCGTTGTTGTAGGCGCGAACTGGCTCTATGAATCACCGGGTTGGGTGGCGCCAACTTGTAACGGAACGCTTCTGTCCGGGAAGTGAGGTACGAGGGTTGTGACACGCGTGACGGCGTCACTGTCCACAGGGTGTGGAAGGCGCGCCCGTCTCAAACTAGGAGTCGACATTGTGGAGAGCTCGTAAAGGTTCACACCAAGGTCACTAAGGAACGGTGCACCGCCCCAGACTGGATAACAGAGCAGGGAAAAACCGTCGCTCCTGGTAGTGGGAGGATCACGTGCCAGAATCCTGATGTGGTGTCACCACTCTACAGGTCGCAACACGAATACCTTGTGAAAACCTTTTACTGATTGGGTGGATACCAGTTTCACCAGTCTACCATCGTTCTCCTCTATGTCTCTATGTCCTCAAGGCGAAGTCACGGTGCTCTACTATAGATTAATACTGCGTCCCGTTTTTTCGTGCTGAAATACTTTGCACAGCACGAATCACGATGTGTTTTATGCAAACAAACTGGCCATCGACAACCGAGCTTGGACTTACTGCAACCAATCACACTGGTTTCTCTCTCGATTTGAAATCTGAGAAAAGAAAGCAGTACATGTGAGTGCAGCAGCAATTTGGCGGACCGAATCATGGACCTTGCAAGACGTAGCGAGTGTTGCAAAGGGGTCAATGCAAAACGTGAAGATCATAATACCGGTGGCTTGAAAGTGACAAGCGCATTCTCGTGTTGGCGCATCATGCCAACAGATACTAGCACGACCCCCAGTTCATGTGCGATCGTAGCTTGCTTATCCCGCCGCCATGAACCGGTTCAGTCAGGCTGGACCTCGACTGGAAGGTCATGGATTATCTTAGTCTTCAGTTGATCGTACGTACTACTCGTTGATAGCGAGCTTGATCACCTCACCCGCTACATCCTTTGCTGCGTATGTACGTTCTTATCGTTGGGCTGATTCGTATTGAACATTATGTAGTGACAAGACTTGCAGTGGAACCGAGACGAACATGAGCGGGATCGATGCGTCAGCAAATTTTCTGAGTGCGCAACAAAATGAGTGAGTCCTGATAAAATGTGAGTGAGCGAAGGGTATCGTTGATAAAGATACGGATATAAGGTACGACCTTCAGTACCCGGATTCCGCATCATCTCTTCTGTAAAGACAGTCACACTACACGACAGTAAGGCAGCACCGATTTTCGTTGGTCTTGCATTCACTCTCCATACGCTCAATGAGTGTGTAATCCACAGTACGTATGCACATCATGGGAGCCTCATTTATTGCTGTACGCGTCAAGTTATCATCAGACCTATAGACATGTGTGACTCACGCGTTACAGTTCTCGTTAAGAGTAGTATGTGTGCGTATTAGTGAATGGTCCTTGAAGTAGCTATGGTGTGAAGCGGGTTTCGAAGTATCAACAGTGCATCGTTGTTGTAGGCGCGAACTGGCTCCAAGAATCACCGGGTTGGGTGGCGCCAACTTGTAACGGAACGCTTCTGTCCGGGTAGTGAGGTACGAGGGTTGTGACACGCGTGACGGCGTCACTATCCACAGGGTGTGGAAGGCGCGCCCGTCTCAAACTAGGAGTCGACATTGTGGTGAGCTCGTAAAGGTTCACACCAAGGTCACTAAGGAACAATGCACCGCCCCAGACTGGATAACAGAGCAGGGAAAAACCGTCGCTCCTGGTAGTGGGAGGATCACGTGCCAGAATCCTGATGTGGTGTCACCACTCTACAGGTCGCAACACGAATACCTTGTGAAAACCTTTTACTGATTGGGTGGATACCAGTTTCACCAGTCTACCATCGTTCTCCTCTATGTCTCTATGTCCTCAAGGCGAAGTCACGGTGCTCTACTATAGATTAATACTGCGTCCCGTTTTTTCGTGCTGAAATACTTTGCACAGCACGAATCACGATGTGTTTTATGCAAACAAACTGGCCATCGACAACCGAGCTTGGACTTACTGCAACCAATCACACTGGTTTCTCTCTCGATTTGAAATCTGAGAAAAGAAAGCAGTACATGTGAGGTGCAGCAGCAATTTGGCGGACCGAATCATGGACCTTGCAAGACGTAGCGAGTGTTGCAAAGTGGTCAATGCAAAACGTGAAGAACATAATACCGGTGGCTTGAAAGTGATAAGCGCATTCTCGTGTTGGCGCATCATGCCAACAGATACTAGCACGACCCCCAGTTCATGTGCGATCGTAGCTTGCTTATCCCGCCGCCATGAACCGGTTAAGTCAGGCTGGACCTCGACTGGAAGGTCATGGATTATCTTAGTCTTCAGTTGATCGTACGTACTACTCGTTGATAGCGAGCTTGATCACCTCACCCGCTACATCCTTTGCTGCGTATGTACGTTCTTATCGTTGGGCTGATTCGTATTGAACATTATGTAGTGACAAGACTTGCAGTGGAACCGAGACGAACATGAGCGGGATCGATGCGTCAGCAAATTTTCTGAGTGCGCAACAAAATGAGTGAGTCCTGATAAAATGTGAGTGATCGAAGGGTATCGTTGATAAAGATACGGATATAAGGTACGACCTTCAGTACCCGGATTCCGCATCATCTCTTCTGTAAAGACAGTCACACTACACGACAGTAAGGCAGCACCGATTTTCGTTGGTCTTGCATTCACTCTCCATACGCTCAATGAGTGTGTAATCCACAGTACGTATGCACATCATGGGAGCCTCATTTATTGCTGTACGCGTCAAGTTATCATCAGACCTATAGACATGTGTGACTCACGCGTTACAGTTCTCGTTAAGAGTAGTATGTGTGCGTATTAGTGAATGGTCCTTGAAGTAGCTATGGTGTGAAGCGGGTTTCGAAGTATCAACAGTGCATCGTTGTTGTAGGCGCGAACTGGCTCCAAGAATCACCGGGTTGGGTGGCGCCAACTTGTAACGGAACGCTTCTGTCCGGGTAGTGAGGTACGAGGGTTGTGACACGCGTGACGGCGTCACTATCCACAGGGTGTGGAAGGCGCGCCCGTCTCAAACTAGGGAGTCGACATTGTGGTGAGCTCGTAAAGGTTCACACCAAGGTCACTAAGGAACAATGCACCGCCCCAGACTGGATAACAGAGCAGGGAAAAACCGTCGCTCCTGGTAGTGGGAGGATCACGTGCCAGAATCCTGATGTGGCGTCACCACTCTACAGGTCGCAACACGAATACCTTGTGAAAACCTTTTACTGATTGGGTGGATACCAGTTTCACCAGTCTACCATCGTTCTCCTCTATGTCTCTATGTCCTCAAGGCGAAGTCACGGTGCTCTACTATAGATTAATACTGCGTCCCGTTTTTTCGTGCTGAAATACTTTGCACAGCACGAATCACGATGTGTTTTATGCAAACAAACTGGCCATCGACAACCGAGCTTGGACTTACTGCAACCAATCACACTGGTTTCTCTCTCGATTTGAAATCTGAGAAAAGAAAGCAGTACATGTGAGGTGCAGCAGCAATTTGGCGGACCGAATCATGGACCTTGCAAGACGTAGCGAGTGTTGCAAAGTG
This sequence comes from Peronospora matthiolae, assembly GCA_921007115.2. NCBI lineage: Eukaryota > Oomycota > Peronosporomycetes > Peronosporales > Peronosporaceae > Peronospora > Peronospora matthiolae. Next base: position 79,154 of record CAKLBY020000059.1, on the reverse strand, counting down.
GTCAATGCAAAACGTGAAGAACATAATACCGGTGGCTTGAAAGTGATAAGCGCATTCTCGTGTTGGCGCATCATGCCAACAGATACTAGCACGACCCCCAGTTCATGTGCGATCGTAGCTTGCTTATCCCGCCGCCATGAACCGGTTAAGTCAGGCTGGACCTCGACTGGAAGGTCATGGATTATCTTAGTCTTCAGTTGATCGTACGTACTACTCGTTGATAGCGAGCTTGATCACCTCACCCGCTACATCCTTTGCTGCGTATGTACGTTCTTATCGTTGGGCTGATTCGTATTGAACATTATGTAGTGACAAGACTTGCAGTGGAACCGAGACGAACATGAGCGGGATCGATGCGTCAGCAGATTTTCTGAGTGCGCAACAAAATGAGTGAGTCCTGATAAAATGTGAGTGATCGAAGGGTATCGTTGATGAAGATACGGATATAAGGTACGACCTTCAGTACCCGGATTCCGTATCATCTTCTCTGTAAAGACAGTCACACTACACGACAGTAAGGCAGCACCGATTTTCGTTGGTCTCGCATTTGCTCCCCATACGCTCGATGAGTGTGTAATCCACAGTACGTATGCACATCATGGGAGCCTCATTTATTGCTGTACGCGTCAAGTTATCATCAGACCTATAGACATGTGTTACTCACGCGTTACAGTTCTCGTTAAGAGTAGTATGTGTGCGTATTAGTGAATGGTCCTTGAAGTAGCTATGGTGTGAAGCGGGTTTCGAAGTATCAACAGTGCATCGTTGTTGTAGGCGCGAACTGGCTCCAAGAATCACCGGGTTGGGTGGCGCCAACTTGTAACGGAACGCTTCTGTCCGGGTAGTGAGGTACGAGGGTTGTGACACGCGTGACGGCGTCACTATCCACAGGGTGTGGAAGGCGCGCCCGTCTCAAACTAGGAGTCGACATTGTGGTGAGCTCGTAAGGGTTCACACCAAGGTCACTAAGGAACAGTGCACCGCCCCAGACTGGATAACAGAGCAGGGAAAAACCGTCGCTCCTGGTAGTGGGAGGATCACGTGCCAGAATCCTGATGTGGCGTCACCACTCTACAGGTCGCAACACGAATACCTTGCGAAAACCTTTTACTGATTGGGTGGATACCAGTTTCACCAGTCTTCCATCGCTCTCCTCTATGTCCTCAAGGCGAAGTCACGGTGCTCTACTATAGATTAATACTGCGTCCCGTTTTTTCGTGCTGGAATACTTTGCACAGCACGAATCACGATGTGTTTTATGCAAACAAACTGGCCATCGACAACCGAGCTTGGACTTACTGCAACCAATCACACTGGTTTCTCTCTCGATTTGAAATCTGAGAAAAGAAAGCAGTACATGTGAGTGCAGCAGCAATTTGGCGGACCGAATCATGGACCTTGCAAGACGTAGCGAGTGTTGCAAAGGGGTCAATGCAAAACGTGAAGATCATAATACCGGTGGCTTGAAAGTGACAAGCGCATTCTCGTGTTGGCGCATCATGCCAACAGATACTAGCACGACCCCCCAGTTCATGTGCGATCGTAGCTTGCTTATCCCGCCGCCATGAACCGGTTAAGTCAGGCTGGACCTCGACTGGAAGGTCATGGATTATCTTAGTCTTCAGTTGATCGTACGTACTACTCGTTGATAGCGAGCTTGATCACCTCACCCGCTACATCCTTTGCTGCGTATGTACGTTCTTATCGTTGGGCTGATTCGTATTGAACATTATGTAGTGACAAGACTTGCAGTGGAACCGAGACGAACATGAGCGGGATCGATGCGTCAGCAGATTTTCTGAGTGCGCAACAAAATGAGTGAGTCCTGATAAAATGTGAGTGATCGAAGGGTATCGTTGATGAAGATACGGATATAAGGTACGACCTTCAGTACCCGGATTCCGTATCATCTTCTCTGTAAAGACAGTCACACTACACGACAGTAAGGCAGCACCGATTTTCGTTGGTCTCGCATTTGCTCCCCATACGCTCGATGAGTGTGTAATCCACAGTACGTATGCACATCATGGGAGCCTCATTTATTGCTGTACGCGTCAAGTTATCATCAGACCTATAGACATGTGTTACTCACGCGTTACAGTTCTCGTTAAGAGTAGTATGTGTGCGTATTAGTGAAGGGACCTTGAAGTAGCTATGGTGTGAAGCGGGTTTCGAAGTGTCAACAGTGCATCGTTGCGTCGTTTCATCGCGAACTGACTCCATGAATCACCGGGTTGGGTGGCGCCAACCTGTAACGGAACGCTTCTGTCCGGGTAGTGAGGTACGAGGGTTGTGACACGCGTGACGGCGTCACTATCCACAGGGTGTGGAAGGCGCGCCGGTCTCAAACTAGGAGTCGACATTGTGGTGAGCTCGTAAAGGTTCACACCAAGGTCACTAAGGAACGGTGCACCGCCCCAGACTGGATAACAGAGCAGGGAAAAACCGTCGCTCCTGGTAGTGGGAGGATCACGTGCCAGAATCCTGATGTGGCGTCACCACTCTACAGGTCGCAACACGAATACCTTGCGAAAACCTTTTACTGATTGGGTGGATACCAGTTTCACCAGTCTTCCATCGCTCTCCTCTATGTCCTCAAGGCGAAGTCACGGTGCTCTACTATAGATTAATACTGCGTCCCGTTTTTTTGTGCTGAAATACTTTGCACAGCACGAATCACGATGTGCGTTATGCAATTAAATTGACCATCGACAACAGAGCTTGGACTTACTGCAACCAATCACACTGGTTCTCTGTCGATTTGAAATCTGAGAAAAGAAAGCAGTACATGTGAGGTGCAGCAGCAATTTGGCGGACCGAATCATGGACCTTGCAAGACGTAGCGAGTGTTGCAAAGGGGTCAATGCAAAACGTGAAGATCATAATACCGGTGGCTTGCAAGGGACAAGCGCATACTCGTGTCGATGTTTCATGCTAACAAATACTAGCACGACCCCCAGTTCATGTGCGATCGTAGCTTGCTTATCCCGCCGCCATGAACCAGTTAAGTCAGGCTGGACCTCGACTGGAAGGTCATGGATTAGCTTAGTCTTCAGTTGATCGTACGAACTACTCGTTGTTGGCGTGCTTGATCACCTTGCCCGCTGCATCCTTTGCTGCGTATGTCCGTTCTTATCGTTGGGCTGATTCGTATTGAACATTATGTAGTGAGCAGACTTGTAGTGGAACCGAGACGACCATGAGCGGGATCGATGCGTCAGCAAATTTTCTGAGTGCGCAACAAAATGAGTGAGTCCTGATAAAATGTGAGTGATCGAAGGGTATCGTTGATGAAGATACGGATATAAGGTACGACCTTTAGTACCTGGATTCCGTATCATCACCTCTGTAAAGACAGTCACACTACACCACAAAAAGGCCGCACCGGTTTTCGTTGGTCTCACATTTGCTCCTCATACGCTCGATGAGTGTGTAATCCATGTTAGAATTAACTAGGTTGTGGAGCTGATGCTGAAGAAGAAGATGGCTTACGGCCGGGGATGAAAACCGAAAAGTGAGTTGTATTCAAATTGTTCCTAGCTTCGAAAACGAATGGCTAGTAGTAGCCGGTGACTCTCAGCCACCTATTTCGTGCCCTGTCTCCACCGCTTTCTGTTTTACCTATCACTGGGTAATTATGTCTCGTAAATACCTTTCGTAAAAACTCTGCTGTGTCATATGCTGAATGAAAACGGTTGCGTGGGTGGGGGACGTAACTGCGGGCGGGTCACAGTTCTGGTGAACCCCAAACACCAGGTCGTGAGTGTCAGTCACAATTAACTTGTACACGGCGGGGATCGAACCCGCACTCACCCGCGTGGAATCCCCCATCGACTGAGCCAATCCGATGACTTGTCGTTTCGCTAACATCCCACAATATAAACCTGCCAAAGAACAATACAACTAATGCAAATATGCAATATACACCCTGCACAAGTCGCCGCATCATCACTCGCTAACACTCTCCCTTGATGTGCGTGCGACGTGTGACCCCTACACCGCCATGCACAGACCCGTGATGAACTTGCTGTGCTTGTCTCTTGGAAGTGCTTTGGTGAATCCATCCGCGACCATTTCTTCTGCCGGCTTGAACTCTAGCGCGATAACTGCACTTGCAACCTTTTCACGCAAAAGTGAAACTTGATGTCGATGTGCTTCGTGCGCGAGTGGTACACAGGATTCTTGGCCAGCGCGATGCAACCTTGATTGTCTTGAAAAATCGTCGTCGCGTTCTTGGCACAGTAGTTCAGGTCCTTGAGCAGACCTCGAAGCCAAATTGCTTCCTGCGTCGCGCTGTACAGACTCATGTACTCTGCTTCCGTACTTGAGGTCGCGACCGTTGGTTGACGCTTCGAGTTCCACGATATCACGCTTCCGTTCAGGAAGAAAACGTATCCTGTTGTCGAACGCCGCGTGTCGAGGTCGCCAGCCCAGTTTGCATCCGCAAATCCAATCAGCTCTCCCTTGTTGATGCCGCTGAAAACGATGCTTAAGTCTTGAGTCGTCTTGAGATACTTGAGAATCCGCTTTGCTGCTGTCCAATGCGACTTGTCGTAGCGCTCGCAAAACTTCGCAACTTCGCCAACCGCATGCGCAATGTCCGGTCGTGTACATGTGGCGATGTACATTAAAGCGCCCACCAGCTCACGGTATGGGTACTTTGGTACAAACGCTTCCTCTTGACCCATCTTGATCAGCTTCGAATTACTGTCCGCCGGCGTGTGCATGTCCTTGCAGTTCTCAACGCCGAACTTCTCCGAAAGTCGCTTGATGTACGCCTTCTGGTTCATCTTGATCGTTCCATCTTCGCGCTTGCGATGAATCTCGATCCCGAGGCAGTACTTGAGATCTCCAAGATCTTTAATGCTGAAATCTTCCATCAATGAGTTCTTGATACTTGCGATGTGCTCCTTCGTCTTGCAGAAAATCATCAAGTCGTCCACGTAGATCACGATGATGCTGTACTCCTCTCTTGTCACTCGAACGAACACACACGGGTCCGCTGTACTGCTCTTGAATCCTTGATCAACCAAGTGCTGACTCAACTTGTTGTTCCACTGCCGCGCCGCTTGCTTCGTCCCGTATAGCGCCTTCTGCAGCAAACACTTCTTATTCGGGCTTCCTTCATCTTCAAAACCGTCAGGTTGGTCCATGTAGATCTCCTCCTCCACTTCGCCGTAGAGAAACGCTGTGTCGACATCAACGTTTTCTGCTTCCAGGTCTTCGGCTGCAGCGATCGCCAACACTGTGTTGATTAGATTCCTTGCGCGCCACTGGTGCGAAGGTCTCGTTATAGTCGATGCCAGGACGCTGCGTGAACCCTTCGCAACCAAGCGTGCCTTGAACTTGATGATCTCGCCACTTGGATCGCGTTTAATCTTGAAGACCCACTTGCAGCCAACGGCCTTCTTGCCCGGTGGCATGTCCATTAGCTTCCATGTGCTGTGTTCTTCAAGCGACTTCATCTCACTCTTCATTGCCTGGAGCCACTGCTCCTTGTAGCCGCTCTTCATCACTTCTCGATAGCTGGACGCTTGTTCCCCATCTTCTTCAGCCGAGAAACAGTAGAAAGAGTCGAAGTCACCTTCGTAGTCGTCCAAATTGAAGCGACCGCGACGATGGCTTGGAAATTCTTGTTCGTAGCGAACCACGCCGCGTTTCTTTCGAACCGGTCGCACCATCCACTCTTCTTCTCCATTTCTTCCGGGTGTGCTGGATGCGCGCGTAGGAATGGTGTCGCTTGGTCGAACACTTGGTCCGTGATGAGAGCTGTTCTGCGCTCGAAGTGGTGGGGTGCGCAGCTCTTCTTCGGTCACCGGCGCTGGTATGTCTTCATCATCGGTTAGCGACGCCTCCACACTTTCATCTTCTTCAATGACATCGAAGACCTGCGTGTCTCTGCTTTTCGATGCTTTCGAGGCAGAATGATCAGCGAACGTGACGCTTCTTGAAATCACGATCGAGCCATCGTCCGCGTTGAGAAGCCGATACGCCTTTTGGTCCTTCTCATAGCCGAGAAAGAAACATCGCACGCCTGAGTCGTCCAGCTTCTTTCTCTTCTCCTTCGCCACATGCTCATAGCATTGCGCACCAAACACGCGCATGTGATCGATGCGCGGAACCTTCTTGAACACCATTTCGTGTGGGCTTGAGTTCTTGTTCGACGCGTTCGGCAGAATGTTTCTGATGTCTGCCGCTGTCATTAGTGCCTCGCACCAATAGGACTTGTCGAGGCCGCTTTCCTTGAGCATACAGCGCGTCATCTCCACCAGCGTGCGGTTCATCCGCTCCGCCATCCCGTTCTGCTCTGGATTGTACGGAACCGTGAACTCTTGCTTAATGAACTTTGCCTTGCAAAAGCTGTTCATCGTTTCGTTCCGGTATTCGCCGCCGTTGTCACTTCGCAACACCTTTATCTTCGTTCCAGATGCTGTCTTGACATCTTGGTAAAACCGCTTGAACGCACTCGCAACGTCGCTCTTCTTTCGCAACGGATAGACCGTTACATACCTGCTCTTCATCATGATGAAGGTTACGGCGTAACTGAAACCAGACTTGGACGCTGGCGTGATAGGTCCGAGAACGTCGGAGCACACCACCACGTCGGAACGCGAACTCTCCCTGGTTTCAGCGTCTTCTTCACTTGTCTTGAATGACTTGCGCACTTGCTTTGACGTTGCGCATACGTCACACGCAACGTTCGTCTTCATCGTTGCGCCCTTGATCCTTCCGTCCTTGACCATGGCATTCAGCGTACCATACGACACGTGACCCAATCTTCTATGCCATAGCTCTGTATCGTCTTCGGCCATGTGGCACTCCGTACCACAGTCAGCATTGAGATACAGGAGGAACCCCTGCTTCCTTCCTGTTGCGACGGGTGTGCCGCCACGCTTGACCACGCACTCGTTGCGCGTTATCTCCACTGTCATGCCGCGCGCTGCCGCAGCCGTGAGCGAAAACAGGTTCTTGGACAAATCTTGAACGTGAAGTGTGTTCTCAAGGCGAGCGTCGATCCACGCATGTCCTGTCCAGACGCGCAGCTTCACTGTCCCATGTCCAATGACATTCAGCTTCACGTCGCTCTTTGCGCTTGAAATGCTTCGCGCATGATGCACTTCTTCGTACTCTTCGAACGCATCTCGATCCTTGCACATGTGTGCTGACGCTCCACTGTCCATGACCCAGCTGTTGCTCGCGAAACCTTCGCTGGCATGAAACGCGACATTCGACTGGTCATGCTGTTGCTCCCTTGGCCCTCGACCGGAGCGACAATCTCTGGCGTAGTGTCCGACCTTGCCACAGTTGTAGCAGGTCCCTGATGGTCCTTTCGCGCGCCGTCCTTGTTGCTTCTTCGGGTACTGCTTACCCTTCCTCTTGCCTGCGTAGAGCGCCGTTGCATCTTCTACTCGTGCTCCCTCATTCTGGCGCACTTCTTCGGCGATCAACTTGCTCACGAGGTCACTGAAACTGAAGCTTGCGACGGACATGCGGAATGCCTGTACCAAGCTCTCGAAGCTTGAAGGTAGACTCCGCAACAGTACTGCGCACACGTCCTCTTCACTTGGACCGCAGTTCGCGCGCTTCATCTTCATCACGAGGTCCTCCAGCTCCATCACATGACCGCTCATGCTTGATGCTGCATACTTGAACGACGCGAACTTTTCCTTCAGCCAAAGTCGATTCGCCATGTCATGACTGTGATGAAATCGCGCCAGACGTCCCCACGCTTCTCTTGCGGTGGCCGAGTCGATGACATGCATCAACTGTGAATCGCTCAGATTCAGCACGATCGCGGCGTGGGCTTGCTGTTCCTTGGCCTCACTTGTTGTCTCATCGCCCGCGATCGCGCCCCACAGCCCCTTCGACATCAGGTACATCTTCATCTTGTAACTCCACAACCCATAGTTCGAGCCGTCGAAAGGCTCGACCTTGAAACCGGAGTCGTTACTTGGGCTCATAACCTGTTAGAATTAACTAGGTTGTGGAGCTGATGCTGAAGAAGAAGATGGCTTACGGCCGGGGATGAAAACCGAAAAGTGAGTTGTATTCAAATTGTTCCTAGCTTCGAAAACGAATGGCTAGTAGTAGCCGGTGACTCTCAGCCACCTATTTCGTGCCCTGTCTCCACCGCTTTCTGTTTTACCTATCACTGGGTAATTACGTCTCGTAAATACCTTTCGTAAAAACTCTGCTGTGTCATATGCTGAATGAAAACGATTGCGTGGGTGGGGGACGTAACTGCGGGCGGGTCACGGTTCTGGTGAACCCCAAACACCAGGTCGTGAGTGTCAATCACAATTAACTTGTACACGGCGGGGATCGAACCCGCACTCACCCGCGTGGAATCCCCCTTCCCAAACGACTGAGCCAATCCGATGACTTGTCGTTTCGCTGACATCCCACAATATAAACATGCCAAAGAACAATACAACTAATGCAAATATGCAATATAAACCCTGCACAAGTCGCCGCATCATCACTCGCTAACAATCCACAGTACGTATGCACATCGTGAAAGCCTCATATAATGCTGTACGCGTCAAGTTATCATCGGACCATGGACATGTGTGACTCACGCGTTACAATTCTCGTTGAGGATAGTATGTGTATGTGTATTAGTGAAGGGTCCTTGAAGTAGCTATGGTGTGAAGCGGGTTTCGAAGTGTCAACAGTGCACTGTTGTTGTAGACGCGAACTGGCTCTATGAATCACCGGGTTGGGTGGCGCCAACTTGTAACGGAACGCTTCTGTCCGGGTAGTGAGGTACGAGGGTTGTGACACGCGTGACGGCGTCACTGTCCACAGGGTGTGGAAGGAGCGCCCGTCTCAAACTAGCAGTCGACATTGTGGAGAGCTCGTAAGGGTTCACACCAAGGTCACTAAGGAACGGTGCACCGCTCCAGACTGGATAACAGAGCAGGGAAAAACCGTCGCTCCTGGTAGTGGGAGGATCACGTGCCAGAATCCTGATGTGGTGTCACCACTCTACAGGTCGCAACACGAATACCTTGCGAAAACCTTTAACTGATTGGGTGGATACCAGTTTCACCAGTCTACCATCGTTCTCCTCTATGTCTCTGTGTATTGAAGGCGAAGTCACGGTGCTCTACTATAGATTAATACTGCGTCCCGCTTTTTCGTGCTGGAATACTTTGCACAGCACGAATCACGATGTGCGTTATGCAATTAAATTGACCATCGACAACCGAGCTTGGACTTACTGCAACCAATCACACTGGTTCTCTGTCGATTTGAAATCTGAGAAAAGAAAGCAGTACATGTGAGGTGCAGCAGCAATTTGGCGGACCGAATCATGGACCTTGCAAGACGTAGCGAGTGTTGCAAAAGGGTCAATGCAAAACGTGAAGAACATAATACCGGTGGCTTGCAAGGGACAAGCGCATACTCGTGTCGATGTTTCATGCCAACAGATACTAGCACGACCCCCAGTTCATGTGCGATCGTAGCTTGCTTATCCCGCCGCCATGAACCGGTTAAGTCAGGCTGGACCTCGACTGGAAGGTCATGGATTATCTTAGTCTTCAGTTGATCGTACGAACTACTCGTTGTTGGCGTGCTTGATCACCTTGCCCGCTGCATCCTTTGCTGCGTATGTCCGTTCTTATCGTTGGGCTGATTCGTATTGAACATTATGGAGTGACAAGACTTGTAGTGGAACCGAGACGACCATGAGCGGGATCGATGCGTCAGCAAATTTTCTGAGTGCGCAACAAAATGAGTGAGTCCTGATAAAATGTGAGTGAGCGAAGGGTATCGTTGATGAAGATACGGATATAAGGTACGACCTTCAGTACCCGGATTCCGTATCATCACCTCTGTAAAGACAGTCACACTACACCACAAAAAGGCCGCACCGGTTTTCGTTGGTCTCACATTTGCTCCTCATACGCTCGATGAGTGTGTAATCCACAGTACGTATGCACATCGTGAAAGCCTCATATAATGCTGTACGCGTCAAGTTATCATCGGACCATGGACATGTGTGACTCACGCGTTACAGTTCTCGTTGAGGATAGTATGTGTATGTGTATTAGTGAAGGGTCCTTGAAGTAGCTATGGTGTGAAGCGGGTTTCGAAGTATCAACAGTGCACTGTTGTTGTAGACGCGAACTGGCTCCAAGAATCACCGGGTTGGGTGGCGCCAACTTGTAACGGAACGCTTCTGTCCGGGTAGTGAGGTACGAGGGTTGTGACACGCGTGACGGCGTCACTGTCCACAGGGTGTGGAAGGCGCGCCCGTCTCAAACTAGGAGTCGACATTGTGGTGAGCTCGTAAGGGTTCACACCAAGGTCACTAAGGAACGGTGCACCGCCCCAGACTGGATAACAGAGCAGGGAAAAACCGTCGCTCCTGGTAGTGGGAGGATCACGTGCCAGAATCTGATGTGGCGTCACCACTCTACAGGTCGCAACACGAATACCTTGCGAAAACCTTTTACTGATTGGGTGGATACCAGTTTCACCAGTCTTCCATCGCTCTCCTCTATGTCTCTGTGTATCGAAGGCGAAGTCACGGTGCTCTACTATAGATTAATACTGCGTCCCGTTTTTTCGTGCTGGAATACTTTGCACAGCACGAATCACGATGTGCGTTATGCAATTAAATTGACCATCGACAACCGAGCTTGGACTTACTGCAACCAATCACACTGGTTTCTCTCTCGATTTGAAATCTGAGAAAAGAAAGCAGTACATGTGAGGTGCAGCAGCAATTTGGCGGACCGAATCATGGACCTTGCAAGACGTAGCGAGTGTTGCAAAAGGGTCAATGCAAAACGTGAAGAACATAATACCGGTGGCTTGCAAGGGACAAGCGCATACTCGTGTCGATGTTTCATGCCAACAGATACTAGCACGACCCCCAGTTCATGTGCGATCGTAGCTTGCTTATCCCGCCGCCATGAACCGGTTAAGTCAGGCTGGACCTCGACTGGAAGGTCATGGATTATCTTAGTCTTCAGTTGATCGTACGAACTACTCGTTGTTGGCGTGCTTGATCACCTCACCCGCTGCATCCTTTGCTGCGTATGTCCGTTCTTATCGTTGGGCTGATTCGTATTGAACATTATGGAGTGACAAGACTTGTAGTGGAACCGAGACGACCATGAGCGGGATCGATGCGTCAGCAAATTTTCTGAGTGCGCAACAAAATGAGTGAGTCCTGATAAAATGTGAGTGAGCGAAGGGTATCGTTGATGAAGATACGGATATAAGGTACGACCTTCAGTACCCGGATTCCGTATCATCACCTCTGTAAAGACAGTCACACTACACCACAAAAAGGCCGCACCGGTTTTCGTTGGTCTCACATTTGCTCCTCATACGCTCGATGAGTGTGTAATCCACAGTACGTATGCACATCGTGAAAGCCTCATATAATGCTGTACGCGTCAAGTTATCATCGGACCATGGACATGTGTGACTCACGCGTTACAGTTCTCGTTGAGGATAGTATGTGTATGTGTATTAGTGAAGGGTCCTTGAAGTAGCTATGGTGTGAAGCGGGTTTCGAAGTATCAACAGTGCACTGTTGTTGTAGACGCGAACTGGCTCCAAGAATCACCGGGTTGGGTGGCGCCAACTTGTAACGGAACGCTTCTGTCCGGGTAGTGAGGTACGAGGGTTGTGACACGCGTGACGGCGTCACTGTCCACAGGGTGTGGAAGGCGCGCCCGTCTCAAACTAGGAGTCGACATTGTGGTGAGCTCGTAAGGGTTCACACCAAGGTCACTAAGGAACGGTGCACCGCCCCAGACTGGATAACAGAGCAGGGAAAAACCGTCGCTCCTGGTAGTGGGAGGATCACGTGCCAGAATCCTGATGTGGTGTCACCACTCTACAGGTCGCAACACGAATACCTTGCGAAAACCTTTAACTGATTGGGTGGATACCAGTTTCACCAGTCTACCATCGTTCTCCTCTATGTCTCTGTGTATTGAAGGCGAAGTCACGGTGCTCTACTATAGATTAATACTGCGTCCCGTTTTTTCGTGCTGGAATACTTTGCACAGCACGAATCACGATGTGCGTTATGCAATTAAATTGACCATCGACAACCGAGCTTGGACTTACTGCAACCAATCACACTGGTTCTCTGTCGATTTGAAATCTGAGAAAAGAAAGCAGTACATGTGAGGTGCAGCAGCAATTTGGCGGACCGAATCATGGACCTTGCAAGACGTAGCGAGTGTTGCAAAAGGGTCAATGCAAAACGTGAAGAACATAATACCGGTGGCTTGCAAGGGACAAGCGCATACTCGTGTCGATGTTTCATGCCAACAGATACTAGCACGACCCCCAGTTCATGTGCGATCGTAGCTTGCTTATCCCGCCGCCATGAACCGGTTAAGTCAGGCTGGACCTCGACTGGAAGGTCATGGATTATCTTAGTCTTCAGTTGATCGTACGAACTACTCGTTGTTGGCGTGCTTGATCACCTTGCCCGCTGCATCCTTTGCTGCGTATGTCCGTTCTTATCGTTGGGCTGATTCGTATTGAACATTATGGAGTGACAAGACTTGTAGTGGAACCGAGACGACCATGAGCGGGATCGATGCGTCAGCAAATTTTCTGAGTGCGCAACAAAATGAGTGAGTCCTGATAAAATGTGAGTGAGCGAAGGGTATCGTTGATGAAGATACGGATATAAGGTACGACCTTCAGTACCCGGATTCCGTATCATCACCTCTGTAAAGACAGTCACACTACACCACAAAAAGGCCGCACCGGTTTTCGTTGGTCTCACATTTGCTCCTCATACGCTCGATGAGTGTGTAATCCACAGTACGTATGCACATCATGGGAGCCTCATTTATTGCTGTACGCGTCAAGTTATCATCGGACCATGAACATGTGTGACTCACGCGTTACAGTTCTCGTTAAGTATAGTATGTGTGTGTGTATTAGTGAAGGGTCCTTGAAGTAGCGATGGTGTGAAGCGGGTTTCGAAGTATCAACAGTGCATTGTTGTTGTAGGAGCGAACTGGCTCTACGAATCACCGGGTTGGGTGGCGCCAACTTGTAACGGAACGCTTCTGTCCGGGTAGTGAGGTACGAGGGTTGTGACACGCGTGACGGCGTCACTGTCCACAGGGTGTGGAAGGCGCGCCCGTCTCAAACTAGGAGTCGACATTGTGGTGAGCTCGTAAGGGTTCACACCAAGGTCACTAAGGAACGGTGCACCGCCCCAGACTGGATAACAGAGCAGGGAAAAACCGTCGCTCCTGGTAGTGGGAGGATCACGTGCCAGAATCCTGATGTGGCGTCACCACTCTACAGGTCGCAACACGAATACCTTGCGAAAACCTTTTACTGATTGGGTGGATACCAGTTTCACCAGTCTTCCATCGCTCTCCTCTATGTCTCTGTGTATCGAAGGCGAAGTCACGGTGCTCTACTATAGATTAATACTGCGTCCCGTTTTTCGTGCTGGAATACTTTGCACAGCACGAATCACGATGTGCGTTATGCAATTAAATTGACCATCGACAACCGAGCTTGGACTTACTGCAACCAATCACACTGGTTTCTCTCTCGATTTGAAATCTGAGAAAAGAAAGCAGTACATGTGAGGTGCAGCAGCAATTTGGCGGACCGAATCATGGACCTTGCAAGACGTAGCGAGTGTTGCAAAAGGGTCAATGCAAAACGTGAAGAACATAATACCGGTGGCTTGCAAGGGACAAGCGCATACTCGTGTCGATGTTTCATGCCAACAGATACTAGCACGACCCCCAGTTCATGTGCGATCGTAGCTTGCTTATCCCGCCGCCATGAACCGGTTAAGTCAGGCTGGACCTCGACTGGAAGGTCATGGATTATCTTAGTCTTCAGTTGATCGTACGAACTACTCGTTGTTGGCGTGCTTGATCACCTCACCCGCTGCATCCTTTGCTGCGTATGTCCGTTCTTATCGTTGGGCTGATTCGTATTGAACATTATGGAGTGACAAGACTTGTAGTGGAACCGAGACGACCATGAGCGGGATCGATGCGTCAGCAAATTTTCTGAGTGCGCAACAAAATGAGTGAGTCCTGATAAAATGTGAGTGAGCGAAGGGTATCGTTGATGAAGATACGGATATAAGGTACGACCTTCAGTACCCGGATTCCGTATCATCACCTCTGTAAAGACAGTCACACTACACCACAAAAAGGCCGCACCGGTTTTCGTTGGTCTCACATTTGCTCCTCATACGCTCGATGAGTGTGTAATCCACAGTACGTATGCACATCGTGAAAGCCTCATATAATGCTGTACGCGTCAAGTTATCATCGGACCATGGACATGTGTGACTCACGCGTTACAGTTCTCGTTGAGGATAGTATGTGTATGTGTATTAGTGAAGGGTCCTTGAAGTAGCTATGGTGTGAAGCGGGTTTCGAAGTATCAACAGTGCACTGTTGTTGTAGACGCGAACTGGCTCCAAGAATCACCGGGTTGGGTGGCGCCAACTTGTAACGGAACGCTTCTGTCCGGGTAGTGAGGTACGAGGGTTGTGACACGCGTGACGGCGTCACTGTCCACAGGGTGTGGAAGGCGCGCCCGTCTCAAACTAGGAGTCGACATTGTGGTGAGCTCGTAAGGGTTCACACCAAGGTCACTAAGGAACGGTGCACCGCCCCAGACTGGATAACAGAGCAGGGAAAAACCGTCGCTCCTGGTAGTGGGAGGATCACGTGCCAGAATCCTGATGTGGCGTCACCACTCTACAGGTCGCAACACGAATACCTTGCGAAAACCTTTTACTGATTGGGTGGATACCAGTTTCACCAGTCTACCATCGCTCTCCTCTATGTCTCTATGTCCTCAAGGCGAAGTCACGGTGCTCTACTATAGATTAATACTGCGTCCCGTTTTTTCGTGCTGGAATACTTTGCACAGCACGAATCACGATGTGCGTTATGCAATTAAATTGACCATCGACAACCGAGCTTGGACTTACTGCAACCAATCACACTGGTTTCTCTCTCGATTTGAAATCTGAGAAAAGAAAGCAGTACATGTGAGGTGCAGCAGCAATTTGGCGGACCGAATCATGGACCTTGCAAGACGTAGCGAGTGTTGCAAAGGGGTCAATGCAAAACGTGAAGATCATAATACCGGTGGCTTGAAAGTGACAAGCGCATTCTCGTGTTGGCGCATCATGCCAACAGATACTAGCACGACCCCCAGTTCATGTGCGATCGTAGCTTGCTTATCCCGCCGCCATGAACCGGTTAAGTCAGGCTGGACCTCGACTGGAAGGTCATGGATTATCTTAGTCTTCAGTTGATCGTACGAACTACTCGTTGATAGCGAGCTTGATCACCTCACCCGCTACATCCTTTGCTGCGTATGTACGTTCTTATCGTTGGGCTGATTCGTATTGAACATTATGTAGTGAGAAGACTTGCAGTGGAACCGAGACGACCATGAGCGGGATCGATGCGTCAGCAAATTTTCTGAGTGCGCAACAAATGAGTGAGTCCTGATAAAATGTGAGTGAGCGAAGGGTATCGTTGATAAAGATACGGATATAAGGTGCGACCTTCAGTACCCGGATTCCGTATCATCTTCTCTGTAAAGACAGTCACACTACACGACAAAAAGGCCGCACCGGTTTTCTTTGGTCTCGCATTTGCTCTCCATACGCTCGATGAGTGTGTAATCCACAGTACGTATGCACATCATGGGAGCCTCATTTATTGCTGTACGCGTCAATTTATCATCAGACCATGGACATGTGTGACTCACGCGTTACAGTTCTCGTTGAGGATAGCCTGTGTGTGTATTAGTGAAGGGTCCTTGAAGTAGCTATGTTGTGAAGCGGGTCTCGAAGTATCAAAAGTGCATCGTTCTTGTAGGCGCGAACTGGCTACATGAATCACCGGGTTGGGTGGCGCCAACTTGTAACGGAACGCTTCTGTCCGGGTAGTGAGGTACGAGGGTTGTGACACGCGTGACGGCGTCACTGTCCACAGGGTGTGGAAGGCGCGCCCGTCTCAAACTAGGAGTCGACATTGTGGTGAGCTCGTAAGGGTTCACACCAAGGTCACTAAGGAACGGTGCACTGCCCCTGACTGGATAACAGAGCAGGGAAAAACCGTCGCTCCTGGTAGTGGGAGGATCACGTGCCAGAATCCTGATGTAGCGTCACCACTCTACAGGTCGCAACACGAATACCTTGCGAAAACCTTTTACTGATTGGGTGGATACCAGTTTCACCAGTCTGCCATCGCTCTCCTCTATGTCCTCAAGGCGAAGTCACGGTGCTCTACTATAGATTAATACTGCGTCCCGTTGTTTCGTGCTGGAATACTTTGTACAGCACGAATCACGATGTGTTTTATGCAAACAAACTGGCCATCGACAACCGAGCTTGGACTTACTGCAACCAATCACACTGGTTTCTCTCTCGATTTGAAATCTGAGAAAAGAAAGCAGTACATGTGAGGTGCAGCAGCAATTTGGCGGACCGAATCATGGACCTTGCAAGACGTAGCGAGTGTTGCAAAGGGGTCAATGCAAAACGTGAAGATCATAATACCGGTGGCTTGAAAGTGACAAGCGCATTCTCGTGTTGGCGCATCATGCCAACAGATACTAGCACGACCCCCAGTTCATGTGCGATCGTAGCTTGCTTATCCCGCCGCCATGAACCGGTTAAGTCAGGCTGGACCTCGACCGGAAGGTCATGGATTAGCTTAGTCTTCAGTTGATCGTACGAACTACTCGTTGATAGCGAGCTTGATCACCTCACCCGCTACATCCTTTGCTGCGTATGTACGTTCTTATCGTTGGGCTGATTCGTATTGAACATTATGTAGTGAGAAGACTTACAGTGGAACCGAGACGACCATGAGCGGGATCGATGCGTCAGCAAATTTTCTGAGTGCGCAAAAAAATGAGTGAGTCCTGATAAAATGTGAGTGATCGAAGGGTATCGTTGATAAAGATACGGATATAAGGTACGACCTTCAGTACCCGGATTCCGTATCATCTCCTCTGTAAAGACAGTCACACTACACGACAGTAAGGCGGCACCGATTTTCGTTGGTCTTGCATTCGCTCTCTATACGCTCAATGAGTGTGTAATCCACAGTACGTATGCACATCATGAAAGCCTCATTTATTGCTGTACGCGTCAAGTTATCATCGGACCATGGACATTGTGTGACTCACGCGTTACAGTTCTCGTTGAGGATAGTATGTGTATGTGTATTAGTGAAGTGTCCTTGAAGTAGCTATGGTGTGAAGCGGGTTTCAAAGTATCAACAGTGCATTGTTGTTGTAAGCGCGAACTGGCTGCATGAATCACCGGGTTGGGTGGCGCCTACTTGTAACGGAACGCTTCTGTCCGGGTAGTGAGGTACGAGGGTTGTGACACGCGTGACGGCGTCACTATCCACAGGGTGTGGAAGGCGCGCCCGTCTCAAACTAGGAGTCGACATTGTGGTGAGCTCGTAAGGGTTCACACCAAGGTCACTAAGGAACGGTGCACCGCCCCAGACTGGATAACAGAGCAGGGAAAAACCGTCGCTCCTGGTAGTGGGAGGATCACGTGCCAGAATCCTGATGTGGCGTCACCACTCTACAGGTCGCAACACGAATACCTTGCGAAAACCTTTTACTGATTGGGTGGATACCAGTTTCACCAGTCTGCCATCGCTCTCCTCTATGTCTCTATGTCCTCAAGGCGAAGTCACGGTGCTCTACTATAGATTAATACTGCGTCCCGTTTTTTCGTGCTGAAATACTTTGCACAGCACGAATCACGATGTGTTTTATGCAAACAAACTGGCCATCGACAACAGAGCTTGGACTTACTGCAACCAATCACACTGGTTTCTCTCTCGATTTGAAATCTGAGAAAAGAAAGCAGTACATGTGAGGTGCAGCAGCAATTTGGCGGACCGAATCATGGACCTTGCAAGACGTAGCGAGTGTTGCAAAGGGGTCAATGCAAAACGTGAAGATCATAATACCGGTGGCTTGAAAGTGACAAGCGCATTCTCGTGTTGGCGCATCATGCCAACAGATACTAGCACGACCCCCAGTTCATGTGCGATCGTAGCTTGCTTATCCCGCCGCCATGAACCGGTTAAGTCAGGCTGGACCTCGACTGGAAGGTCATGGATTATCTTAGTCTTCAGTTGATCGTACGTACTACTCGTTGATAGCGAGCTTGATCACCTCACCCGCTACATCCTTTGCTGCGTATGTACGTTCTTATCGTTGGGCTGATTCGTATTGAATATTATGTAGTGAGAAGACTTGCAGTGGAACCGAGACGACCATGAGCGGGATCGATGCGTCAGCAAATTTTCTGAGTGCGCAACAAATGAGTGAGTCCTGATAAAATGTGAGTGAGCGAAGGGTATCGTTGATAAAGATACGGATATAAGGTGCGACCTTCAGTACCCGGATTCCGTATCATCTTCTCTGTAAAGACAGTCACACTACACGACAGTAAGGCAGCACCGATTTTCGTTGGTCTTGCATTCGCTCTCCATACGCTCAATGAGTGTGTAATCCACAGTACGTATGCACATCATGGGAGCCTCATTTATTGCTGTACGCGTCAAGTTATCATCAGACCAATGGACATGTGTGACTCACGCGTTACAGTTCTCGTTAAGTATAGTATGTGTGTGTATTAGTGAAGGGTCCTTGAAGTAGCTATGGTGTGAAGCGGGTTTCGAAGTATCAACAGTGCATCGTTGTTGTAGGTGCGAACTGGCTACATGAACCACCGGGTTGGGTGGCGCCAACTTGTAACGGAACTCTTCTGTCCGGGTAGTGAGATACGAGGATTGTGACACGCGTGACGGCGTCACTGTCCACAGGGTGTGGAAGGCGCGCCCGTCTCAAACTAGGAGTCGACATTGTGGTGAGCTCGTAAGGGTTCACACCAAGGTCACTAAGGAACGGTGCACCGCCCCAGACTGGATAACAGAGCAGGGAAAAACCGTCGCTCCTGGTAGTGGGAGGATCACGTGCCAGAATCCTGATGTGGCGTCACCACTCTACAGGTCGCAACACGAATATCTTGCGAAAACCTTTTACTGATTGGGTGGATACCAGTTTCACCAGTCTGCCATCGCTCTCCTCTATGTCTCTATGTCCTCAAGGCGAAGTCACGGTGCTCTACTATAGATTAATACTGCGTCCCGTTTTTTCGTGCTGAAATACTTTGCAAAGCACGAATCACGATGTGTTTTATGCAAACAAACTGGCCATCGACAACCGAGCTTGGACTTACTGCAACCAATCACACTGGTTTCTCTCTCGATTTGAAATCTGAGAAAAGAAAGCAGTACATGTGAGGTGCAGCAGCAATTTGGCGGACCGAATCATGGACCTTGCAAGACGTAGCGAGTGTTGCAAAGGGGTCAATGCAAAACGTGAAGATCATAATACCGGTGGCTTGAAAGTGACAAGCGCATTCTCGTGTTGGCGCATCATGCCAACAGATACTAGCACGACCCCCAGTTCATGTGCGATCGTAGCTTGCTTATCCCGCCGCCATGAACCGGTTAAGTCAGGCTGGACCTCGACTGGAAGGTCATGGATTATCTTAGTCTTCAGTTGATCGTACGTACTACTCGTTGATAGCGAGCTTGATCACCTCACCCGCTACATCCTTTGCTGCGTATGTACGTTCTTATCGTTGGGCTGATTCGTATTGAACATTATGTAGTGAGAAGACTTGCAGTGGAACCGAGACGACCATGAGCGGGATCGATGCGTCAGCAAATTTTCTGAGTGCGCAACAAAATGAGTGAGTCCTGATAAAATGTGAGTGAGCGAAGGGTATCGTTGATGAAGATACGGATATAAGGTACGACCTTCAGTACCCGGATTCCGCATCATCTCCTCTGTAAAGACAGTCACACTACACGACAGTAAGGCAGCACCGGTTTTCGTTGGTCTCGCATTTGCTCCTCATACGCTCGATGAGTGTGTAATCCACAGTACGTATGCACATCATGGGAGCCTCATTTATTGCTGTACGCGTCAAGTTATCATCGGACCATGAACATGTGTGACTCACGCGTTACAGTTCTCGTTAAGTATAGTATGTGTGTGTGTATTAGTGAAGGGTCCTTGAATTAGCTATGGTGTGAAGCGGGTTTCGAAGTATCAACAGTGCATTGTTGTTGTAGGCGCGAACTGGCTCCGTGAGTCACCGGGTTGGGTGGCGCCAACTTGTAACGGAACGCTTCTGTCCGGGTAGTGAGGTACGAGGGTTGTGACACGCGTGACGGCGTCACTGTCCACAGGGTGTAGAAGGCGCGCCCGTCTCAAACTAGGAGTCGACATTGTGGTGAGCTCGTAAGGGTTCACACCAAGGTCACTAAGGAACGGTGCACCGCCCCAGACTGGATAACAGAGCAGGGAAAAACCGTCGCTCCTGGTAGTGGGAGGATCACGTGCCAGAATCCTGATGTGGCGTCACCACTCTACAGGTCGCAACACGAATACCTTGCGAAAACCTTTTACTGATTGGGTGGATACCAGTTTCACCAGTCTGCCATCGCTCTCCTCTATGTCTCTATGTCCTCAAGGCGAAGTCACGGTGCTCTACTATAGATTAATACTGCGTCCCGTTTTTTCGTGCTGAAATACTTTGCAAAGCACGAATCACGATGTGTTTTATGCAAACAAACTGGCCATCGACAACCGAGCTTGGACTTACTGCAACCAATCACACTGGTTTCTCTCTCGATTTGAAATCTGAGAAAAGAAAGCAGTACATGTGAGGTGCAGCAGCAATTTGGCGGACCGAATCATGGACCTTGCAAGACGTAGCGAGTGTTGCAAAGGGGTCAATGCAAAACGTGAAGATCATAATACCGGTGGCTTGAAAGTGACAAGCGCATTCTCGTGTTGGCGCATCATGCCAACAGATACTAGCACGACCCCCAGTTCATGTGCGATCGTAGCTTGCTTATCCCGCCGCCATGAACCGGTTAAGTCAGGCTGGACCTCGACTGGAAGGTCATGGATTATCTTAGTCTTCAGTTGGTCGTACGTACTACTCGTTGATAGCGAGCTTGATCACCTCACCCGCTACATCCTTTGCTGCGTATGTACGTTCTTATCGTTGGGCTGATTCGTATTGAACATTATGTAGTGAGAAGACTTGCAGTGGAACCGAGACGACCATGAGCGGGATCGATGCGTCAGCAAATTTTCTGAGTGCGCAACAAAATGAGTGAGTCCTGATAAAATGTGAGTGATCGAAGGGTATCGTTGATGAAGATACGGATATAAGGTACGACCTTCAGTACCCGGATTCCGCATCATCTCCTCTGTAAAGACAGTCACACTACACGACAGTAAGGCAGCACCGGTTTTCGTTGGTCTCGCATTTGCTCTCCATACGCTCGATGAGTGTGTAATCCACAGTACGTATGCACATCATGGGAGCCTCATTTATTGCTGTACGCGTCAAGTTATCATCGGACCATGGACATGTGTGACTCACGCGTTACAGTTCTCGTTAAGTATAGTATGTGTGTGTGTATTAGTGAAGGGTCCTTGAAGTAGCTATGGTGTGAAGCGGGTTTCGAAGTATCAACAGTGCATTGTTGTTGTAGGCGCGAACTGGCTCCATGAATCACCGGGTTGGGTGGCGCCAACTTGTAACGGAACGCTTCTGTCCGGGTAGTGAGGTACGAGGGTTGTGACACGCGTGACGGCGTCACTGTCCACAGGGTGTGGAAGGCGCGCCCGTCTCAAACTAGGAGTCGACATTGTGGTGAGCTCGTAAGGGTTCACACCAAGGTCACTAAGGAACGGTGCACCGCCCCAGACTGGATAACAGAGCAGGGAAAAACCGTCGCTCCTGGTAGTGGGAGGATCACGTGCCAGAATCCTGATGTGGCGTCACCACTCTACAGGTCGCAACACGAATACCTTGCGAAAACCTTTTACTGATTGGGTGGATACCAGTTTCACCAGTCTGCCATCGCTCTCCTCTATGTCTCTATGTCCTCAAGGCGAAGTCACGGTGCTCTACTATAGATTAATACTGCGTCCCGTTTTTTCGTGCTGAAATACTTTGCACAGCACGAATCACGATGTGTTTTATGCAAACAAACTGGCCATCGACAACCGAGCTTGGACTTACTGCAACCAATCACACTGGTTTCTCTCTCGATTTGAAATCTGAGAAAAGAAAGCAGTACATGTGAGGTGCAGCAGCAATTTGGCGGACCGAATCATGGACCTTGCAAGACGTAGCGAGTGTTGCAAAGGGGTCAATGCAAAACGTGAAGATCATAATACCGGTGGCTTGAAAGTGACAAGCGCATTCTCGTGTTGGCGCATCATGCCAACAGATACTAGCACGACCCCCAGTTCATGTGCGATCGTAGCTTGCTTATCCCGCCGCCATGAACCGGTTAAGTCAGGCTGGACCTCGACTGGAAGGTCATGGATTATCTTAGTCTTCAGTTGATCGTACGAACTACTCGTTGATAGCGAGCTTGATCACCTCACCCGCTACATCCTTTGCTGCGTATGTACGTTCTTATCGTTGGGCTGATTCGTATTGAACATTATGTAGTGAGAAGACTTGCAGTGGAACCGAGACGACCATGAGCGGGATCGATGCGTCAGCAAATTTTCTGAGTGCGCAACAAAATGAGTGAGTCCTGATAAAATGTGAGTGATCGAAGGGTATCGTTGATGAAGATACGGATATAAGGTACGACCTTCAGTACCCGGATTCCGCATCATCTCCTCTGTAAAGACAGTCACACTACACGACAGTAAGGCAGCACCGGTTTTCGTTGGTCTCGCATTTGCTCCTCCATACGCTCGATGAGTGTGTAATCCACAGTACGTATGCACATCATGGGAGCCTCATTTATTGCTGTACGCGTCAAGTTATCATCGGACCATGGACATGTGTGACTCACGCGTTACAGTTCTCGTTAAGTATAGTATGTGTGTGTGCATTAGTGAAGGGTCCTTGAAGTAGCTATGGTGTGAAGCGGGTTTCGAAGTATCAACAGTGCATTGTTGTTGTAGGCGCGAACTGGCTCCGTGAATCACCGGGTTGGGTGGCGCCAACTTGTAACGGAACGCTTCTGTCCGGGTAGTGAGGTACGAGGGTTGTGACACGCGTGACGGCGTCACTGTCCACAGGGTGTGGAAGGCGCGCCCGTCTCAAACTAGGAGTCGACATTGTGGTGAGCTCGTAAGGGTTCACACCAAGGTCACTAAGGAACGGTGCACCGCCCCAGACTGGATAACAGAGCAGGGAAAAACCGTCGCTCCTGGTAGTGGGAGGATCACGTGCCAGAATCCTGATGTGGCGTCACCACTCTACAGGTCGCAACACGAATACCTTGCGAAAACCTTTTACTGATTGGGTGGATACCAGTTTCACCAGTCTGCCATCGCTCTCCTCTATGTCTCTATGTCCTCAAGGCGAAGTCACGGTGCTCTACTATAGATTAATACTGCGTCCCGTTTTTTCGTGCTGAAATACTTTGCACAGCACGAATCACGATGTGTTTTATGCAAACAAACTGGCCATCGACAACCGAGCTTGGACTTACTGCAACCAATCACACTGGTTTCTCTCTCGATTTGAAATCTGAGAAAAGAAAGCAGTACATGTGAGGTGCAGCAGCAATTTGGCGGACCGAATCATGGACCTTGCAAGACGTAGCGAGTGTTGCAAAGGGGTCAATGCAAAACGTGAAGATCATAATACCGGTGGCTTGAAAGTGACAAGCGCATTCTCGTGTTGGCGCATCATGCCAACAGATACTAGCACGACCCCCAGTTCATGTGCGATCGTAGCTTGCTTATCCCGCCGCCATGAACCGGTTAAGTCAGGCTGGACCTCGACTGGAAGGTCATGGATTATCTTAGTCTTCAGTTGATCGTACGAACTACTCGTTGATAGCGAGCTTGATCACCTCACCCGCTACATCCTTTGCTGCGTATGTACGTTCTTATCGTTGGGCTGATTCGTATTGAACATTATGTAGTGAGAAGACTTGCAGTGGAACCGAGACGACCATGAGCGGGATCGATGCGTCAGCAAATTTTCTGAGTGCGCAACAAAATGAGTGAGTCCTGATAAAATGTGAGTGATCGAAGGGTATCGTTGATGAAGATACGGATATAAGGTACGACCTTCAGTACCCGGATTCCGCATCATCTCCTCTGTAAAGACAGTCACACTACACGACAGTAAGGCAGCACCGGTTTTCGTTGGTCTCGCATTTGCTCTCCATACGCTCGATGAGTGTGTAATCCACAGTACGTATGCACATCATGGGAGCCTCATTTATTGCTGTACGCGTCAAGTTATCATCGGACCATGGACATGTGTGACTCACGCGTTACAGTTCTCGTTAAGTATAGTATGTGTGTGTGCATTAGTGAAGGGTCCTTGAAGTAGCTATGGTGTGAAGCGGGTTTCGAAGTATCAACAGTTTGTCGTTGTTGTAGGCGCGAACTGGCTCCGTGAATCACCGGTTTGGGTGGCGCCAACTTGTAACGGAACGCTTCTGTCCGGGTAGTGAGGTACGAGGGTTGTGACACGCGTGACGGCGTCACTGTCCACAGGGTGTGGAAGGCGCGCCCGTCTCAAACTAGGAGTCGACATTGTGGTGAGCTCGTAAGGGTTCACACCAAGGTCACTAAGGAACGGTGCACCGCCCCAGACTGGATAACAGAGCAGGGAAAAACCGTCGCTCCTGGTAGTGGGAGGATCACGTGCCAGAATCCTGATGTGGCGTCACCACTCTACAGGTCGCAACACGAATACCTTGCGAAAACCTTTTACTGATTGGGTGGATACCAGTTTCACCAGTCTGCCATCGCTCTCCTCTATGTCTCTATGTCCTCAAGGCGAAGTCACGGTGCTCTACTATAGATTAATACTGCGTCCCGTTTTTTCGTGCTGAAATACTTTGCACAGCACGAATCACGATGTGTTTTATGCAAACAAACTGGCCATCGACAACCGAGCTTGGACTTACTGCAACCAATCACACTGGTTTCTCTCTCGATTTGAAATCTGAGAAAAGAAAGCAGTACATGTGAGGTGCAGCAGCAATTTGGCGGACCGAATCATGGACCTTGCAAGACGTAGCGAGTGTTGCAAAGGGGTCAATGCAAAACGTGAAGATCATAATACCGGTGGCTTGAAAGTGACAAGCGCATTCTCGTGTTGGCGCATCATGCCAACAGATACTAGCACGACCCCCAGTTCATGTGCGATCGTAGCTTGCTTATCCCGCCGCCATGAACCGGTTAAGTCAGGCTGGACCTCGACTGGAAGGTCATGGATTATCTTAGTCTTCAGTTGATCGTACGAACTACTCGTTGATAGCGAGCTTGATCACCTCACCCGCTACATCCTTTGCTGCGTATGTACGTTCTTATCGTTGGGCTGATTCGTATTGAACATTATGTAGTGAGAAGACTTGCAGTGGAACCGAGACGACCATGAGCGGGATCGATGCGTCAGCAAATTTTCTGAGTGCGCAACAAAATGAGTGAGTCCTGATAAAATGTGAGCGATCGAAGGGTATCGTTGATAAAGATACGGATATAAGGTACGACCTTCAGTACCCGGATTCCGCATCATCTCTTCTGTAAAGACAGTCACACTACACGACAGTAAGGCAGCACCGATTTTCGTTGGTCTTGCATTCGCTCTCCATACGCTCGGTGAATGTGTAATCCACAGTACGTATGCACATCATGGGAGCCTCATTTATTGCTGTACGCGTCAAGTTATCATCGGACCATGGACATGTGTGACTCACGCGTTACAGTTCTCGTTAAGTATAGTATGTGTGTGTGTATTAGTGAAGGGTCCTTGAAGTAGCTATGGTGTGAAGCGGGTTTCGAAGTATCAACAGTGCATTGTTGTTGTAGGCGCGAACTGGCTCCGTGAATCACCGGGTTGGGTGGCGCCAACTTGTAACGGAACGCTTCTGTCCGGGTAGTGAGGTACGAGGGTTGTGACACGCGTGACGGCGTCACTGTCCACAGGGTGTGGAAGGCGCGCCCGTCTCAAACTAGGAGTCGACATTGTGGTGAGCTCGTAAGGGTTCACACCAAGGTCACTAAGGAACGGTGCACCGCCCCAGACTGGATAACAGAGCAGGGAAAAACCGTCGCTCCTGGTAGTGGGAGGATCACGTGCCAGAATCCTGATGTGGCGTCACCACTCTACAGGTCGCAACACGAATACCTTGCGAAAACCTTTTACTGATTGGGTGGATACCAGTTTCACCAGTCTGCCATCGCTCTCCTCTATGTCTCTATGTCCTCAAGGCGAAGTCACGGTGCTCTACTATAGATTAATACTGCGTCCCGTTGTTTTGTGCTGGAATACTTTGCACAGCACGAATCACGATGTGTTTTATGCAAACAAACTGGCCATCGACAACCGAGCTTGGACTTACTGCAACCAATCACACTGGTTTCTCTCTCGATTTGAAATCTGAGAAAAGAAAGCAGTACATGTGAGGTGCAGCAGCAATTTGGCGGACCGAATCATGGACCTTGCAAGACGTAGCGAGTGTTGCAAAGGGGTCAATGCAAAACGTGAAGATCATAATACCGGTGGCTTGAAAGTGACAAGCGCATTCTCGTGTTGGCGCATCATGCCAACAGATACTAGCACGACCCCCAGTTCATGTGCGATCGTAGCTTGCTTATCCCGCCGCCATGAACCGGTTAAGTCAGGCTGGACCTCGACTGGAAGGTCATGGATTATCTTAGTCTTCAGTTGATCGTACGAACTACTCGTTGATAGCGAGCTTGATCACCTCACCCGCTACATCCTTTGCTGCGTATGTACGTTCTTATCGTTGGGCTGATTCGTATTGAATATTATGGAGTGACAAGACTTGTAGTGGAACCGAGACGACCATGAGCGGGATCGATGCGTCAGCAAATTTTCTGAGTGCGCAACAAAATGAGTGAGTCATGATAAAATGTGAGCGATCGAAGGGTATCGTTGATAAAGATACGGATATAAGGTACGACCTTCAGTACCCGGATTCCGCATCATCTCTTCTGTAAAGACAGTCACACTACACGACAGTAAGGCAGCACCGATTTTCGTTGGTCTTGCATTCGCTCTCCATACGCTCGATGAATGTGTAATCCACAGTACGTATGCACATCATGAAAGCCTCATTTATTGCTGTACGCGTCAAGTTATCATCGGACCATGGACATGTGTGACTCACGCGTTACAGTTCTCGTTAAGTATAGTATGTGTGTGTGTATTAGTGAAGGGTCCTTGAAGTAGCTATGGTGTGAAGCGGGTTTCGAAGTATCAACAGTGCATTGTTGTTGTAGGCGCGAACTGGCTCTACGAATCACCGGGTTGGGTGGCGCCAACTTGTAACGGAACGCTTCTGTCCGGGAAGTGAGGTACGAGGGTTGTGACACGCGTGACGGCGTCACTGTCCACAGGGTGTGGAAGGCGCGCCCGTCTCAAACTAGGAGTCGACATTGTGGTGAGCTCGTAAGGGTTCACACCAAGGTCACTAAGGAACGGTGCACCGCCCCAGACTGGATAACAGAGCAGGGAAAAACCGTCGCTCCTGGTAGTGGGAGGATCACGTGCCAGAATCCTGATGTGGCGTCACCACTCTACAGGTCGCAACACGAATACCTTGCGAAAACCTTTTACTGATTGGGTAGATACCAATTTTTACCAGTCTGCCATCGCTCTCCTCTATGTCTCTATGTCCTCAAGGCGAAGTCACGGTGCTCTACTATAGATTAATACTGCGTCCCGTTGTTTTGTTTGCACAGCACGAATCACGATGTGTTTTATGCAAACAAACTGGCCATCGACAACCGAGCTTGGACTTACTGCAACCAATCACACTGGTTTCTCTCTCGATTTGAAATCTGAGAAAAGAAAGCAGTACATGTGAGGTGCAGCAGCAATTTGGCGGACCGAATCATGGACCTTGCAAGACGTAGCGAGTGTTGCAAAAGGGTCAATGCAAAACGTGAAGAACATAATACCGGTGGCTTGCAAGGGACAAGCGCATTCTCGTGTTGGCGCATCATGCCAACAGATACTAGCACGACCCCCAGTTCATGTGCGATCGTAGCTTGCTTATCCCGCCGCCATGAACCGGTTAAGTCAGGCTGGACCTCGACTGGAAGGTCATGGATTATCTTAGTCTTCAGTTGATCGTACGAACTACTCGTTGTTGGCGTGCTTGATCACCTCACCCGCTACATCCTCTGCTGCGTATGTACGTTCTTATCGTTGGGCTGATTCGTATTGAATATTATGGAGTGACAAGACTTGTAGTGGAACCGAGACGACCATGAGCGGGATCGATGCGTCAGCAAATTTTCTAAGTGCGCAACAAAATGAGTGAGTCCTGATAAAATGTGAGCGATCGAAGGGTATCGTTGATAAAGATACGGATATAAGGTACGACCTTCAGTACCCGGATTCCGTATCATCTCCTCTGTAAAGACAGTCACACTACACGACAGTAAGGCAGCACCGGTTTTCGTTGGTCTCGCATTTGCTCTCCATACGCTCGATGAATGTGTAATCCACAGTACGTATGCACATCATGAAAGCCTCATTTATTGCTGTACGCGTCAAGTTATCATCGGACCATGGACATGTGTGACTCACGCGTTACAGTTCTCGTTAAGTATAGTATGTGTGTGTATTAGTGAAGGGTCCTTGAAGTAGCTATGGTGTGAAGCGGGTTTCGAAGTATCAACAGTGCATTGTTGTTGTAGGCGCGAACTGGCTCTATGAATCACCGGGTTGGGTGGCTCCAACTTGTAACGGAACGCTTCTGTCCGGGTAGTGAGGTACGAGGGTTGTGACACGCGTGACGGCGTCACTATCCACAGGGTGTGGAAGGCGCGCCCGTCTCAAACTAGGAGTCGACATTGTGGTGAGCTCGTAAGGGTTCACACCAAGGTCACTAAGGAACGGTGCACCGCCCCAGACTGGATAACAGAGCATGGAAAAACCGTCGCTCCTGGTAGTGGGAGGATCACGTGCCAGAATCCTGATGTGGCGTCACCACTCTACAGGTCGCAACACGAATACCTTGTGAAAACCTTTTACTGATTGGGTGGATACCAGTTTCACCAGTCTACCCTGAAGTATCTATTTACCGGCATCCACTTGCTGTCTTGGCTGCGTTCGTTTCGAATTCGCCAAGTGCCGCTGCTATTGTTTTTCGAGCCAAATTGGAAGACTTTAGTATGGAGATTTAAACAGGGAAAAATTAAAATCTGTTGCTTGAAATTACAAAGTGCTTGTGCTATTGCGTTCCGAGCCAAAATCGGATACTTTAGTATGAGCTTGTATTGTCATTCAGATACACTTTGTCAACGTATTAAAAGCAATGCGCAAGACTTTAAAATGTGCGAGTTATTTGCTATTCGAATTGAATTATTTGGTAGTATTTTTGGCTTGATTTAATAATAGAGAAAGTGCGAGAGAGACAAGTGCAATGTTTGTGCAAAGAAGAGCCAAATGGGAAAAACTTCACGAATGATGGTCTCATGTGTTGTTCACGTGCTTAAGCGCTCGTCCACTGAAGGACATGGAAAGTCGAGCGCTTCGCGAAACAGTTACGTTTCTACTGACATCGCTCTCCTCTATGTCTCTATGTCCTCAAGGTGAAGTCACGGTGCTCTACTATAGATTAATACTGCGTCCCGTTGTTTCGTGCTGGAATACTTTGTACAGCACGAATCACGATGTGTTTTATGCAAACAAACTGGCCATCGACAACCGAGCTTGGACTTACTGCAACCAATCACACTGGTGACATCGCTCTCCTCTATGTCTCTATGTCCTCAAGGTGAAGTCACGGTGCTCTACTATAGATTAATACTGCGTCCCGTTGTTTCGTGCTGAAATACTTTGCACAGCACGAATCACGATGTGTTTTATGCAAACAAACTGGCCATCGACAACCGAGCTTGGACTTACTGCAACCAATCACACTGGTTTCTCTCTCGATTTGAAATCTGAGAAAAGAAAGCAGTACATGTGAGGTGCAGCAGCAATTTGGCGGACCGAATCATGGACCTTGCAAGACGTAGCGAGTGTTGCAAAGGGGTCAATGCAAAACGTGAAGATCATAATACCGGTGGCTTGAAAGTGACAAGCGCATTCTCGTGTTGGCGCATCATGCCAACCGGTATCAGCACGACCCCCAGTTTGTAGTCCCGCCGCCATGAACCGGTTCAGTCAGGCTGGACCTCGACTGGAAGGTCATGGATTATCTTAGTCTTCAGTTGATCGTACGAACTACTCGTTGATAGCGGGCTTGATCACCTCACCCGATACATCCTTTGCTGCGTATGTACGTTCTTATCGTTGGGCTGATTCGTATTGAATATTATGGAGTGACAAGACTTGTAGTGGAACCGAGACGACCATGAGCGGGATCGATGCGTCAGCAAATTTTCTGAGTGCGCAACAAAATGAGTGAGTCCTGATAAAATGTGAGCGATCGAAGGGTATCGTTGATGAAGATACGGATATAAGGTACGACCTTCAGTACCCGGATTCCGTATCATCTTCTCTGTAAAGACAGTCACACTACACGACAAAAAGGCCGCACCGGTTTTCGTTGGTCTCGCATTTGCTCCCCATACGCTCGATGAATGTGTAATCCACAGTACGTATGCACATCATGGGAGCCTCATTTATTGCTGTACGCGTCAAGCTATCATCGGACCATGGACATGTGTGACTCACGCGTTACAGTTCTCGTTAAGTATAGTATGTGTGTGTGTTAGTGAAGGGTCCTTGAAGTAGCTATGGTGTGAAGCGGGTTTCGAAGTATCAACAGTGCATCGTTGTTGTAGGCGCGAACTGGCTCTATGAATCACCGGGTTGGGTGGCGCCAACTTGTAACGGAACGCTTCTGTCCGGGTAGTGAGGTACGAGGGTTGTGACACGCGTGACGGCGTCACTATCCACAGGGTTGTGAAGGCGCGCCCGTCTCAAACTAGGAGTCGACATTGTGGTGAGCTCGTAAGGGTTCACACCAAGGTCACTAAGGAACGGTGCACCGCCCCAGACTGGATAACAGAGCAGGGAAAAACCGTCGCTCCTGGTAGTGGGAGGATCACGTGCCAGAATCCTGATGTGGCGTCACCACTCTACAGGTCGCAACACGAATACCTTGCGAAAACCTTTAACTGATTGGGTGGATACCAGTTTCACCAGTCTGCCATCGCTCTCCTCTATGTCTCTATGTCCTCAAGGCGAAGTCACGGTGCTCTACTATAGATTAATACTGCGTCCCGTTTTTTCGTGCTGAAATACTTTGCACAGCACGAATCACGATGTGTTTTATGCAAACAAACTGGCCATCGACAACCGAGCTTGGACTTACTGCAACCAATCACACTGGTTTCTCTCTCGATTTGAAATCTGAGAAAAGAAAGCAGTACATGTGAGGTGCAGCAGCAATTTGGCGGACCGAATCATGGACCTTGCAAGACGTAGCGAGTGTTGCAAAGGGGTCAATGCAAAACGTGAAGATCATAATACCGGTGGCTTGAAAGTGACAAGCGCATTCTCGTGTTGGCGCATCATGCCAACAGATACTAGCACGACCCCCAGTTCATGTGCGATCGTAGCTTGCTTATCCCGCCGCCATGAACCGGTTAAGTCAGGCTGGACCTCGACTGGAAGGTCATGGATTATCTTAGTCTTCAGTTGATCGTACGTACTACTCGTTGATAGCGAGCTTGATCACCTCACCCGCTACATCCTTTGCTGCGTATGTACGTTCTTATCGTTGGGCTGATTCGTATTGAACATTATGTAGTGAGAAGACTTGCAGTGGAACCGAGACGACCATGAGCGGGATCGATGCGTCACAAAAATTTTCTGAGTGCGCAACAAAATGAGTGAGTCCTGATAAAATGTGAGTGATCGAAGGGTATCGTTGATGAAGATACGGATATAAGGTACGACCTTCAGTACCCGGATTCCGTATCATCTCCTCTGTAAAGACAGTCACACTACACGACAGTAAGGCAGCACCGATTTTCGTTGGTCTTGCATTCGCTCTCTATACGCTCAATGAGTGTGTAATCCACAGTACGTATGCACATCATGGGAGCCTCATTTATTGCTGTACGCGTCAAGCTATCATCGGACCATGGACATGTGTGACTCACGCGTTACAGTTCTCGTTGAGGATAGCCTGTGTGTGTGTTAGTGAAGGGTCCTTGAAGTAGCTATGGTGTGAAGCGGGTTTCGAAGTATCAACAGTGCATCGTTGTTGTAGGCGCGAACTGGCTCTATGAATCACCGGGTTGGGTGGCGCCAACTTGTAACGGAACGCTTCTGTCCGGGTAGTGAGGTACGAGGGTTGTGACACGCGTGACGGCGTCACTATCCACAGGGTGTGGAAGGCGCGCCCGTCTCAAACTAGGAGTCGACATTGTGGTGAGCTCGTAAGGGTTCACACCAAGGTCACTAAGGAACGGTGCACCGCCCCAGACTGGATAACAGAGCAGGGAAAACCGTCGCTCCTGGTAGTGGGAGGATCACGTGCCAGAATCCTGATGTGGCGTCACCACTCTACAGGTCGCAACACGAATACCTTGCGAAAACCTTTTACTGATTGGGTGGATACCAGTTTCACCAGTCTGCCATCGCTCTCCTCTATGTCTCTATGTCCTCAAGGCGAAGTCACGGTGCTCTACTATAGATTAATACTGCGTCCCGTTTTTCGTGCTGGAATACTTTGCACAGCACGAATCACGATGTGTTTTATGCAAACAAACTGGCC
Organism: Peronospora matthiolae; assembly: GCA_921007115.2. NCBI lineage: Eukaryota > Oomycota > Peronosporomycetes > Peronosporales > Peronosporaceae > Peronospora > Peronospora matthiolae. The sequence continues at coordinate 46,332 of CAKLBY020000059.1, read as the reverse complement.
ATCGACAACCGAGCTTGGACTTACTGCAACCAATCACACTGGTTTCTCTCTCGATTTGAAATCTGAGAAAAGAAAGCAGTACATGTGAGGTGCAGCAGCAATTTGGCGGACCGAATCATGGACCTTGCAAGACGTAGCGAGTGTTGTAAAGGGGTCAATGCAAAACGTGAAGAACATAATACCGGTGGCTTGAAAGTGACAAGCGCATTCTCGTGTTGGCGCATCATGCCAACAGATACTAGCACGACCCCCAGTTCATGTGCGATCGTAGCTTGCTTATCCCGCCGCGATGAACCGGTTAAGTCAGGCTGGACCTCGACTGGAAGGTCATGGATTATCTTAGTCTTCAGTTGATCGTACGTACTACTCGTTGATAGCGAGCTTGATCACCTCACCCGCTACATCCTTTGCTGCGTATGTACGTTCTTATCGTTGGGCTGATTCGTATTGAACATTATGTAGTGAGAAGACTTGCAGTGGAACCGAGACGACCATGAGCGGGATCGATGCGTCACAAAAATTTTCTGAGTGCGCAACAAAATGAGTGAGTCCTGATAAAATGTGAGTGATCGAAGCGTATCGTTGATAAAGATACGGATATAAGGTACGACCTTCAGTACCCGGATTCCGTATCATCTTCTCTGTAAAGACAGTCACACTACACGACAAAAAGGCCGCACGGGTTTTCGTTGGTCTCGCATTTGCTCTCCATACGCTCGATGAATGTGTAATCCACAGTACGTATGCACATCATGGGAGCCTCATTTATTGCTGTACGCGTCAATTTATCATCGGACCATGGACATGTGTGACTCACGCGTTACAGTTCTCGTTAAGTATAGTATGTGTGTGTGCATTAGTGAAGGGTCCTTGAAGTAGCTATGGTGTGAAGCGGGTTTCGAAGTATCAACAGTGCATTGTTGTTGTAGGCGCGAACTGGCTCCGTGAATCACCGGGTTGGGTGGCGCCAACTTGTAACGGAACGCTTCTGTCCGGGAAGTGAGGTACGAGGGATGTGACACGCGTGACGGCGTCACTGTCCACAGGGTGTGGAAGGCGCGCCCGTCTCAAACTAGGAGTCGACATTGTGGTGAGCTCGTAAGGGTTCACACCAAGGTCACTAAGGAACGGTGCACCGCCCCAGACTGGATAACAGAGCAGGGAAAAACCGTCGCTCCTGGTAGTGGGAGGATCACGTGCCAGAATCCTGATGTGGCGTCACCACTCTACAGGTCGCAACACGAATACCTTGCGAAAACCTTTAACTGATTGGGTGGATACCAGTTTCACCAGTCTGCCATCGCTCTCCTCTATGTCTCTATGTCCTCAAGGCGAAGTCACGGTGCTCTACTATAGATTAATACTGCGTCCCGTTTTTTCGTGCTGGAATACTTTGTACAGCACGAATCACGATGTGTTTTATGCAAACAAACTGGCCATCGACAACCGAGCTTGGACTTACTGCAACCAATCACACTGGTTTCTCTCTCGATTTGAAATCTCAGAAAAGAAAGCAGTACATGTGAGGTGCAGCAGCAATTTGGCGGACCGAATCATGGACCTTGCAAGACGTAGCGAGTGTTGCAAAAGGGTCAATGCAAAACGTGAAGAACATAATACCGGTGGCTTGCAAGGGACAAGCGCATTCTCGTGTCGGTGCATCACGCCAACAAATACTAGCACGACCCCCAGTTCATGTGCGATCGTAGCTTGCTTATCCCGCCGCCATGAACCGGTTAAGTCAGGCTGGACCTCGACTGGAAGGTCATGGATTATCTTAGTCTTCAGTTGATCGTACGTACTACTCGTTGTTGGCGTGCTTGATCACCTCACCCGCTACATCCTTTGCTGCGTATGTACGTTCTTATCGTTGGGCTGATTCGTATTGAACATTATGTAGTGAGAAGACTTGCAGTGGAACCGAGACGACCATGAGCGGGATCGATGCGTCAGCAAATTTTCTGAGTGCGCAACAAAATGAGTGAGTCCTGATAAAATGTGAGTGATCGAAGCGTATCGTTGATAAAGATACGGATATAAGGTACGACCTTCAGTACCCGGATTCCGTATCATCTTCTCTGTAAAGACAGTCACACTACACGACAAAAAGGCCGCACGGGTTTTCGTTGGTCTCGCATTTGCTCTCCATACGCTCGATGAATGTGTAATCCACAGTACGTATGCACATCATGAAAGCCTCATTTATTGCTGTACGCGTCAATTTATCATCGGACCATGGACATGTGTGACTCACGCGTTACAGTTCTCGTTAAGTATAGTATGTGTGTGTATTAGTGAAGGGTCCTTGAAGTAGCTATGGTGTGAAGCGGGTTTCGAAGTATCAACAGTGCATTGTTGTTGTAGGCGCGAACTGGCTCCGTGAATCACCGGGTTGGGTGGCGCCAACTTGTAACGGAACGCTTCTGTCCGGGAAGTGAGGTACGAGGGATGTGACACGCGTGACGGCGTCACTGTCCACAGGGTGTGGAAGGCGCGCCCGTCTCAAACTAGGAGTCGACATTGTGGTGAGCTCGTAAGGGTTCACACCAAGGTCACTAAGGAACGGTGCACCGCCCCAGACTGGATAACAGAGCAGGGAAAAACCGTCGCTCCTGGTAGTGGGAGGATCACGTGCCAGAATCCTGATGTGGCGTCACCACTCTACAGGTCGCAACACGAATACCTTGCGAAAACCTTTAACTGATTGGGTGGATACCAGTTTCACCAGTCTGCCATCGCTCTCCTCTATGTCTCTATGTCCTCAAGGCGAAGTCACGGTGCTCTACTATAGATTAATACTGCGTCCCGTTTTTTCGTGCTGGAATACTTTGTACAGCACGAATCACGATGTGTTTTATGCAAACAAACTGGCCATCGACAACCGAGCTTGGACTTACTGCAACCAATCACACTGGTTTCTCTCTCGATTTGAAATCTGAGAAAAGAAAGCAGTACATGTGAGGTGCAGCAGCAATTTGGCGGACCGAATCATGGACCTTGCAAGACGTAGCGAGTGTTGCAAAGGGGTCAATGCAAAACGTGAAGAACATAATACCGGTGGCTTGCAAGGGACAAGCGCATTCTCGTGTCGGTGCATCACGCCAACAAATACTAGCACGACCCCCAGTTCATGTGCGATCGTAGCTTGCTTATCCCGCCGCCATGAACCGGTTCAGTCAGGCTGGACCTCGACTGGAAGGTCATGGATTATCTTAGTCTTCAGTTGATCGTACGTACTACTCGTTGTTGGCGTGCTTGATCACCTCACCCGCTACATCCTTTGCTGCGTATGTACGTTCTTATCGTTGGGCTGATTCGTATTGAACATTATGTAGTGAGAAGACTTGCAGTGGAACCGAGACGACCATGAGCGGGATCGATGCGTCAGCAAATTTTCTGAGTGCGCAACAAAATGAGTGAGTCCTGATAAAATGTGAGTGATCGAAGCGTATCGTTGATAAAGATACGGATATAAGGTACGACCTTCAGTACCCGGATTCCGTATCATCTTCTCTGTAAAGACAGTCACACTACACGACAAAAAGGCCGCACGGGTTTTCGTTGGTCTCGCATTTGCTCTCCATACGCTCGATGAATGTGTAATCCACAGTACGTATGCACATCATGAAAGCCTCATTTATTGCTGTACGCGTCAATTTATCATCGGACCATGGACATGTGTGACTCACGCGTTACAGTTCTCGTTAAGTATAGTATGTGTGTGTATTAGTGAAGGGTCCTTGAAGTAGCTATGGTGTGAAGCGGGTTTCGAAGTATCAACAGTGCATTGTTGTTGTAGGCGCGAACTGGCTCTATGAATCACCGGGTTGGGTGGCGCCAACTTGTAACGGAACGCTTCTGTCCGGGTAGTGAGGTACGAGGGTTGTGACACGCGTGACGGCGTCACTGTCCACAGGGTGTGGAAGGCGCGCCCGTCTCAAACTAGGAGTCGACATTGTGGTGAGCTCGTAAGGGTTCACACCAAGGTCACTAAGGAACAATGCACCGCCCCAGACTGGATAACAGAGCAGGGAAAAACCGTCGCTCCTGGTAGTGGGAGGATCACGTGCCAGAATCCTGATGTGGCGTCACCACTCTACAGGTCGCAACACGAATACCTTGCGAAAACCTTTAACTGATTGGGTGGATACCAGTTTCACCAGTCTGCCATCGCTCTCCTCTATGTCTCTATGTCCTCAAGGCGAAGTCACGGTGCTCTACTATAGATTAATACTGCGTCCCGTTTTTTCGTGCTGGAATACTTTGTACAGCACGAATCACGATGTGTTTTATGCAAACAAACTGGCCATCGACAACCGAGCTTGGACTTACTGCAACCAATCACACTGGTTTCTCTCTCGATTTGAAATCTGAGAAAAGAAAGCAGTACATGTGAGGTGCAGCAGCAATTTGGCGGACCGAATCATGGACCTTGCAAGACGTAGCGAGTGTTGCAAAGGGGTCAATGCAAAACGTGAAGAACATAATACCGGTGGCTTGAAAGTGACAAGCGCATTCTCGTGTTGGCGCATCATGCCAACAGATACTAGCACGACCCCCAGTTCATGTGCGATCGTAGCTTGCTTATCCCGCCGCCATGAACCGGTTCAGTCAGGCTGGACCTCGACTGGAAGGTCATGGATTATCTTAGTCTTCAGTTGATCGTACGAACTACTCGTTGATAGCGTGCTTGATCACCTCACCCGCTACATCCTTTGCTGCGTATGTACGTTCTTATCGTTGGGCTGATTCGTATTGAACATTATGTAGTGAGAAGACTTGCAGTGGAACCGAGACGACCATGAGCGGGATCGATGCGTCAGCAAATTTTCTGAGTGCGCAACAAAATGAGTGAGTCCTGATAAAATGTGAGTGATCGAAGCGTATCGTTGATAAAGATACGGATATAAGGTACGACCTTCAGTACCCGGATTCCGTATCATCTTCTCTGTAAAGACAGTCACACTACACGACAAAAAGGCCGCACGGGTTTTCGTTGGTCTCGCATTTGCTCTCCATACGCTCGATGAATGTGTAATCCACAGTACGTATGCACATCATGAAAGCCTCATTTATTGCTGTACGCGTCAAGTTATCATCGGACCATGGACATGTGTGACTCACGCGTTACAGTTCTCGTTAAGTATAGTATGTGTGTGTATTAGTGAAGGGTCCTTGAAGTAGCTATGGTGTGAAGCGGGTTTCGAAGTATCAACAGTGCATTGTTGTTGTAGGCGCGAACTGGCTCTATGAATCACCGGGTTGGGTGGCGCCAACTTGTAACGGAACGCTTCTGTCCGGGTAGTGAGGTACGAGGGTTGTGACACGCGTGACGGCGTCACTGTCCACAGGGTGTGGAAGGCGCGCCCGTCTCAAACTAGGAGTCGACATTGTGGTGAGCTCGTAAGGGTTCACACCAAGGTCACTAAGGAACAATGCACCGCCCCTGACTGGATAACAGAGCAGGGAAAAACCGTCGCTCCTGGTAGTGGGAGGATCACGTGCCAGAATCCTGATGTGGCGTCACCACTCTACAGGTCGCAACACGAATACCTTGTGAAAACCTTTTACTGATTGGGTGGATACCAGTTTCACCAGTCTACCATCGCTCTCCTCTATGTCTCTATGTCCTCAAGGCGAAGTCACGGTGCTCTACTATAGATTAATACTGCGTCCCGTTGTTTCGTGCTGGAATACTTTGTACAGCACGAATCACGATGTGTTTATGCAAACAAACTGGTCATCGACAACCGGATCTTGGACTTACTCTGCAACCAATCACACTGGTTTCTCTCTCGATTTGAAATCTGAGAAAAGAAAGCAGTACATGTGAGGTGCAGCAGCAATTTGGCGGACCGAATCATGGACCTTGCAAGACGTAGCGAGTGTTGCAAAAGGGTCAATGCAAAACGTGAAGAACATAATACCGGTGGCTTGCAAGGGACAAGCGCATTCTCGTGTCGGTGCATCACGCCAACAAATACTAGCACGACCCCCAGTTCATGTGCGATCGTAGCTTGCTTATCCCGCCGCCATGAACAGGTTCAGTCAGGCTGGACCTCGACTGGAAGGTCATGGATTAGCTTAGTCTTCAGTTGATCGTACGTACTACTCGTTGTTGGCGTGCTTGATCACCTCACCCGCTACATCCTTTGCTGCGTATGTACGTTCTTATCGTTGGGCTGATTCGTATTGAACATTATGTAGTGAGAAGACTTGCAGTGGAACCGAGACGACCATGAGCGGGATCGATGCGTCAGCAAATTTTCTGAGTGCGCAACAAAATGAGTGAGTCCTGATAAAATGTGAGTGATCGAAGCGTATCGTTGATAAAGATACGGATATAAGGTACGACCTTCAGTACCCGGATTCCGTATCATCTTCTCTGTAAAGACAGTCACACTACACGACAAAAAGGCCGCACCGGTTTTCGTTAGTCTCGCATTTGCTCTCCATACGCTGGATGAATGTGTAATCCACAGTACGTATGCACATCATGAAAGCCTCATTTATTGCTGTACGCGTCAAGTTATCATCGGACCATGGACATGTGTGACTCACGCGTTACAGTTCTCGTTAAGTATAGTATGTGTGTGTATTAGTGAAGGGTCCTTGAAGTAGCTATGGTGTGAAGCGGGTTTCGAAGTGTCAGCAGTGCATTGTTGTTGTAGGCGCGAACTGGCTACATGAATCACCGGGTTGGGTGGCGCCAACTTGTAACGGAACGCTTCTGTCCGGGAAGTGAGGTACGAGGGTTGTGACACGCGTGACGGCGTCACTGTCCACAGGGTGTGGAAGGCGCGCCCGTCTCAAACTAGGAGTCGACATTGTGGTGAGCTCGTAAGGGGTTCACACCAAGGTCACTAAGGAACAATGCACTGCCCCTGACTGGATAACAGAGCAGGGAAAAACCGTCGCTCCTGGTAGTGGGAGGATCACGTGCCAGAATCCTGATGTGGCGTCACCACTCTACAGGTCGCAACACGAATACCTTGCGAAAACCTTTAACTGATTGGGTGGATACCAGTTTCACCAGTCTGCCATCGCTCTCCTCTATGTCTCTATGTCCTCAAGGCGAAGTCACGGTGCTCTACTATAGATTAATACTGCGTCCCGTTTTTCGTGCTGGAATACTTTGCACAGCACAAATCACGATGCGCGTCATGCAATTAAATTGACCATCGACAACAGAGCTTGAACTTACTGCAACCAATCACACTGGTTTCTCTCTCGATTTGAAATCTGAGAAAAGAAAGCAGTACATGTGAGGTGCAGCAGCAATTTGGCGGACCGAATCATGGACCTTGCAAGACGTAGCGAGTGTTGCAAAAGGGTCAATGCAAAACGTGAAGAACATAATACCGGTGGCTTGCAAGGGACAAGCGCATTCTCGTGTCGGTGCATCACGCCAACAAATACTAGCACGACCCCCAGTTCATGTGCGATCGTAGCTTGCTTATCCCGCCGCCATGAACAGGTTCAGTCAGGCTGGACCTCGACTGGAAGGTCATGGATTAGCTTAGTCTTCAGTTGATCGTACGTACTACTCGTTGTTGGCGTGCTTGATCACCTCACCCGCTACATCCTTTGCTGCGTATGTACGTTCTTATCGTTGGGCTGATTCGTATTGAACATTATGTAGTGAGAAGACTTGCAGTGGAACCGAGACGACCATGAGCGGGATCGATGCGTCAGCAAATTTTCTGAGTGCGCAACAAAATGAGTGAGTCCTGATAAAATGTGAGTGATCGAAGCGTATCGTTGATAAAGATACGGATATAAGGTACGACCTTCAGTACCCGGATTCCGTATCATCTTCTCTGTAAAGACAGTCACACTACACGACAAAAAGGCCGCACCGGTTTTCGTTAGTCTCGCATTTGCTCTCCATACGCTGGATGAATGTGTAATCCACAGTACGTATGCACATCATGGGAGCCTCATTTATTGCTGTACGCGTCAATTTATCGTCGGACCATGGACATGTGTGACTCACGCGTTACAGTTCTCGTTAAGTATAGTATGTGTGTGTATTAGTGAAGGGTCCTTGAAGTAGCTATGGTGTGAAGCGGGTTTCGAAGTGTCAGCAGTGCATTGTTGTTGTAGGCGCGAACTGGCTACATGAATCACCGGGTTGGGTGGCGCCAACTTGTAACGGGACGCTTCTGTCCGGGAAGTGAGGTACGAGGGTTGTGACACGCGTGACGGCGTCACTGTCCACAGGGTGTGGAAGGCGCGCCCGTCTCAAACTAGGAGTCGACATTGTGGTGAGCTCGTAAGGGTTCACACCAAGGTCACTAAGGAACAATGCACTGCCCCTGACTGGATAACAGAGCAGGGAAAAACCGTCGCTCCTGGTAGTGGGAGGATCACGTGCCAGAATCCTGATGTGGCGTCACCACTCTACAGGTCGCAACACGAATACCTTGCGAAAACCTTTAACTGATTGGGTGGATACCAGTTTCACCAGTCTGCCATCGCTCTCCTCTATGTCTCTATGTCCTCAAGGCGAAGTCACGGTGCTCTACTATAGATTAATACTGCGTCCCGTTTTTCGTGCTGGAATACTTTGCACAGCACAAATCACGATGCGCGTCATGCAATTAAATTGACCATCGACAACAGAGCTTGAACTTACTGCAACCAATCACACTGGTTTCTCTCTCGATTTGAAATCTGAGAAAAGAAAGCAGTACATGTGAGGTGCAGCAGCAATTTGGCGGACCGAATCATGGACCTTGCAAGACGTACCGAGTGTTGCAAAGGGGTCAATGCAAAACGTGAAGATCATAATACCGGTGGCTTGAAAGTGACAAGCGCATTCTCGTGTTGGCGCATCATGCCAACAGATACTAGCACGACCCCCAGTTCATGTGCGATCGTAGCTTGCTTATCCCGCCGCCATGAACCGGTTAAGTCAGGCTGGACCTCGACTGGAAGGTCATGGATTATCTTAGTCTTCAGTTGATCGTACGTACTACTCGTTGTTGGCGTGCTTGATCACCTCACCCGCTACATCCTTTGCTGCGTATGTACGTTCTTATCGTTGGGCTGATTCGTATTGAACATTATGTAGTGAGAAGACTTGCAGTGGAACCGAGACGACCATGAGCGGGATCGATGCGTCAGCAAATTTTCTGAGTGCGCAACAAAATGAGTGAGTCCTGATAAAATGTGAGTGATCGAAGGGTATCGTTGATGAAGATACGGATATAAGGTACGACCTTCAGTACCCGGATTCCGTATCATCTTCTCTGTAAAGACAGTCACACTACACGACAAAAAGGCCGCACCGGTTTTCGTTAGTCTCGCATTTGCTCTCCATACGCTGGATGAATGTGTAATCCACAGTACGTATGCACATCATGAAAGCCTCATTTATTGCTGTACGCGTCAATTTATCATTGGACCATGGACATGTGTGACTCACGCGTTACAGTTCTCGTTAAGTATAGTATGTGTGTGTGTATTAGTGAAGGGTCCTTGAAGTAGCTATGGTGTGAAGCGGGTTTCGAAGTATCAACAGTGCATTGTTGTTGTAGGCGCAAACTGGCTCCGTGAATCACCGGGTTGGGTGGCTCCAACTTGTAACGGAACGCTTCTGTCCGGGTAGTGAGGTACGAGGGTTGTGACACGCGTGACGGCGTCACTGTCCACAGGGTGTGGAAGGCGCGCCCGTCTCAAACTAGGAGTCGACATTGTGGTGAGCTCGTAAGGGTTCACACCAAGGTCACTAAGGAACGGTGCACCGCCCCAGACTGGATAACAGAGCAGGGAAAAACCGTCGCTCCTGGTAGTGGGAGGATCACGTGCCAGAATCCTGATGTGGCGTCACCACTCTACAGGTCGCAACACGAATACCTTGTGAAAACCTTTTACTGATTGGGTGGATACCAGTTTCACCAGTCTACCATCGCCCTCCTCTATGTCTCTATGTCCTCAAGGTGAAGTCACGGTGCTCTACTATAGATTAATACTGCGTCCCGTTGTTTCGTGCTGGAATACTTTGTACAGCACGAATCACGATGTGTTTTATGCAAACAAACTGGCCATTGACAACCGATCTTGGACTTACTGCAACCAATCACACTGGTTTCTCTCTCGATTTGAAATCTGAGAAAAGAAAGCAGTACATGTGAGGTGCAGCAGCAATTTGGCGGACCGAATCATGGACCTTGCAAGACGTACCGAGTGTTGCAAAGGGGTCAATGCAAAACGTGAAGATCATAATACCGGTGGCTTGAAAGTGACAAGCGCATTCTCGTGTTGGCGCATCATGCCAACAGATACTAGCACGACCCCCAGTTCATGTGCGATCGTAGCTTGCTTATCCCGCCGCCATGAACCGGTTAAGTCAGGCTGGACCTCGACTGGAAGGTCATGGATTATCTTAGTCTTCAGTTGATCGTACGTACTACTCGTTGTTGGCGTGCTTGATCACCTCACCCGCTACATCCTTTGCTGCGTATGTACGTTCTTATCGTTGGGCTGATTCGTATTGAACATTATGTAGTGAGAAGACTTGCAGTGGAACCGAGACGACCATGAGCGGGATCGATGCGTCAGCAAATTTTCTGAGTGCGCAACAAAATGAGTGAGTCCTGATAAAATGTGAGTGATCGAAGGGTATCGTTGATGAAGATACGGATATAAGGTACGACCTTCAGTACCCGGATTCCGCATCATCTCCTCTGTAAAGACAGTCACACTACACGACAGTAAGGCAGCACCGGTTTTCGTTGGTCTCGCATGTGCTCCGTGAATCACCGGGTTGGGTGGCGCCAACTTGTAACGGAACGCTTCTGTCCGGGAAGTGAGGTACGAGGGTTGTGACACGCGTGACGGCGTCACTGTCCACAGGGTGTGGAAGGCGCGCCCGTCTCAAACTAGGAGTCGACATTGTGGTGAGCTCGTAAGGGTTCACACCAAGGTCACTAAGGAACAATGCACTGCCCCTGACTGGATAACAGAGCAGGGAAAAACCGTCGCTCCTGGTAGTGGGAGGATCACGTGCCAGAATCCTGACGTGGCGTCACCACTCTACAGGTCGCAACACGAATACCTTGCGAAAACCTTTAACTGATTGGGTGGATACCAGTTTCACCAGTCTACCATCGTTCTCCTCTATGTCTCTATGTATTGAAGGCGAAGTCACGGTGCTGTACTATAGATTAATACTGCGTCCCGTTGTTTCGTGCTGGAATACTTTGTACAGCACGAATCACGATGTGTTTTATGCAAACAAACTGGCCATCGACAAAAGAGCTTGAACTTACTGCAACCAATCACACTGGTTTCTCTCTCGATTTGAAATCTGAGAAAAGAAAGCAGTACATGTGAGGTGCAGCAGCAATTTGGCGGACCGAATCATGGACCTTGCAAGACGTAGCGAGTGTTGCAAAAGGGTCAATGCAAAACGTGAAGAACATAATACCGGTGGCTTGCAAGGGACAAGCGCATTCTCGTGTCGGTGCATCACGCCAACAAATACTAGCACGACCCCCAGTTCATGTGCGATCGTAGCTTGCTTATCCCGCCGCCATGAACCGGTTCAGTCAGGCTGGACCTCGACTGGAAGGTCATGGATTATCTTATTCTTCAGTTGATCGTACGTACTACTCGTTGTTGGCGTGCTTGATCACCTCACCCGCTACATCCTTTGCTGCGTATGTACGTTCTTATCGTTGGGCTGATTCGTATTGAACATTATGTAGTGAGAAGACTTGCAGTGGAACCGAGACGACCATGAGCGGGATCGATGCGTCAGCAAATTTTCTGAGTGCGCAACAAAATGAGTGAGTCCTGATAAAATGTGAGTGATCGAAGCGTATCGTTGATAAAGATACGGATATAAGGTACGACCTTCAGTACCCGGATTCCGTATCATCTTCTCTGTAAAGACAGTCACACTACACGACAAAAAGGCCGCACCGGTTTTCGTTGGTCTCGCATTTGCTCTCCATACGCTGGATGAATGTGTAATCCACAGTACGTATGCACATCATGAAAGCCTCATTTATTGCTGTACGCGTCAATTTATCATTGGACCATGGACATGTGTGACTCACGCGTTACAGTTCTCGTTAAGTATAGTATGTGTGTGTGTATTAGTGAAGGGTCCTTGAAGTAGCTATGGTGTGAAGCGGGTTTCGAAGTATCAACAGTGCATTGTTGTTGTAGGCGCAAACTGGCTCCGTGAATCACCGGGTTGGGTGGCTCCAACTTGTAACGGAACGCTTCTGTCCGGGTAGTGAGGTACGAGGGTTGTGACACGCGTGACGGCGTCACTGTCCACAGGGTGTGGAAGGCGCGCCCGTCTCAAACTAGGAGTCGACATTGTGGTGAGCTCGTAAGGGTTCACACCAAGGTCACTAAGGAACAATGCACTGCCCCTGACTGGATAACAGAGCAGGGAAAAACCGTCGCTCCTGGTAGTGGGAGGATCACGTGCCAGAATCCTGATGTGGCGTCACCGCTCTACAGGTCGCAACACGAATACCTTGCGAAAACCTTTTACTGATTGGGTGGATACCAGTTTCACCAGTCTACCATCGCTCTCCTCTATGTCTCTATGTCCTCAAGGTGAAGTCACGGTGCTCTACTATAGATTAATACTGCGTCCCGTTGTTTCGTGCTGGAATACTTTGTACAGCACGAATCACGATGTGTTTTATGCAAACAAACTGGCCATTGACAACCGATCTTGGACTTACTGCAACCAATCACACTGGTTTCTCTCTCGATTTGAAATCTGAGAAAAGAAAGCAGTACATGTGAGGTGCAGCAGCAATTTGGCGGACCGAATCATGGACCTTGCAAGACGTAGCGAGTGTTGCAAAAGGGTCAATGCAAAACGTGAAGAACATAATACCGGTGGCTTGCAAGGGACAAGCGCATTCTCGTGTCGGTGCATCACGCCAACAAATACTAGCACGACCCCCAGTTCATGTGCGATCGTAGCTTGCTTATCCCGCCGCCATGAACCGGTTCAGTCAGGCTGGACCTCGACTGGAAGGTCATGGATTATCTTAGTCTTCAGTTGATCGTACGTACTACTCGTTGTTGGCGTGCTTGATCACCTCACCCGCTACATCCTTTGCTGCGTATGTACGTTCTTATCGTTGGGCTGATTCGTATTGAACATTATGTAGTGAGAAGACTTGCAGTGGAACCGAGACGACCATGAGCGGGATCGATGCGTCAGCAAATTTTCTGAGTGCGCAACAAAATGAGTGAGTCCTGATAAAATGTGAGTGATCGAAGCGTATCGTTGATAAAGATACGGATATAAGGTACGACCTTCAGTACCCGGATTCCGTATCATCTTCTCTGTAAAGACAGTCACACTACACGACAAAAAGGCCGCACCGGTTTTCGTTGGTCTCGCATTTGCTCTCCATACGCTGGATGAATGTGTAATCCACAGTACGTATGCACATCATGAAAGCCTCATTTATTGCTGTACGCGTCAATTTATCATTGGACCATGGACATGTGTGACTCACGCGTTACAGTTCTCGTTAAGTATAGTATGTGTGTGTATTAGTGAAGGGTCCTTGAAGTAGCTATGGTGTGAAGCGGGTTTCGAAGTATCAACAGTGCATTGTTGTTGTAGGCGCAAACTGGCTCCGTGAATCACCGGGTTGGGTGGCGCCAACTTGTAACGGAACGCTTCTGTCCGGGTAGTGAGGTACGAGGGTTGTGACACGCGTGACGGCGTCACTGTCCACAGGGTGTGGAAGGCGCGCCCGTCTCAAACTAGGAGTCGACATTGTGGTGAGCTCGTAAGGGTTCACACCAAGGTCACTAAGGAACGGTGCACCGCCCCAGACTGGATAACAGAGCAGGGAAAAACCGTCGCTCCTGGTAGTGGGAGGATCACGTGCCAGAATCCTGATGTGGCGTCACCACTCTACAGGTCGCAACACGAATACCTTGTGAAAACCTTTTACTGATTGGGTGGATACCAGTTTCACCAGTCTACCATCGCTCTCCTCTATGTCTCTATGTCCTCAAGGTGAAGTCACGGTGCTCTACTATAGATTAATACTGCGTCCCGTTGTTTCGTGCTGGAATACTTTGTACAGCACGAATCACGATGTGTTTTATGCAAACAAACTGGCCATTGACAACCGATCTTGGACTTACTGCAACCAATCACACTGGTTTCTCTCTCGATTTGAAATCTGAGAAAAGAAAGCAGTACATGTGAGGTGCAGCAGCAATTTGGCGGACCGAATCATGGACCTTGCAAGACGTACCGAGTGTTGCAAAGGGGTCAATGCAAAACGTGAAGATCATAATACCGGTGGCTTGAAAGTGACAAGCGCATTCTCGTGTTGGCGCATCATGCCAACAGATACTAGCACGACCCCCAGTTCATGTGCGATCGTAGCTTGCTTATCCCGCCGCCATGAACCGGTTAAGTCAGGCTGGACCTCGACTGGAAGGTCATGGATTATCTTAGTCTTCAGTTGATCGTACGTACTACTCGTTGATAGCGAGCTTGACCACCTCACCCGCTACATCCTTTGCTGCGTATGTACGTTCTTATCGTTGGGCTGATTCGTATTGAACATTATGTAGTGAGAAGACTTGCAGTGGAACCGAGACGACCATGAGCGGGATCGATGCGTCAGCAAATTTTCTGAGTGCGCAACAAAATGAGTGAGTCCTGATAAAATGTGAGTGATCGAAGGGTATCGTTGATGAAGATACGGATATAAGGTACGACCTTCAGTACCCGGATTCCGCATCATCTCCTCTGTAAAGACAGTCACACTACACGACAGTAAGGCAGCACCGGTTTTCGTTGGTCTCGCATTTGATGAGTATGTAATCCACAGTACGTATGCACATCATGGGAGCCTCATTTATTGCTGTACGCGTCAAGTTATCATCGGACCATGGACATGTGTGACTCACGCGTTACAGTTCTCGTTAAGTATAGTATGTGTGTATTAGTGAAGGGTCCTTGAAGTAGCTATGGTGTGAAGCGGGTTTCGAAGTATCAACAGTGCATTGTTGTTGTAGGCGCGAACTGGCTACATGAATCACCGGGTTGGGTGGCGCCAACTTGTAACGGAACGCTTCTGTCCGGGAAGTGAGGTACGAGGGTTGTGACACGCGTGACGGCGTCACTGTCCACAGGGTGTGGAAGGCGCGCCCGTCTCAAACTAGGAGTCGACATTGTGGTGAGCTCGTAAGGGTTCACACCAAGGTCACTAAGGAACGGTGCACCGCCCCAGACTGGATAACAGAGCAGGGAAAAACCGTCGCTCCTGGTAGTGGGAGGATCACGTGCCAGAATCCTGATGTGGCGTCACCACTCTACAGGTCGCAACACGAATACCTTGCGAAAACCTTTAACTGATTGGGTGGATACCAGTTTCACCAGTCTGCCATCGCTCTCCTCTATGTCTCTATGTCCTCAAGGCGAAGTCACGGTGCTCTACTATAGATTAATACTGCGTCCCGTTTTTTCGTGCTGAAATACTTTGCACAGCACGAATCACGATGTGTTTTATGCAAACAAACTGGCCATCGACAACCAAGCTTGGACTTACTGCAACCAATCACACTGGTTTCTCTCTCGATTTGAAATCTGAGAAAAGAAAGCAGTACATGTGAGGTGCAGCAGCAATTTGGCGGACCGAATCATGGACCTTGCAAGACGTAGCGAGTGTTGCAAAGGGGTCAATGCAAAACGTGAAGATCATAATACCGGTGGCTTGAAAGTGACAAGCGCATTCTCGTGTTGGCGCATCATGCCAGCAGATACTAGCACGACCCCCAGTTCATGTGCGATCGTAGCTTGCTTATCCCGCCGCCATGAACCGGTTAAGTCAGGCTGGACCTCGACTGGAAGGTCATGGAATATCTTAGTCTTCAGTTGATCGTACGAACTACTCGTTGATAGCGAGCTTGATCACCTCACCCGCTACATCCTTTGCTGCGTATGTACGTTCTTATCGTTGGGCTGATTCGTATTGAACATTATGTAGTGAGAAGACTTGCAGTGGAACCGAGACGAACATGAGCGGGATCGATGCGTCAGCAAATTTTCTGAGTGCGCAACAAAATGAGTGAGTCCTGATAAAATGTGAGTGATCGAAGGGTATCGTTGATGAAGATACGGATATAAGGTACGACCTTCAGTACCCGGATTCCGCATCATCACCTCTGTAAAGACAGTCACAATACACGACAAAAAGGCCGCACCGGTTTTCGTTGGTCTCGCATTTGCTCCCCATACGCTCGATGAGTGTGTAATCCACAGTACGTATGCACATCATGAGATTCTCATATATTGCTGTACGCGTCAAGTTTTCATCAGACCTATAGACATGTGTGACTCACGCGTTACAGTTCTCGTTGAGGATAGCCTGTGTGTGTATTAGTGAAGGGTCCTTGAAGTAGCTATGGTGTGAAGCGGGTTTCGAAGTATCAACAGTGCATTGTTGTTGTAGACGCGAACTGGCTCCAAGAATCACCGGGTTGGGTGGCACCAACTTGTAACGGAACGCTTCTGTCCGGGTAGTGAGGTACGAGGGTTGTGACACGCGTGACGGCGTCACTATCCACAGGGTGTGGAAGGCGCGCCCGTCTCAAACTAGGAGTCGACATTGTGGTGAGCTCGTAAGGGTTCACACCAAGGTCACTAAGGAACGGTGCACCGCCCCAGACTGGATAACAGAGCAGGGAAAAACCGTCGCTCCTGGTAGTGGGAGGATCACGTGCCAGAATCCTGATGTGGCGTCACCACTCTACAGGTCGCAACACGAATACCTTGCGAAAACCTTTTACTGATTGGGTGGATACCAGTTTCACCAGTCTGCCATCGCTCTCCTCTATGTCTCTATGTCCTCAAGGCGAAATCACGGTGCTGTACTATAGATTAATACTGCGTCCCGTTGTTTCGTGCTGGAATACTTTGTACAGCACGAATCACGATGTGTTTTTATGCAAACAAACTGGCTATCGACAACCGAGCTTGGACTTACTGCAACCAATCACACTGGTTTCTCTCTCGATTTGAAATCTGAGAAAAGAAAGCAGTACATGTGAGGTGCAGCAGCAATTTGGCGGACCGAATCATGGACCTTGCAAGACGTAGCGAGTGTTGCAAAGGGGTCAATGCAAAACGTGAAGATCATAATACCGGTGGCTTGAAAGTGACAAGCGCATTCTCGTGTTGGCGCATCATGCCAACAGATACTAGCACGACCCCCAGTTCATGTGCGATCGTAGCTTGCTTACCCCGCCGCCATGAATCGGCTAAGTCAGGCTGGACCTCGACTGGAAGGTCATGGATTATCTTAGTCTTCAGTTGATCGTACGAACTACTCGTTGATAGCGAGCTTGATCACCTCACCCGCTACATCCTTTGCTGCGTATGTACGTTCTTATCGTTGGGCTGATTCGTATTGAACATTATGGAGTGAGAAGACTTGCAGTGGAACCGAGACGACCATGAGCGGGATCGATGCGTCAGCAAATTTTCTGAGTGCGCAACAAAATGAGTGAGTCCTGATAAAATGTGAGTGATCGAAGGGTATCGTTGATGAAGATACGGATATAAGGTGCGACCTTCAGTACCCGGATTCCGTATCATCTCCTCTGTAAAGACAGTCACACTACACGACAGTAAGGCAGCACCGGTTTTCGTTGGTCTCGCATTTGATGAGTATGTAATCCACAGTACGTATGCACATCATGGGAGCCTCATTTATTGCTGTACGCGTCAAGTTTTCATCAGACCTATAGACATGTGTGACTCACGCGTTACAGTTCTCGTTGAGGATAGCTTGTGTGTGTATTAGTGAAGGGTCCTTGAAGTAGCTATGGTGTGAAGCGGGTTTCGAAGTGTCAGCAGTGCATTGTTGTTGTAGACGCGAACTGGCTCCAAGAATCACCGGGTTGGGTGGCGCCAACTTGTAACGGAACGCTTCTGTCCGGGAAGTGAGGTACGAGGGTTGTGACACGCGTGACGGCGTCACTGTCCACAGGGTGTGGAAGGCGCGCCCGTCTCAAACTAGGAGTCGACATTGTGGTGAGCTCGTAAGGGTTCACACCAAGGTCACTAAGGAACGGTGCACCGCCCCAGACTGGATAACAGAGCAGGGAAAAACCGTCGCTCCTGGTAGTGGGAGGATCACGTGCCAGAATCCTGATGTGGCGTCACCACTCTACAGGTCGCAACACGAATACCTTGCGAAAACCTTTAACTGATTGGGTGGATACCAGTTTCACCAGTCTGCCATCGCTCTCCTCTATGTCTCTATGTCCTCAAGGCGAAGTCACGGTGCTCTACTATAGATTAATACTGCGTCCCGTTTTTTCGTGCTGAAATACTTTGTACAGCACGAATCACGATGTGTTTTATGCAAACAAACTGGCTATCGACAACCGAGCTTGGACTTACTGCAACCAATCACACTGGTTTCTCTCTCGATTTGAAATCTGAGAAAAGAAAGCAGTACATGTGAGGTGCAGCAGCAATTTGGCGGACCGAATCATGGACCTTGCAAGACGTAGCGAGTGTTGCAAAGGGGTCAATGCAAAACGTGAAGATCATAATACCGGTGGCTTGAAAGTGACAAGCGCATTCTCGTGTTGGCGCATCATGCCAACAGATACTAGCACGACCCCCAGTTCATGTGCGATCGTAGCTTGCTTATCCCGCCGCCATGAATCGGCTAAGTCAGGCTGGACCTCGACTGGAAGGTCATGGATTATCTTAGTCTTCAGTTGATCGTACGAACTACTCGTTGATAGCGAGCTTGATCACCTCACCCGCTACATCCTTTGCTGCGTATGTACGTTCTTATCGTTGGGCTGATTCGTATTGAACATTATGGAGTGAGAAGACTTGCAGTGGAACCGAGACGACCATGAGCGGGATCGATGCGTCAGCAAATTTTCTGAGTGCGCAACAAAATGAGTGAGTCCTGATAAAATGTGAGTGATCGAAGGGTATCGTTGATGAAGATACGGATATAAGGTGCGACCTTCAGTACCCGGATTCCGTATCATCTCCTCTGTAAAGACAGTCACACTACACGACAGTAAGGCAGCACCGGTTTTCGTTGGTCTCGCATTTGATGAGTATGTAATCCACAGTACGTATGCACATCATGGGAGCCTCATTTATTGCTGTACGCGTCAAGTTTTCATCAGACCTATAGACATGTGTGACTCACGCGTTACAGTTCTCGTTGAGGATAGCTTGTGTGTGTATTAGTGAAGGGTCCTTGAAGTAGCTATGGTGTGAAGCGGGTTTCGAAGTGTCAGCAGTGCATTGTTGTTGTAGACGCGAACTGGCTCCAAGAATCACCGGGTTGGGTGGCGCCAACTTGTAACGGAACGCTTCTGTCCGGGTAGTGAGGTACGAGGGTTGTGACACGCGTGACGGCGTCACTATCCACAGGGTGTGGAAGGCGCGCCCGTCTCAAACTAGGAGTCGACATTGTGGTGAGCTCGTAAGGGTTCACACCAAGGTCACTAAGGAACGGTGCACCGCCCCAGACTGGATAACAGAGCAGGGAAAAACCGTCGCTCCTGGTAGTGGGAGGATCACGTGCCAGAATCCTGATGTGGCGTCACCACTCTACAGGTCGCAACACGAATACCTTGCGAAAACCTTTAACTGATTGGGTGGATACCAGTTTCACCAGTCTGCCATCGCTCTCCTCTATGTCTTTATGTCCTCAAGGCGAAGTCGCGGTGCTCTACTATAGATTAATACTGCGTCCCGTTTTTTCGTGCTGAAATACTTTGCACAGCACGAATCACGATGTGTTTTATGCAAACAAACTGGCCATCGACAACCGAGCTTGAACTTACTGCAACCAATCACACTGGTTTCTCTCTCGATTTGAAATCTGAGAAAAGAAAGCAGTACATGTGAGGTGCAGCAGCAATTTGGCGGACCGAATCATGGACCTTGCAAGACGTAGCGAGTGTTGCAAAGGGGTCAATGCAAAACGTGAAGAACATAATACCGGTGGCTTGCAAGGGACAAGCGCATTCTCGTGTCGGTGCATCACGCCAACAAATACTAGCACGACCCCCAGTTCATGTGCGATCGTAGCTTGCTTCTCCGGCCGCCATGAACCGGTTAAGTCAGGCTGGACCTCGACTGGAAGGTCATGGATTATCTTAGTCTTCAGTTGATCGTACGAACTACTCGTTGATAGCGAGCTTGATCACCTCACCCGCTACATCCTTTGCTGCGTATGTACGTTCTTATCGTTGGGCTGATTCGTATTGAACATTATGGAGTGACAAGACTTGCAGTGGAACCGAGACGACCATGAGCGGGATCGATGCGTCAGAAAATTTTCTGAGTGCGCAACAAAATGAGTGAGTCCTGATAAAATGTGAGTGATCGAAGGGTATCGTTGATAAAGATACGGATATAATGTACGACCTTCAGTACCCGGATTCCGTATCATCTCCTCTGTAAAGACAGTCACACTACACGACAGTAAGGCAGCACCGGTTTTCGTTGGTCTCGCATTTGATGAGTATGTAATCCACAGTACGTATGCACATCATGGGAGCCTCATTTATTGCTGTACGCGTCAAGTTATCATCGGACCATGGACATGTGTGACTCACGCGTTACAGTTCTCGTTAAGAGTAGTATGTGTGTGTATTAGTGAAGGGACCTTGAAGTAGCTATGGTGTGAAGCGGGTTTCGAAGTATCAACAGTGCATTGTTGTTGTAAGCGCGAACTGGCTCCAAGAATCACCGGGTTGGGTGGCGCCTACTTGTAACGGAACGCTTCTGTCCGGGTAGTGAGGTACGAGGGTTGTGACACGCGTGACGGCGTCACTATCCACAGGGTGTGGAAGGCGCGCCCGTCTCAAACTAGGAGTCGACATTGTGGTGAGCTCGTAAGGGTTCACACCAAGGTCACTAAGGAACGGTGCACCGCCCCAGACTGGATAACAGAGCAGGGGAAAACCGTCGCTCCTGGTAGTGGGAGGATCACGTGCCAGAATCCTGATGTGGCGTCACCACTCTACAGGTCGCAACACGAATACCTTGCGAAAACCTTTAACTGATTGGGTGGATACCAGTTTCACCAGTCTGCCATCGCTCTCCTCTATGTCTTTATGTCCTCAAGGCGAAGTCGCGGTGCTCTACTATAGATTAATACTGCGTCCCGTTTTTTCGTGCTGAAATACTTTGCACAGCACGAATCACGATGTGTTTTATGCAAACAAACTGGCCATCGACAACCGAGCTTGAACTTACTGCAACCAATCACACTGGTTTCTCTCTCGATTTGAAATCTGAGAAAAGAAAGCAGTACATGTGAGGTGCAGCAGCAATTTGGCGGACCGAATCATGGACCTTGCAAGACGTAGCGAGTGTTGCAAAGGGGTCAATGCAAAACGTGAAGAACATAATACCGGTGGCTTGCAAGGGACAAGCGCATTCTCGTGTCGGTGCATCACGCCAACAAATACTAGCACGACCCCCAGTTCATGTGCGATCGTAGCTTGCTTCTCCGGCCGCCATGAACCGGTTAAGTCAGGCTGGACCTCGACTGGAAGGTCATGGATTATCTTAGTCTTCAGTTGATCGTACGAACTACTCGTTGATAGCGAGCTTGATCACCTCACCCGCTACATCCTTTGCTGCGTATGTACGTTCTTATCGTTGGGCTGATTCGTATTGAACATTATGTAGTGACAAGACTTGCAGTGGAACCGAGACGACCATGAGCGGGATCGATGCGTCAGAAAATTTTCTGAGTGCGCAACAAAATGAGTGAGTCCTGATAAAATGTGAGTGATCGAAGGGTATCGTTGATAAAGATACGGATATAATGTACGACCTTCAGTACCCGGATTCCGTATCATCTCCTCTGTAAAGACAGTCACACTACACGACAGTAAGGCAGCACCGGTTTTCGTTGGTCTCGCATTTGATGAGTATGTAATCCACAGTACGTATGCACATCATGGGAGCCTCATTTATTGCTGTACGCGTCAAGTTATCATCGGACCATGGACATGTGTGACTCACGCGTTACAGTTCTCGTTAAGAGTAGTATGTGTGTGTATTAGTGAAGGGACCTTGAAGTAGCTATGGTGTGAAGCGGGTTTCGAAGTATCAACAGTGCATTGTTGTTGTAAGCGCGAACTGGCTCCAAGAATCACCGGGTTGGGTGGCGCCTACTTGTAACGGAACGCTTCTGTCCGGGTAGTGAGGTACGAGGGTTGTGACACGCGTGACGGCGTCACTATCCACAGGGTGTGGAAGGCGCGCCCGTCTCAAACTAGGAGTCGACATTGTGGTGAGCTCGTAAGGGTTCACACCAAGGTCACTAAGGAACGGTGCACCGCCCCAGACTGGATAACAGAGCAGGGAAAAACCGTCGCTCCTGGTAGTGGGAGGATCACGTGCCAGAATCCTGATGTGGCGTCACCACTCTACAGGTCGCAACACGAATACCTTGCGAAAACCTTTAACTGATTGGGTGGATACCAGTTTCACCAGTCTGCCATCGCTCTCCTCTATGTCTCTATGTCCTCAAGGCGAAGTCGCGGTGCTCTACTATAGATTAATACTGCGTCCCGTTTTTTCGTGCTGAAATACTTTGCACAGCACGAATCACGATGTGTTTTATGCAAACAAACTGGCCATCGACAACCGAGCTTGAACTTACTGCAACCAATCACACTGGTTTCTCTCTCGATTTGAAATCTGAGAAAAGAAAGCAGTACATGTGAGGTGCAGCAGCAATTTGGCGGACCGAATCATGGACCTTGCAAGACGTAGCGAGTGTTGCAAAGGGGTCAATGCAAAACGTGAAGAACATAATACCGGTGGCTTGCAAGGGACAAGCGCATTCTCGTGTCGGTGCATCACGCCAACAAATACTAGCACGACCCCCAGTTCATGTGCGATCGTAGCTTGCTTCTCCGGCCGCCATGAACCGGTTAAGTCAGGCTGGACCTCGACTGGAAGGTCATGGATTATCTTAGTCTTCAGTTGATCGTACGAACTACTCGTTGATAGCGAGCTTGATCACCTCACCCGCTACATCCTTTGCTGCGTATGTACGTTCTTATCGTTGGGCTGATTCGTATTGAACATTATGTAGTGACAAGACTTGCAGTGGAACCGAGACGACCATGAGCGGGATCGATGCGTCAGAAAATTTTCTGAGTGCGCAACAAAATGAGTGAGTCCTGATAAAATGTGAGTGATCGAAGGGTATCGTTGATAAAGATACGGATATAATGTACGACCTTCAGTACCCGGATTCCGTATCATCTCCTCTGTAAAGACAGTCACACTACACGACAGTAAGGCAGCACCGGTTTTCGTTGGTCTCGCATTTGATGAGTATGTAATCCACAGTACGTATGCACATCATGGGAGCCTCATTTATTGCTGTACGCGTCAAGTTATCATCGGACCATGGACATGTGTGACTCACGCGTTACAGTTCTCGTTGAGGATAGTATGTGTGTGTATTAGTGAAGGGTCCTTGAAGTAGCTATGGTGTGAAGCGGGTTTCGAAGTATCAACAGTGCATTGTTGTTGTAAGCGCGAACTGGCTCCAAGAATCACCGGGTTGGGTGGCGCCTACTTGTAACGGAACGCTTCTGTCCGGGTAGTGAGGTACGAGGGTTGTGACACGCGTGACGGCGTCACTATCCACAGGGTGTGGAAGGCGCGCCCGTCTCAAACTAGGAGTCGACATTGTGGTGAGCTCGTAAGGGTTCACACCAAGGTCACTAAGGAACGGTGCACCGCCCCAGACTGGATAACAGAGCAGGGAAAAACCGTCGCTCCTGGTAGTGGGAGGATCACGTGCCAGAATCCTGATGTGGCGTCATCACTCTACAGGTCGCAACACGAATACCTTGCGAAAACCTTTTACTGATTGGGTGGATACCAGTTTCACCAGTCTGCCATCGCTCTCCTCTATGTCTCTATGTCCTCAAGGCGAAGTCACGGTGCTCTACTATAGATTAATACTGCGTCCCGTTTTTTCGTGCTGAAATACTTTGCACAGCACGAATCACGATGTGTTTTATGCAAACAAACTGGCCATCGACAACCGAGCTTGGACTTACTGCAACCAATCACACTGGTTTCTCTCTCGATTTGAAATCTGAGAAAAGAAAGCAGTACATGTGAGGTGCAGCAGCAATTTGGCGGACCGAATCATGGACCTTGCAAGACGTAGCGAGTGTTGCAAAGGGGTCAATGCAAAACGTGAAGATCATAATACCGGTGGCTTGAAAGTGACAAGCGCATTCTCGTGCTGGCGCATCATGCCAACAGATACTAGCACGACCCCCAGTTCATGTGCGATCGTAGCTTGCTTATCCCGCCGCCATGAACCGGTTCAGTCAGGCTGGACCTCGACTGGAAGGTCATGGATTATCTTAGTCTTCAGTTGATCGTACGTACTACTCGTTGATAGCGAGCTTGATCACCTCACCCGCTACATCCTTTGCTGCGTATGTACGTTCTTATCGTTGGGCTGATTCGTATTGAACATTATGTAGTGAGAAGACTTGCAGTGGAACCGAGACGACCATGAGCGGGATCGATGCGTCAGCAAATTTTCTGAGTGCGCAACAAATGAGTGAGTCCTGATAAAATGTGAGTGAGCGAAGGGTATCGTTGATAAAGATACGGATATAAGATACGACCTTCAGTACCCGGATTCCGCATCATCTTCTCTGTAAAGACAGTCACACTACACGACAGTAAGGCAGCACCGATTTTCGTTGGTCTCGCATTTGCTCCCCATACGCTCGATGAGTGTGTAATCCACAGTACGTATGCACATCAATAGAGTCTCATATATTGCTGTACGCGTCAATTTGTCGTCAGACCAATGGACATGTGTGACTCACGCGTTACAGTTCTCGTTGAGGATAGTATGTGTGTGTATTAGTGAAGTGTCCTTGAAGTAGCTATGGTGCGAAGCGGGTTTCGAAGTATCAACAGTGCATAGTTCTTGTAGGCACGAACTGGCTACATGAATCACCGGGTTGGGTGGCGCCAACTTGTAACGGAACTCTTCTGTCCGGGTAGTGAGGTACGAGGGTTGTGACACGCGTGACGGCGTCACTATCCACAGGGTTGTGAAGGCGCGCCCGTCTCAAACTAGGAGTCGACATTGTGGTGAGCTCGTA
Organism: Peronospora matthiolae; assembly: GCA_921007115.2. Taxonomy (NCBI): domain Eukaryota; phylum Oomycota; class Peronosporomycetes; order Peronosporales; family Peronosporaceae; genus Peronospora; species Peronospora matthiolae. The sequence goes on along the minus strand of CAKLBY020000059.1, from coordinate 21,153 downwards.
AGAGTTCACACCAAGGTCACTAAGGAACGGTGCACCGCCCCAGACTGGATAACAGAGCAGGGAAAAACCGTCGCTCCTGGTAGTGGGAGGATCACGTGCCAGAATCCTGATGTGGCGTCACCACTCTACAGGTCGCAACACGAATACCTTGCGAAAACCTTTTACTGATTGGGTGGATACCAGTTTCACCAGTCTGCCATCGCTCTCCTCTATGTCTCTATGTCCTCAAGGCGAAGTCACGGTGCTCTACTATAGATTAATACTGCGTCCCGTTTTTTCGTGCTGAAATACTTTGCACAGCACGAATCACGATGTGTTTTATGCAAACAAACTGGCCATCGACAACCAAGCTTGGACTTACGGCAACCAATCACACTGGTTTCTCTCTCGATTTGAAATCTGAGAAAAGAAAGCAGTACATGTGAGGTGCAGCAGCAATTTGGCGGACCGAATCATGGACCTTGCAAGACGTACCGAGTGTTGCAAAGGGGTCAATGCAAAACGTGAAGATCATAATACCGGTGGCTTGAAAGTGACAAGCGCATTCTCGTGTTGGCGCATCATGCCAACAGATACTAGCACGACCCCCAGTTCATGTGCGATCGTAGCTTGCTTATCCCGCCGCCATGAACCGGTTAAGTCAGGCTGGACCTCGACTGGAAGGTCATGGATTATCTTAGTCTTCAGTTGATCGTACGAACTACTCGTTGATAGCGAGCTTGATCACCTCACCCGCTACATCCTTTGCTGCGTATGTACGTTCTTATCGTTGGGCTGATTCGTATTGAACATTATGTAGTGAGAAGACTTGCAGTGGAACCGAGACGACCATGAGCGGGATCGATGCGTCAGCAAATTTTCTGAGTGCGCAACAAATGAGTGAGTCCTGATAAAATGTGAGTGATCGAAGGGTATCGTTGATAAAGATACGGATATAAGGTGCGACCTTCAGTACCCGGATTCCGTATCATCTTCTCTGTAAAGACAGTCACACTACACGACAGTAAGGCAGCACCGATTTTCGTTGGTCTTGCATTCGCTCTCCATACGCTCAATGAGTGTGTAATCCACAGTACGTATGCACATCATGGGAGCCTCATTTATTGCTGTACGCGTCAAGTTATCATCAGACCAATGGACATGTGTGACTCACGCGTTACAGTTCTCGTTAAGAGTAGTATGTGTGTGTATTAGTGAAGGGTCCTTGAAGTAGCTATGGTGTGAAGCGGGTCTCGAAGTATCAACAGTGCATAGTTCTTGTAGGTGCGAACTGGCTCCGTGAATCACCGGGTTGGGTGGCGCCAACTTGTAACGGAACTCTTCTGTCCGGGTAGTGAGGTACGAGGGTTGTGACACGCGTGACGGCGTCACTATCCACAGGGTGTGGAAGGCGCGCCCGTCTCAAACTAGGAGTCGACATTGTGGTGAGCTCGTAAGAGTTCACACCAAGGTCACTAAGGAACGGTGCACCGCCCCAGACTGGATAACAGAGCAGGGAAAAACCGTCGCTCCTGGTAGTGGGAGGATCACGTGCCAGAATCCTGATGTGGCGTCACCACTCTACAGGTCGCAACACGAATACCTTGCGAAAACCTTTTACTGATTGGGTGGATACCAGTTTCACCAGTCTGCCATCGCTCTCCTCTATGTCTCTATGTCCTCAAGGCGAAGTCACGGTGCTCTACTATAGATTAATACTGCGTCCCGTTGTTTCGTGCTGAAATACTTTGCACAGCACGAATCACGATGTGTTTTATGCAAACAAACTGGCCATCGACAACCGAGCTTGGACTTACTGCAACCAATCACACTGGTTTCTCTCTCGATTTGAAATCTGAGAAAAGAAAGCAGTACATGTGAGGTGCAGCAGCAATTTGGCGGACCGAATCATGGACCTTGCAAGACGTAGCGAGTGTTGCAAAGGGGTCAATGCAAAACGTGAAGATCATAATACCGGTGGCTTGAAAGTGACAAGCGCATTCTCGTGTTGGCGCATCATGCCAACAGATACTAGCACGACCCCCAGTTCATGTGCGATCGTAGCTTGCTTATCCCGCCGCCATGAACCGGTTAAGTCAGGCTGGACCTCGACTGGAAGGTCATGGATTATCTTAGTCTTCAGTTGATCGTACGAACTACTCGTTGATAGCGAGCTTGATCACCTCACCCGCTACATCCTTTGCTGCGTATGTACGTTCTTATCGTTGGGCTGATTCGTATTGAACATTATGTAGTGAGAAGACTTGCAGTGGAACCGAGACGACCATGAGCGGGATCGATGCGTCAGCAAATTTTCTGAGTGCGCAACAAAATGAGTGAGTCCTGATAAAATGTGAGTGATCGAAGGGTATCGTTGATAAAGATACGGATATAAGGTACGACCTTCAGTACCCGGATTCCGTATCATCTCCTCTGTAAAGACAGTCACACTACACGACAAAAAGGCCGCACCGATTTTCGTTGGTCTTGCATTCACTCTCCATACGCTCAATGAGTGTGTAATCCACAGTACGTATGCACATCATGGGAGCCTCATTTATTGCTGTACGCGTCAAGTTATCATCAGACCTATAGACATGTGTGACTCACGCGTTACAGTTCTCGTTAAGAGTAGTATATGTGCGTATTAGTGAAGTGTCCTTGAAGTAGCTATGGTGTGAAGCGGGTTTCGAAGTATCAACAGTGCATCGTTGTTGTAGGCGCGAACTGGCTCCAAGAATCACCGGGTTGGGTGGCGCCAACTTGTAACGGAACGCTTCTGTCCGGGAAGTGAGGTACGAGGGTTGTGACACGCGTGACGGCGTCACTGTCCCCAGGGGTTTGAAGGCGCGCCCGTCTCAAACTAGGAGTCGACATTGTGGTGAGCTCGTAAGGGTTCACACCAAGGTCACTAAGGAACGGTGCACCGCCCCAGACTGGTGACAGAGCAGGGAAAAACCGTCGCTCCTGGTAGTGGGAGGATCACGTGCCAGAATCCTGATGTGGCGTCACCACTCTACAGGTCGCAACACGAATACCTTGCGAAAACCTTTTGCTGATTGGGTGGATACCAGTTTCACCAGTCTGCCATCGCTCTCCTCTATGTCTCTATGTCCTCAAGGCGAAGTCACGGTGCTCTACTATAGATTAATACTACGTCCCGTTGTTTCGTGCTGAAATACTTTGCACAGCACGAATCACGATGTGTTTTATGCAAACAAACTGGCCATCGACAACCGAGCTTGAACTTACTGCAACCAATCACACTGGTTTCTCTCTCGATTTGAAATCTGAGAAAAGAAAGCAGTACATGTGAGGTGCAGCAGCAATTTGGCGGACCGAATCATGGACCTTGCAAGACGTAGCGAGTGTTGCAAAGGGGCCAATGCAAAACGTGAAGATCATAATACCGGTGGCTTGAAAGTGACAAGCGCATTCTCGTGTTGGCGCATCATGCCAACAGATACTAGCACGACCCCCAGTTCATGTGCGATCGTAGCTTGCTTATCCCGCCGCCATGAACCGGTTAAGTCAGGCTGGACCTCGACTGGAAGGTCATGGATTATCTTAGTCTTCAGTTGATCGTACGAACTACTCGTTGATAGCGAGCTTGATCACCTCACCCGCTACATCCTTTGCTGCGTATGTACGTTCTTATCGTTGGGCTGATTCGTATTGAACATTATGTAGTGAGAAGACTTGCAGTGGAACCGAGACGACCATGAGCGGGATCGATGCGTCAGCAAATTTTCTGAGTGCGCAACAAAATGAGTGAGTCCTGATAAAATGTGAGTGATCGAAGGGTATCGTTGATGAAGATACGGATATAAGGTACGACCTTCAGTACCCGGATTCCGTATCATCTCCTCTGTAAAGACAGTCACACTGCGACGAGGGTAAGGCCGCACCGATTTTCGTTGGTCTTGCATTCACTCTCCATACGCTCAATGAGTGTGTAATCCACAGTACGTATGCACATCATGGGAGCCTCATTTATTGCTGTACGCGTCAAGTTATCATCAGACCTATAGACATGTGTGACTCACGCGTTACAGTTCTCGTTAAGAGTAGTATATGTGCGTATTAGTGAAGTGTCCTTGAAGTAGCTATGGTGTGAAGCGGGTTTCGAAGTATCAACAGTGCATCGTTGTTGTAGGCGCGAACTGGCTCCAAGAATCACCGGGTTGGGTGGCGCCAACTTGTAACGGAACGCTTCTGTCCGGGAAGTGAGGTACGAGGGTTGTGACACGCGTGACGGCGTCACTGTCCCCAGGGGTTTGAAGGCGCGCCCGTCTCAAACTAGGAGTCGACATTGTGGTGAGCTCGTAAGGGTTCACACCAAGGTCACTAAGGAACGGTGCACCGCCCCAGACTGGTGACAGAGCAGGGAAAAACCGTCGCTCCTGGTAGTGGGAGGATCACGTGCCAGAATCCTGATGTGGCGTCACCACTCTACAGGTCGCAACACGAATACCTTGCGAAAACCTTTTACTGATTGGGTGGATACCAGTTTCACCAGTCTGCCATCGCTCTCCTCTATGTCTCTATGTCCTCAAGGCGAAGTCACGGTGCTCTACTATAGATTAATACTGCGTCCCGTTTTTCGTGCTGGAATACTTTGCACAGCACAAATCACGATGCGCGTTATGCAAACAAATTGACCATCGACAACAGAGCTTGAACTTACTGCAACCAATCACACTGGTTCTCTGTCGATTTGAAATCTGAGAAAAGAAAGCAGTACATGTGAGGTGCAGCAGCAATTTGGCGGACCGAATCATGGACCTTGCAAGACGTAGCGAGTGTTGCAAAGGGGTCAATGCAAAACGTGAAGATCATAATACCGGTGGCTTGAAAGTGACAAGCGCATTCTCGTGTTGGCGCATCATGCCAACAGATACTAGCACGACCCCCAGTTCATGTGCAATCGTAGCTTGCTTATCCCGCCGCCATAAACCGGTTAAGTCAGGCTGGACCTCGACTGGAAAGTCATGGATTATCTTAGTCTTCAGTTGTCGTACGAACTACTCTTTGTTGGCATGCTTGATTACCGTCTTGTAGTGGAACCGAGACGACCATGAGCGGGATCGATGCGTCCGCAAATTTTCTGAGTGCGCAACAAAATGAGTGAGTCATGATAAAATGTGAGTGATCGAAGGGTATCGTTGATAAAGATACGGATATAAGGTACGACCTTCAGTACCCGGATTCCGTATCATCTTCTCTGTAAAGTCAGTCACACTGCGACGAGGGTAAGGCCGCACCAATTTTCGTTGGTCTCGCATTTGCTCCCCATACGCTCGATGAGTGTGTAATCCACAGTACGTATGCTTATCATGAGATTCTCATATATTGCTGTACGCGTCAATTTATCATCAGACCAATGGACATGTGTGACTCACGCGTTACAGTTCTCGTTGAGGATAGTATGTGTGTGTATTAGTGAAGTGTCCTTGAAGTAGCTATGGTGTGAAGCGGGTTTCGAAGTATCAACAGTGCATCGTTGTTGTAGACGCGAACTGGCTCCATGAATCACCAGGTTGGGTGGCGCCAACTTGTAACGGAACACTTCTGTCCGGGTAGTGAGGTACGAGGGTTGTGACACGCGTGACGGCGTCACTATCCACAGGGTGTGGAAGGCGCGCCCGTCTCAAACTAGGAGTCGACATTGTGGTGAGCTCGTAAGGGTTCACACCAAGGTCACTAATGAACAATGCACCGCCCCAGACTGGATAACAGAGCAGGGAAAAACCGTCGCTCCTGGTAGTGGGAGGATCACGTGCCAGAATCCTGACGTGGCGTCACCACTCTACAGGTCGCAACACGAATACCTTGCGAAAACCTTTTGCTGATTGGGTGGATACCAGTTTCACCAGTCTACCATCGTTCTCCTCTATGTCTCTATGTATTGAAGGCGAAGTCACGGTGCTGTACTATAGATTAATACTGCGTCCCGTTTTTCGTGCTGGATTACTTTGCACAGCACAAATCACGATGCGCGTTATGCAAACAAATTGACCATCGACAACAGAGCTTGAACTTACTGCAACCAATCACACTGGTTCTCTGTCGATTTGAAATCTGAGAAAAGAAAGCAGTATATGTGAGGTGCAGCAGCTATTTGGCGGACATAATCATGGACCTTGCGAGACGTAGCGAGTGGTGCAAAAGGGTCAATGCAAAACGTGAAGATCAAAATGCCGATGGCTTTCAAGGGACAAGCGCATACTCGTGTCGATGCATCATGCCAACAAATACTAGCACGACCGCCAGTTCATGTGCAATCGTAGCTTGCTTATCCCGCCGCCATAAACCGGTTAAGTCAGGCTGGACCTCGACTGGAAAGTCATGGATTAGCTAAGTCTTCAGTTGATCGTACGAACTACTCTTTGTTGGCATGCTTGATTACCGTCTTGTAGTGGAACCGAGACGACCATGAGCGGGATCGATGCGTCCGCAAATTTTCTGAGTGCGCAACAAAATGAGTGAGTCATGATAAAATGTGAGTGATCGAAGGGTATCGTTGATAAAGATACGGATACAAGGTACGACCTTCAGTACCCGGATTCCGTATCATCTTCTCTGTAAAGTCAGTCACACTGCGACGAGGGTAAGGCCGCACCAATTTTCGTTGGTCTCGCATTTGCTCCCCATACGCTCGATGAGTGTGTAATCCACAGTACGTATGCTTATCATGAGAGTCTCATATATTGCTGTACGCGTCAATTTATCATCAGACCAATGGACATGTGTGACTCACGCGTTACAGTTCTCGTTGAGGATAGTATGTGTGTGTATTAGTGAAGTGTCCTTGAAGTAGCTATGGTGTGAAGCGGGTTTCGAAGTATCAACAGTGCATCGTTGTTGTAGACGCGAACTGGCTCCATGAATCACCAGGTTGGGTGGCGCCAACTTGTAACGGAACACTTCTGTCCGGGTAGTGAGGTACGAGGGTTGTGACACGCGTGACGGCGTCACTATCCACAGGGTGTGGAAGGCGCGCCCGTCTCAAACTAGGAGTCGACATTGTGGTGAGCTCGTAAGGGTTCACACCAAGGTCACTAATGAACAATGCACCGCCCCAGACTGGATAACAGAGCAGGGAAAAACCGTCGCTCCTGGTAGTGGGAGGATCACGTGCCAGAATCCTGATGTGGCGTCACCACTCTACAGGTCGCAACACGAATACCTTGCGAAAACCTTTTGCTGATTGGGTGGATACCAGTTTCACCAGTCTACCATCGTTCTCCTCTATGTCTCTATGTATTGAAGGCGAAGTCACGGTGCTGTACTATAGATTAATACTGCGTCCCGTTTTTCGTGCTGGATTACTTTGCACAGCACAAATCACGATGCGCGTTATGCAAACAAATTGACCATCAACAACAGAGCTTGAACTTACTGCAACCAATCACACTGGTTCTCTGTCGATTTGAAATCTCAGAAAAGAAAGCAGTATATGTGAGGTGCAGCAGCTATTTGGCGGACCTAATCATGGACCTTGCGAGACGTAGCGAGTGGTGCAAAAGGGTCAATGCAAAACGTGAAGATCAAAATGCCGATGGCTTTCAAGGGACAAGCGCATACTCGTGTCGATGCATCATGCCAACAAATACTAGCACGACCGCCAGTTCATGTGCAATCGTAGCTTGCTTATCCCGCCGCCATAAACCGGTTAAGTCAGGCTGGACCTCGACTGGAAAGTCATGGATTAGCTAAGTCTTCAGTTGATCGTACGAACTACTCTTTGTTGGCATGCTTGATTACCGTCTTGTAGTGGAACCGAGACGACCATGAGCGGGATCGATGCGTCCGCAAATTTTCTGAGTGCGCAACAAATGAGCGAGTCCTGATAAAATGTAAGTGATCGAAGGGTATCGTTGATAAAGATACGGATACAAGGTACGACCGTCAGTACCCGGATTCCGTATCATCTTCTCTGTAAAGTCAGTCACACTGCGACGAGGGTAAGGCAGCACCGGTTTTCGTTGGTCTCGCATTTGCTCCCCATACGCTCGATGAGTGTGTAATCCACAGTACGTATGCTTATCATGAGATTCTCATATATTGCTGTACGCGTCAATTTATCATCAGACCAATGGACATGTGTGACTCACGCGTTACAGTTCTCGTTGAGGATAGTATGTGTGTGTATTAGTGAAGTGTCCTTGAAGTAGCTATGGTGTGAAGCGGGTTTCGAAGTATCAACAGTTTGTCGTTGTTGTAGACGCGAACTGGCTCCATGAATTGTTAGCGAGTGATGATGCGGCGACTTGTGCAGGGTGTATATTGCATATTTGCATTAGTTGTATTGTTCTTTGGCAGGTTTATATTGTGGGATGTCAGCGAAACGACAAGTCATCGGATTGGCTCAGTCGATGGGGGATTCCACGCGGGTGAGTGCGGGTTCGATCCCCGCCGTGAACAAGTTAATTGTGACTTACACTCACTGGTGTTTGGGGTTCACCAGAACTGTGACCCGCCCGCAGTTACGTCCCCCACCCACGCAATCGTTTTCATTCAGCATATGACACAGCAGAGTTTTTACGAAAGGTATTTACGAGACGTAATTACCCAGTGATAGGTAAAACAGAAAGCGGTGGAGACAGGGCACGAAATAGGTGGCTGAGAGTCACCGGCTACTACTAGCCATTCGTTTTCGAAGCTAGGAACAATTTGAATACAACTCACTTTTCGGTTTTCATCCCCGGCCGTAAGCCATCTTCTTCTCAGCATCAGCTCCACAACCTAGTTAATTCTAACAGGTTATGAGCCCAAATAACGACTCCGGTTTCAAGGTCGAGCCTTTCGACGGCTCGAACTATGGGTTGTGGAGTTACAAGATGAAGATGTACCTGATGTCGAAGGGGCTGTTGGGCGCAATCGCGGGCGATGAGACAACAAGTGAGGCCAAGGAACAGCAAGCCCACGCCGCGATCGTGCTGAATCTGAGCGATTCGCAGTTGATGCATGTCATCGACTCGGCCACCGCAAGAGAAGCGTGGGGACGTCTGGCGCGATTTCATCACAGTCATGACATGGCGAATCGACTTTGGCTGAAGGAAAAGTTCGCGTCGTTCAAGTATGCAGCATCAAGCATGAGCGGTCATGTGATGGAGCTGGAGGACCTCGTGATGAAGATGAAGCGCGCGAACTGCGGTCCAAGTGAAGAGGACGTGTGCGCAGTACTGTTGCGGAGTCTACCTTCAAGCTTCGAGAGCTTGGTACAGGCATTCCGCATGTCCGTCGCAAGCTTCAGTTTCAGTGACCTCGTGAGCAAGTTGATCGCCGAAGAAGTGCGCCAGAATGAGGGAGCACGAGTAGAAGATGCAACGGCGCTCTACGCAGGCAAGAGGAAGGGTAAGCAGTACCCGAAGAAGCAACAAGGACGGCGCGCGAAAGGACCATCAGGGACCTGCTACAACTGTGGCAAGGTCGGACACTACGCCAGAGATTGTCGCTCCGGTCGAGGGCCAAGGGAGCAACAGCATGACCAGTCGAATGTCGCGTTTCATGCCAGCGAAGGTTTCGCGAGCAACAGCTGGGTCATGGACAGTGGCGCGTCAGCACACATGTGCAAGGATCGAGATGCGTTCGAAGAGTACGAAGAAGTGCATCATGCGCGAAGCATTTCAAGCGCAAAGAGCGACGTGAAGCTGAATGTCATTGGACATGGGACAGTGAAGCTGCGCGTCTGGACAGGACATGCGTGGATCGACGCTCGCCTTGAGAACACACTTCACGTTCAAGATTTGTCCAAGAACCTGTTTTCGCTCACGGCTGCGGCAGCGCGCGGCATGACAGTGGAGATAACGCGCAACGAGTGCGTGGTCAAGCGTGGCGGCACACCCGTCGCAACAGGAAGGAAGCAGGGGTTCCTCCTGTATCTCAATGCTGACTGTGGTACGGAGTGCCACATGGCCGAAGACGATACAGAGCTATGGCATAGAAGATTGGGTCACGTGTCGTATGGTACGCTGAATGCCATGGTCAAGGACGGAAGGATCAAGGGCGCAACGATGAAGACGAACGTTGCGTGTGACGTATGCGCAACGTCAAAGCAAGTGCGCAAGTCATTCAAGACAAGTGAAGAAGACGCTGAAACCAGGGAGAGTTCGCGTTCCGACGTGGTGGTGTGCTCCGACGTTCTCGGACCTATCACGCCAGCGTCCAAGTCTGGTTTCAGTTACGCCGTAACCTTCATCATGATGAAGAGCAGGTATGTAACGGTCTATCCGTTGCGAAAGAAGAGCGACGTTGCGAGTGCGTTCAAGCGGTTTTACCAAGATGTCAAGACAGCATCTGGAACGAAGATAAAGGTGTTGCGAAGTGACAACGGCGGCGAATACCGGAACGAAACGATGAACAGCTTTTGCAAGGCAAAGTTCATTAAGCAAGAGTTCACGGTTCCGTACAATCCAGAGCAGAACGGGATGGCGGAGCGGATGAACCGCACGCTGGTGGAGATGACGCGCTGTATGCTCAAGGAAAGCGGCCTCGACAAGTCCTATTGGTGCGAGGCACTAATGACAGCGGCAGACATCAGAAACATTCTGCCGAACGCGTCGAACAAGAACTCAAGCCCACACGAAATGGTGTTCAAGAAGGTTCCGCGCATCGATCACATGCGCGTGTTTGGTGCGCAATGCTATGCGCATGTGGCGAAGGAGAAGAGAAAGAAGCTGGACGACTCAGGCGTGCGATGTTTCTTTCTCGGCTATGAGAAGGACCAAAAGGCGTATCGGCTTCTCAACGCGGACGATGGCTCGATCGTGATTTCAAGAAGCGTCACGTTCGCTGAGCGTTCTGCCTCGAAAGCATCGAAAAGCAGAGACACGCAGGTCTTCGATGTCATTGAAGAAGATGAAAGTGTGGAGGCGTCGCTAACCGATGATGAAGACATACCAGCGCCGGTGACCGAAGAAGAGCTGCGCACCCCACCACTTCGAGCGCAGAACAGCTCTCATCACGGACCAAGTGTTCGACCAAGCGACACCATTCCTACGCGCGCATCCAGCACACCCGGAAGAAATGGAGAAGAAGAGTGGATGGTGCGACCGGTTCGAAAGAAACGCGGCGTGGTTCGCTACGAACAAGAATTTCCAAGCCATCGTCGCGGTCACTTCAATTTGGACGACTACGAAGGTGACTTCGACTCTTTCTACTGTTTCTCGGCTGAAGAAGATGGGGAACAAGCGTCCAGCTATCGAGAAGTGATGAAGAGCGGCTACAAGGAGCAGTGGCTCCAGGCAATGAAGAGTGAGATGAAGTCGCTTGAAGAACACAGCACATGGAAGCTAATGGACATGCCACCGGGCAAGAAGGCCGTTGGCTGCAAGTGGGTCTTCAAGATTAAACGCGATCCAAGTGGCGAGATCATCAAGTTCAAGGCACGCTTGGTTGCGAAAGGGTTCACGCAGCGTCCTGGCATCGACTATAACGAGACCTTCGCACCAGTGGCGCGCAAGGAATCTATCAACACAGTGTTGGCGATCGCTGCAGCCGAAGACCTGGAAGCAGAAAACGTTGATGTCGACACAGCGTTTCTCTACGGCGAAGTGGAGGAGGAGATCTACATGGACCAACCTGACGGTTTTGAAGATGAAGGAAGCCCGAATAAGAAGTGTTTGCTGCAGAAGGCGCTATACGGAACGAAGCAAGCGGCGCGGCAGTGGAACAACAAGTTGAGTCAGCACTTGGCTGATCAAGGATTCAAGAGCAGTGCAGCGGACCCGTGTGTGTTCGTTAGAGTGACAAGAGAGGAGTACAGCATCATCGTGATCTACTTGGACGACTTGATGATTTTCTGCAAGACGAAGGAGCACATCGCAAGTATCAAGAACTCATTGATGGAAGATTTCAGCATTAAAGATCTTGGAGATCTCAAGTACTGCCTCGGGATCGAGATTCATCGCAAGCGCGAAGATGGAACGATCAAGATGAACCAGAAGGCGTACATCAAGCGACTTTCGGAGAAGTTCGGCGTTGAGAACTGCAAGGACATGCACACGCCGGCGGACAGTAATTCGAAGCTGATCAAGATGGGTCAAGAGGAAGCGTTTGTACCAAAGTACCCATACCGTGAGCTGGTGGGCGCTTTAATGTACATCGCCACATGTACACGACCGGACATTGCGCATGCGGTTGGCGAAGTTGCGAAGTTTTGCGAGCGCTACGACAAGTCGCATTGGACAGCAGCAAAGCGGATTCTCAAGTATCTCAAGACGACTCAAGACTTAAGCATCGTTTTCAGCGGCATCAACAAGGGAGAGCTGATTGGATTTGCGGATGCAAACTGGGCTGGCGACCTCGACACGCGGCGTTCGACAACAGGATACGTTTTCTTCCTGAACGGAAGCGTGATATCGTGGAACTCGAAGCGTCAACCAACGGTCGCGACCTCAAGTACGGAAGCAGAGTACATGAGTCTGTACAGCGCGACGCAGGAAGCAATTTGGCTTCGAGGTCTGCTCAAGGACCTGAACTACTGTGCCAAGAACGCGACGACGATTTTTCAAGACAATCAAGGTTGCATCGCGCTGGCCAAGAATCCTGTGTACCACTCGCGCACGAAGCACATCGACATCAAGTTTCACTTTTTGCGTGAAAAGGTTGCAAGTGCAGTTATCGCGCTAGAGTTCAAGCCGACAGAAGAAATGGTCGCGGATGGATTCACCAAAGCACTTCCAAGAGACAAGCACAGCAAGTTCATCACGGGTCTGTGCATGGCGGTGTAGGGGTCACACGTCGCACGCACATCAAGGGAGAGTGTTAGCGAGTGATGATGCGGCGACTTGTGCAGGGTGTATATTGCATATTTGCATTAGTTGTATTGTTCTTTGGCAGGTTTATATTGTAGGATGTCAGCGAAACGACAAGTCATCGGATTGGCTTAGTCGTTTGGGAAGAAGGATTCAACGCGGGTGAGTGCGGGTTCGATCCCCGCCGTGTACAAGTTAATTGTGACTGACACTCACGACCTGGTGTTTGGGGTTCACCAGAACTGTGAGCCGCCCGCAGTTACGTCCCCCACCCACGCAATCGTTTTCATTCAGCATATGACACAGCAGAGTTTTTACGAAAGGTATTTACGAGACGTAATTACCCAGTGATAGGTAAAACAGAAAGCGGTGGAGACAGGGCACGAAATAGGTGGCTGAGAGTCACCGGCTACTACTAGCCATTCGTTTTCGAAGCTAGGAACAATTTGAATACAACTCACTTTTCGGTTTTCATCCCCGGCCGTAAGCCATCTTCTTCTCAGCATCAGCTCCACAACCTAGTTAATTCTAACATGAATCACCAGGTTGGGTGGCGCCAACTTGTAACGGAACACTTCTGTCCGGGTAGTGAGGTACGAGGGTTGTGACACGCGTGACGGCGTCACTGTCCACAGGGTGTGGAAGGCGCGCCCGTCTCAAACTAGGAGTCGACATTGTGGTGAGCTCGTAAGGGTTCACACCAAGGTCACTAAGTAACGGTGCACCGCTCCAGGCTGGATAACAGAGCAGGGAAAAGCCTTCGCTCTTGGTAGTGGGAGGATCTCGTGCTAGAATTCTGACGTGGCGTCACCACTCTACAGGTCGCAACACGAATACCTTGCGAAAACCTTTTTACTGATTGGGTGGATACCAGTTTCACCAGTCTACCATCGTTCTCCTCTATGTCTCTATGTATTGAAGGCGAAGTCACGGTGCTGTACTATAGATTAATACTGCGTCCCGTTTTTCGTGCTGGAATACTTTGCACAGCACAAATCACGATGCGCGTTATGCGAACAAATTGACCATCGACAACAGAGCTTGAACTTACTGCAACCAATCACACTGGTTCTCTGTCGATTTGAAATCTGAGAAAAGAAAGCAGTACATGTGAGGTGCAGCAGCTATTTGGCGGACCGAATCATGGACCTTGCGAGACGTAGCGAGTGGTGCAAAAGGGTCAATGCAAAACGTGAAGATCAAAATGCCGATGGCTTTCAAGGGACAAGCGCATACTCGTGTCGATGCATCATGCCAACAAATACTAGCACGACCGCCAGTTCATGTGCAATCGTAGCTTGCTTATCCCGCCGCCATGAACCGGTTAAGTCAGGCTGGACCTCGACTGGAAAGTCATGGATTAGCTTAGTCTTCAGTTGATCGTACGAACTACTCTTTGTTGGCATGCTTGATTACCCACCCGTCTTGTAGTGGAACCGAGACGACCATGAGCGGGATCGATGCGTCAGCAAATTTTCTGAGTGCGCAACAAAATGAGTGAGTCATGATAAAATGTGAGTGATCGAAGGGTATCGCTGATGAAGATACGGATATAAGGTACGACCTTCAGTACCCGGATTCCGTATCATCTTCTCTGTAAAGTCAGTCACGCTACACGACAAAAAGGCCGCACCGATTTTCGTTGGTCTTGCATTCGCTCTCCATACGCTCAATGAGTGTGTAATCCACAGTACGTGTGCACATCATGGGAGCCTCATTTATTGCTGTACGCGTCAAGTTATCATCGGACCATGGACATGTGTGACTCACGCGTTACAGTTCTCGTTAAGTATAGTATGTGTGTGTATTAGTGAAGGGTCCTTGAAGTAGCTATGGTGTGAAGCGGGTTTCGAAGTATCAACAGTGCATTGTTGTTGTAGGCGCGAACTGGCTCTACAAATCACCGGGTTGGGTGGCGCCAACTTGTAACGGAACACTTCTGTCCGGGAAGTGAGGTACGAGGGTTGTGACACGCGTGACGGCGTCACTGTCCACAGGGTGTGGAAGGCGCGCCCGTCTCAAACTAGGAGTCGACATTGTGGTGAGCTCGTAAGGGTTCACACCAAGGTCACTAAGGAACGGTGCACCGCCCCAGACTGGATAACAGAGCAGGGAAAAACCGTCGCTCCTGGTAGTGGGAGGATCACGTGCCAGAATCCTGATGTGGCGTCACCACTCTACAGGTCGCAACACGAATACCTTGCGAAAACCTTTTGCTGATTGGGTGGATACCAGTTTCACCAGTCTACCATCGTTCTCCTCTATGTCTCTATGTATTGAAGGCGAAGTCACGGTGCTGTACAAAAGATTAATACTGCGTCCCGTTTTTTCGTGCTGGAATACTTTGCACAGCACGAATCACGATCTGTTTTATGCAAACAAACTGGCCATCGACAACCGAGCTTGGACTTACTGCAACCAATCAAACTGGTTTCTCTCTCGATTTGAAATCTCAGAAAAGAAAGCAGTACATGTGAGGGTGCAGCAGCAATTTGGCGGACCGAATCATGGACCTTGCAAGACGTAGCGAGTGTTGCAAAAGGGTCAATGCAAAACGTGAAGAACAAAATGCCGATGGCTTTCATGGGACAAGCGCATTCTCGTGTTGGCGCATCATGCCAACAGATACTAGCACGACCCCCAGTTCATGTGCGATCGTAGCTTGCTTATCCCGCCGCCATGAACCGGTTAAGTCAGGCTGGACCTCGACTGGAAGGTCATGGATTATCTTAGTCTTCAGTTGATCGTACGAACTACTCGTTGTTGGCGTGCTTGATCACCTCACCCGCTACATCCTCTGCTGCGTATGTACGTTCTTATCGTTGGGCTGATTCGTATTGAATATTATGGAGTGACAAGACTTGTAGTGGAACCGAGACGACCATGAGCGGGATCGATGCGTCAGCAAATTTTCTGAGTGCGCAACAAAATGAGTGAGTCATGATAAAATGTGAGCGATCGAAGGGTATCGTTGATAAAGATACGGATATAAGGTACGACCTTCAGTACCCGGATTCCGTATCATCACCTCTGTAAAGACAGTCACACTACACGACAAAAAGGCCGCACCGGTTTTCGTTGGTCTTGCATTCGCTCTCCATACGCTCAATGAGTGTGTAATCCACAATACGTGTGCACATCATGGGAGCCTCATTTATTGCTGTACGCGTCAAGCTATCATCGGACCATGGACATGTGTGACTCACGCGTTACAGTTCTCGTTGAGGATAACCTGTGTGTGTGTTAGTGAAGGGTCCTTGAAGTAGCTATGGTGTGAAGCGGGTTTCGAAGTATCAACAGTGCATCGTTGTTGTAGGCGCGAACTGGCTCCATGAATCACCGGGTTGGGTGGCGCCAACTTGTAACGGAACGCTTCTGTCCGGGTAGTGAGGTACGAGGGTTGTGACACGCGTGACGGCGTCACTGTCCACAGGGTGTGGAAGGCGCGCCCGTCTCAAACTAGGAGTCGACATTGTGGTGAGCTCGTAAGGGTTCACACCAAGGTCACTAAGTAACGGTGCACCGCTCCAGGCTGGATAACAGAGCAGGGAAAAGCCTTCGCTCTTGGTAGTGGGAGGATCTCGTGCTAGAATTCTGACGTGGCGTCACCACTCTACAGGTCGCAACACGAATACCTTGCGAAAACCTTTTACTGATTGGGTGGATACCAGTTTCACCAGTCTACCATCGCTCTCCTCTATGTCTCTATGTCCTCAAGGCGAAGTCACGGTGCTCTACTATAGATTAATACTGCGTCCCGTTGTTTCGTGCTGGAATACTTTGCACAGCACGAATCACGATCTGTTTTATGCAAACAAACTGGCCATCGACAACCGAGCTTGGACTTACTGCAACCAATCACACTGGTTCTCTGTCGATTTGAAATCTGAGAAAAGAAAGCAGTACATGTGAGGTGCAGCAGCTATTTGGCGGACCGAATCATGGACCTTGCGAGACGTAGCGAGTGGTGCAAAAGGGTCAATGCAAAACGTGAAGATCAAAATGCCGATGGCTTTCAAGGGACAAGCGCATACTCGTGTCGATGCATCATGCCAACAAATACTAGCACGACCGCCAGTTCATGTGCAATCGTAGCTTGCTTATCCCGCCGCCATAAACCGGTTAAGTCAGGCTGGACCTCGACTGGAAAGTCATGGATTAGCTTAGTCTTCAGTTGATCGTACGAACTACTCTTTGTTGGCATGCTTGATTACCGTCTTGTAGTGGAACCGAGACGACCATGAGCGGGATCGATGCGTCAGCAAATTTTCTGAGTGCGCAACAAAATGAGTGAGTCATGATAAAATGTGAGTGATCGAAGGGTATCGCTGATGAAGATACGGATATAAGGTACGACCTTCAGTACCCGGATTCCGTATCATCTTCTCTGTAAAGTCAGTCACGCTACACGACAGTAAGGCCGCACCGATTTTCGTTGGTCTTGCATTCGCTCTCCATACGCTCAATGAGTGTGTAATCCACAGTACGTGTGCACATCATGGGAGCCTCATTTATTGCTGTACGCGTCAAGTTATCATCGGACCATGGACATGTGTGACTCACGCGTTACAGTTCTCGTTAAGTATAGTATGTGTGTGTATTAGTGAAGGGTCCTTGAAGTAGCTATGGTGTGAAGCGGGTTTCGAAGTATCAACAGTGCATTGTTGTTGTAGGCGCGAACTGGCTCTACAAATCACCGGGTTGGGTGGCGCCAACTTGTAACGGAACACTTCTGTCCGGGAAGTGAGGTACGAGGGTTGTGACACGCGTGACGGCGTCACTGTCCACAGGGTGTGGAAGGCGCGCCCGTCTCAAACTAGGAGTCGACATTGTGGTGAGCTCGTAAGGGTTCACACCAAGGTCACTAAGGAACGGTGCACCGCCCCAGACTGGATAACAGAGCAGGGAAAAACCGTCGCTCCTGGTAGTGGGAGGATCACGTGCCAGAATCCTGATGTGGCGTCACCACTCTACAGGTCGCAACACGAATACCTTGCGAAAACCTTTTTGCTGATTGGGTGGATACCAGTTTCACCAGTCTACCATCGTTCTCCTCTATGTCTCTATGTATTGAAGGCGAAGTCACGGTGCTGTACAAAAGATTAATACTGCGTCCCGTTTTTTCGTGCTGGAATACTTTGCACAGCACGAATCACGATCTGTTTTATGCAAACAAACTGGCCATCGACAACCGAGCTTGGACTTACTGCAACCAATCAAACTGGTTTCTCTCTCGATTTGAAATCTCAGAAAAGAAAGCAGTACATGTGAGGTGCAGCAGCAATTTGGCGGACCGAATCATGGACCTTGCAAGACGTAGCGAGTGTTGCAAAAGGGTCAATGCAAAACGTGAAGAACAAAATGCCGATGGCTTTCATGGGACAAGCGCATTCTCGTGTTGGCGCATCATGCCAACAGATACTAGCACGACCCCCAGTTCATGTGCGATCGTAGCTTGCTTATCCCGCCGCCATGAACCGGTTAAGTCAGGCTGGACCTCGACTGGAAGGTCATGGATTATCTTAGTCTTCAGTTGATCGTACGAACTACTCGTTGTTGGCGTGCTTGATCACCTCACCCGCTACATCCTCTGCTGCGTATGTACGTTCTTATCGTTGGGCTGATTCGTATTGAATATTATGGAGTGACAAGACTTGTAGTGGAACCGAGACGACCATGAGCGGGATCGATGCGTCAGCAAATTTTCTGAGTGCGCAACAAAATGAGTGAGTCATGATAAAATGTGAGCGATCGAAGGGTATCGTTGATAAAGATACGGATATAAGGTACGACCTTCAGTACCCGGATTCCGTATCATCACCTCTGTAAAGACAGTCACACTACACGACAAAAAGGCCGCACCGGTTTTCGTTGGTCTTGCATTCGCTCTCCATACGCTCAATGAGTGTGTAATCCACAATACGTGTGCACATCATGGGAGCCTCATTTATTGCTGTACGCGTCAAGTTATCATCGGACCATGGACATGTGTGACTCACGCGTTACAGTTCTCGTTAAGTATAGTATGTGTGTGTATTAGTGAAGGGTCCTTGAAGTAGCTATGGTGTGAAGCGGGTTTCGAAGTATCAACAGTGCATTGTTGTTGTAGGCGCGAACTGGCTCTACAAATCACCGGGTTGGGTGGCGCCAACTTGTAACGGAACACTTCTGTCCGGGAAGTGAGGTACGAGGGTTGTGACACGCGTGACGGCGTCACTGTCCACAGGGTGTGGAAGGCGCGCCCGTCTCAAACTAGGAGTCGACATTGTGGTGAGCTCGTAAGGGTTCACACCAAGGTCACTAAGGAACGGTGCACCGCCCCAGACTGGATAACAGAGCAGGGAAAAACCGTCGCTCCTGGTAGTGGGAGGATCACGTGCCAGAATCCTGATGTGGCGTCACCACTCTACAGGTCGCAACACGAATACCTTGCGAAAACCTTTTACTGATTGGGTGGATACCAGTTTCACCAGTCTGTCATCGCTCTCCTCTATGTCTCTATGTCCTCAAGGCGAAGTCACGGTGCTCTACTATAGATTAATACTGCGTCCCGTTGTTTCGTGCTGGAATACTTTGCACAGCACGAATCACGATCTGTTTTATGCAAACAAACTGGCCATCGACAACCGAGCTTGGACTTACTGCAACCAATCACACTGGTTTCTCTCTCGATTTGAAATCTCAGAAAAGAAAGCAGTACATGTGAGGTGCAGCAGCAATTTGGCGGACCGAATCATGGACCTTGCAAGACGTAGCGAGTGTTGCAAAAGGGTCAATGCAAAACGTGAAGAACAAAATGCCGATGGCTTTCATGGGACAAGCGCATTCTCGTGTTGGCGCATCATGCCAACAGATACTAGCACGACCCCCAGTTCATGTGCGATCGTAGCTTGCTTATCCCGCCGCCATGAACCGGTTAAGTCAGGCTGGACCTCGACTGGAAGGTCATGGATTATCTTAGTCTTCAGTTGATCGTACGAACTACTCGTTGTTGGCGTGCTTGATCACCTCACCCGCTACATCCTCTGCTGCGTATGTACGTTCTTATCGTTGGGCTGATTCGTATTGAATATTATGGAGTGACAAGACTTGTAGTGGAACCGAGACGACCATGAGCGGGATCGATGCGTCAGCAAATTTTCTGAGTGCGCAACAAAATGAGTGAGTCATGATAAAATGTGAGTGATCGAAGGGTATCGTTGATAAAGATACGGATATAAGGTACGACCTTCAGTACCCGGATTCCGTATCATCACCTCTGTAAAGACAGTCACACTACACGACAAAAAGGCCGCACCGGTTTTCGTTGGTCTCGCATTTGCTCCCCATACGCTCGATGAGTGTGTAATCCACAGTACGTATGCTCATCAAGAGATTCTCATATATTGCTGTACGCGTCAATTTGTCATCAGACCAATGGACATGTGTGACTCACGCGTTACAGTTCTCGTTGAGGATAGTATGTGTGTGTATTAGTGAAGTGTCCTTGAAGTAGCTATGGTGTGAAGCGGGTTTCGAAGTATCAACAGTGCATTGTTGTTGTAGGCTCGAGCTGGCTCTATGAATCACCGGGTTGGGTGGCTCCAACTTGTAACGGAACGCTTCTGTCCGGGTAGTGAGGTACGAGGGTTGTGACACGCGTGACGGCGTCACTATCCACAGGGTGTGGAAGGCGCGCCCGTCTCAAACTAGGAGTCGACATTGTGGTGAGCTCGTAAGGGTTCACACCAAGGTCACTAAGGAACGGTGCACCGCCCCAGACTGGATAACAGAGCAGGGGAAAACAGTCGCTCCTGGTAGTGGGAGGATCACGTGCCAGAATCCTGATGTGGCGTCACCACTCTACAGGTCGCAACACGAATACCTTGCGAAAACCTTTTACTGATTGGGTGGATACCAGTTTCACCCAGTCTACCATCGTTCTCCTCTATGTCTCTATGTACTGAAGGCGAAGTCACGGTGCTGTACTAAAGATTAATACTGCGTCCCGTTGTTTCGTGCTGGAATACTTTGCACAGCACGAATCACGATCTGTTTTATGCAAACAAACTGGCCATCGACAACCGAGCTTGGACTTACTGCAACCAATCACACTGGTTTCTCTCTCGATTTGAAATCTGAGAAAAGAAAGCAGTACATGTGAGGTGCAGCAGCAATTTGGCGGACCGAATCATGGACCTTGCAAGACGTAGCGAGTGTTGCAAAAGGGTCAATGCAAAACGTGAAGAACAAAATGCCGGTGGCTTGAAAGGGACAAGCGCATTCTCGTGTTGGCGCATCATGCCAACAGATATTAGCACGACCCCCAGTTATGTGGATCGTAGCTTGCTTATCCCGCCGCCATGAACCGGTTAAGTCAGGCTGGACCTCGACTGGAAGGTTGGAAGGTCATGGATTATCTTAGTCTTCAGTT
>CAKLBY020000058.1:600000-868118 GCA_921007115.2 Peronospora matthiolae | reverse complement strand
CGACAAGCACTGCGAGAGGCCAGAAAGGGAGTCAAGTTGAGGAAGCGAGTTCGCTTTCGGGTTGATTCAAGACGCGTACTACCAGATTCAATGGATGGATGGCCCGTTTGGCTTCACGGTGCGTGAGGCACAATCAGGCAAGGTTCGCCGTCGTCCTCATTACGAAACGTACGGGCAAAAGCACGTGTGCCGGTCTACGACGTGTGGCCGTAGGCGACATCCTGATAAAGATTGGAAGCAAGGACGTGCGGCAGTTCGGGTTCGAGCGGTCGACAATGCACTTACGCAACGTGCCCAAGCCCGTGTTGCTGACTTTTCAGGCCATCGATTAGCTGAAGCTGAAGACCAGTGTTTGTTCGTCTGTTTCGATCGCCGAGGCAGCTAGAAGTTGTACAGAATGACACTCGGGGCGGTCGAGAAAGTTGCAATTGGGAAAATATAGATCGAAGTTATTCATGTCTGTTCCTGTATCCAGACAGGATGGCTTGGTGTCGCAGTAGCTGGTTTTTGCATCTCATATTTCGACGCTTTTGTATGGGCAGTTGTAGATACCGATGTAACTCCTTCAGCGACCTCTCTTCTCATCCTCTCGATACTCGGTAGTTAACATCCGACAACTACTTCGCAAATAAAAGACAAAGATCACCGATGCGAGATAAAGTCCAGGTTGGGATGATGAACTCGACTTTGTTGTTTGTTTCGCTAGCCACTGTGTCAGTAAACACTTTGTCGGTAAGACTCCAGTTGATAACGGAGTCCGTAGTCAGAAGCAATTTTCTTCATCACCGTATCATCGCACAAATTCGTTTGCTGCGAAGTGCAGGCGGTGAATGTCGTGGCTACAGCAATTCCACAGAGAGAAAGCTCCTCGCCAGGATCTGAAGCTGAAAATTGATGTCCATATGTGTAGTAAGCCGGGTTTAAAATGTACCGGGACCTTTTTTTTCTGCGAGCTTGTAGACGATGGCGATACTTAAGTTCTTAATGATATTGCGAATAACCTACAACTAAATTGAGTGAAGGCACTACAAGAGGTAGTCCGTGCTCGTGTTCTACATAGACAAGCTTTGCATTATAAAACAGTAGTATCTTGCATATGGATCGAGAAAAGCTGCATCGTTTAGTTGCACACAGCATTTCTTGCTTGTCTGAGCACTGTCAAGACATAGATGCGACTCAAATGACCGTTAGTCTTCGCACCGGCGACGTAGTAAAGCTATGTGGAAATTCCAAGAATAGCCATTACGAAGTACGTTAAAATGGCTGAGATCGACCTGTACGCAACGAGCCTTCAGATAGTTCCATCCAGGTATAAGCAAGCTCACATCTCTCTTCGACGTCTTTTGGAAGCCCGGACGAAGCTTCCATGACTACACAGTAAGCATGACTGACATACCCCGCATCTGCTTCTGTGCTGGACAGGACACAGGCGTGAAGCGAAGATCTTTTGTAGACCTTGTTGATTGAACTCAAACAATACAAGGCCACTTTGCTCTTGACGATAAAAGGAATTCTATGAGCAAACCAGAAGAGATGTGGACGTCCACGCTCTTGTAAAGAAGATGACGGAATCTGAGAGTGTCTCGTTGCGTGGTATACTCGTCACCCCTGTTTTATATCCGGCAACATGTTTGCGATTTGTATTTGTTGCGATGGTGGAGTGTAACAACGTGACTAATCAGAGTGTACATAATTGACGGGGTTGCAGACAGTAGCATCAAAATATGCTTGATTATCATCGATGTGATCGGTCTACATGCTGCAGAAACTATTACAAAAAACACGCTTACACGCAAGGTGTGCAGCCAAAGCTACCACGTCGCAACCAATATCGACTGGGCCCGCCTAACTTCAGTGAGAATCGCACTCTGTAACGGGGTCGCCCGTTACGTGTATTGACACCAAACGGTGTCAATAGGGAGATTGTCTAGCTTTGACGATTCCGTACCAATATTATCCCCTTTCAGGATACTATTCACGTGCTGCATAACATTGGTTGATAAAGACACACCAACCATGGTTACCACCAATCGCTGCTAGACGCGCGTAAAGAGTGCAGAGCAGGTTGTCGTCATACGACAATGTAGGTTAATGTAGTTATGTAAAGGCTGAAGTTATATTGATAGCTTAACTATACTAAATACTGTTCTCTTTTGCCTTTCACTCAAACTAGCTGTCTGAGTAGACCAGCTTCCTCTGCACGTACAAGTGTACGTGAAGTTTCGCGGCACCCCACACATTGGGTGCCCCGTTACAGAATAACTATTGGTAGTGCTTGCCAGTGTATTGCACACGGGTCGGCGGAAAAATGGCTGATTACTCCCACTGCAGCTGCAAGATCAGGACAACTACCTACCATTAGGTACATGATACATCCAACGGTGTTCCAGTAGAGCAAGCTTGTCATCGTTTCTTTGTGCTTCCCGCCTCCTTCGCACAAGGCCTTAATAACTTGAGTTTTGGTTCCTGTGATAATATTACTGGGTTGCTATGCAGCATGCCAACATCCTGTATAATGGCTTTAGCCAATTTGTTCAGTCGCAATTTAACCTTCCCACTCGAATAGTCCTGGTCAATCTCGATTGCAAGAAAATACTTGATCAGAACCATGTCTGTCATCTCGAACCGCTCACTCAGTGCACACTTGACTTCATGGAGCATCATGCTGATGCTAACAATTATTGGTCTTCAACGTAGATCGCCACGAAGATCATGTTTTGGTCATTGCGCTTGAAGTATATGGAGTGATCAGACTCGCACTTCATAATACCCGATCTTGAGCATAACCTCGTCGATGGTATTGTTCCACATCCAAGGCGATTGCTTTAGTCCGTACAGTGACCGCTGCAGATTTCAAACAAGGTGAGCGTGTTCTTCTTCGATGCAGCCGTCTGGTTGGACCGTGTAGATGTCTTCATCCAACTCGCCTTTCAGGAACGCGGTCTTAACATTGATCTGGTGTACGGAAAGATTGCACTTGGCAGCCTGACTAAGCACAACCATAACCACTTAACTTGGCGACTGGTGTGAAATTTTCCTCGCAGTCAATGCCGTACTACTGTGAGCATCCCTGGACCACAAGGCGCGCTTTGAACCTCTCTATCTTGCCGGACTGATTCCACTTTACCCAAAAATCCTATCTGCAGCCGATCGTTAACCTAATCTTGGATAAATGTACCAGCTGTGATGTCTTGTTTTTGCAAACAGACTTTATTTTCGAGCCGCACGCTTCCTTCTTCCTGGCCTAGTTGAAGCATTTCATTGCCGAATTGAACGCCATCGGCATTTATTTCACTATATCACAACGTAGGCCGCCCTAACATTGTTCCCGCCTTTTGCGACCGCTGACACGTCTCTAAACAATATCCTTTGGCTCTGACGCTGGAAATCGGAATCTTCACTGCTTTCCTCAGTGGATGCTTTTGCGAGTGTCGCTTACTGCCGGGCTTAAAATCTTTTTTTCCGTGCAATGCATTCTTCATCTTCATGCTCATTAGGTCCGGATTGCTCTTCTTGGTCCGTGTTAATTACTTCTTGAATGTCCACGACCAATTCTTCTTGTTCTTGTTTTCTTTCACTGTCGAAGTCGTCTTACATGAAGGTTGTGCCGCGACTTACCAGAACTTGACGGCTCTTGGTTTATTGAAAAACGATACGCTTTCTCGTGCTCCATGTGTCCTAAAAAGCGACCACCACGTTTGATGCACTGTCTGTGCATCAAACGTGTTGCGTTTCTGCTTCGGGACTGTCACATGCGCGTGGCACCTGAAAACCTTGAGGGTCTCAAGAGGTGGCTCATTGCCTGACCAGACTTGGTGTTGTTAATTATTCACTAGGTGGCACGCGTCGGGCATCAGTTGCGGAAAAACGTTCCAGTTAGGAAGGCTTGTTCCCAATGCTCCTTGGAAAACCGGCATGCTTTAACGTGCATCGAGCGCATTCCACCAAAGTCTTACTCGTCCTTTTTCCTACTCTGTTGAGTCAAGGTGTGTAAAGTGGCGTGGATATCTGTACGATGCCACAATCTCTGCAAATCTTGGTCAATTCATGCAGTTTGTACTCACCGTCATTGTCACTGCGAAGTAGCTCGTCGCGGTTGCTGGTCTGTGTCTCAGCAAATGCGCCTAAATCGAAAACTTGGCAACCACTTTAACTATTTCCTTAGCATGTAAACCACACACCAGTTTGAGAAATTGTCAATGAAGGTGACAAAGTACCTGCTATCGCCAAAGGTTGCTGTCTGCGTTGGACCGCAGACATCACTGCACATATCATCTGCCAGCTTTTTGGCAAAATCTGGAGACCTTGGCATAAAGCTCACCCAAGTTTGATCTCTGCAAGATCTGGATACCTTGGAATAAAGCTCACCCAAGTTTGATTGCCAAGAGCACATCCTTCACACATTCACCAATGCTGCACCTACGTAATGTTGATGCCTTCGCCGTAGCCCTTCTTGGAAATGGCATGAAGACCGCCATAGTTAATGTGACCAAGTCGAAGATGCCAAAGAAACGAAGTGGTGTACATCAACAGCTATTTTAGCTTGACGCGTTTTCCTCATCTGGCATGATCAGGTTTATGCACAACTTAAACAAGCCTTTTCCCATATGCGTACCTTGCTGCCACTTCAAACTCTTCACTTGTGAAAAACGCCCGTCACTTTCAAATGTGACGGAGCCAACGTCTTTCGTTAAGCGTCCAACAGAAAACAGGTTGCATGTGTGGTGGAGCGGGTTTCGCTTAAATTATGAGGCGACCCGAATCTCCAATGGCGTTCAGACTACCGAATAACGAGGGAGTACTCCGATTCCGCTTGACCTTGTTTCCTCCTCATGTTGTGCACCCATCGGTAGGGCGGGTTGTACTCTTCTAGGTGGACTTGACTCGATGCTGGACGTGACAATTGTAGACACTGGTGTCGATCGAAAGGAAATTTCTCACCCGATCGCGTGTTCTTGGTTGGCGCTCTCCCAGAGTTGCCGTGATCCGCCTTAATCGCCTTTTGCCAAAAAATGGGGTACTTAAGTCGCGAGCCTTCTGACCACTTGAGCCGTCTCGCGATCTTGTACTTCAACCAGTAAGGTTGCCTGCGTCCGATCGCAGTTGAGGTGTGTTGAGAGTCCTTGCACTCCTGGCCAAATAGCGTCAGGAGTGATCTTCCTGCCCTTGGTGTTGAAGCTCTTTGACGTCGGGATGCCAACATATCCAAACTGGAAGAAGAAAGACGCGTATGTGTTCAGAAGCAAATTGAACTCTCTTATAGGTTACCCCACAAAAACCCAAAACGTATAACCACGCCTACTCCGTATGTCAGGATTGACCGCCACGTGTCCTCACCGTGCCAAATGGGTTTGCATTCCTTCTATATCACGTGGCCCACGCTAGATCGCGTTATCTTGTTAGCAGTCCCTTGATCGAGGTTTTCTAATCGCGGTCCCCTACTATCGGTCCCTTGATCGCGGTCCTCAGATCGCGGTTCTCGGATCGCGGTCCCCGGGTCGCGGTCCCCTAATCGCGTTTTTTTTGCATTTCTACTGTCCGGGACCGTGCGGATGAGATGGGGTTGAGCCCTTAGGGTTCTTCCAACGGTAACATTCAAATAGCTGGATATCATCCCATGAGCGATTCAGCCAAAACCACCTCGTACTTAGATGAATCGCCTAGGCTTTTGGACCCAATTTCGATTGGCTTTATCACACGTGTCAACTCGGGGATATGCCATATGGCAGTAGCACGCCCTTATCGATCTCATGCGGGGATTTCATTGACATGACGATACATCCCATTCTCACTCTTTGCACCAAGCCGTCGTCTGCAAGATGTACGTCCACCGGTGAGATCATCTTGTAGTTCATCATGTACTCTTCAATGTACGTCATGTACTGCGTCGCACCTGAGTCGAACAGCCATGCTCAACATGGCTTGGTACTCACCCCATCAGCCAAAAAGTAGTCGTCGCCAGATTAATCTTTGACTTGCGTGAACTGAGACCTCTGCCGCTACGCATTTTTGCGAATCCTCACAGAACACTTGATAATCAGATGTCCTTGCTCACCACAGTAGTGGCACGCACTGGCCTTCTGCACAGCCGCCCTCCTTTGCGCTTGTTGTGTTCGCTTGTAATGAACGCTTGACCCTGAAAATGCGTGGTTCCATTAACACCACCACCTTTTCCTTTCCCTTCATGTCTTCATGCATCAGCCGAGACTTCACGAGTTCCAACGACATCAAGTCCGTACGGGACTCCACGGTTGTGATCAAAAACTAGTACGACTCGCTCAGTCCACAGAGAAGCATAATCCTTAGATCTTCCTTGCTGACCGGAGCGCCAACTGCATCGAGTTGCTCTACCAGAGTCTTGGTCTTGTTGATGTGCTCCATCACATCATAACATTCGTCCATCATCGTCGTGAAGAAGCGTCGACGAAGAAAGAGCTTGTTCGCCAGGATCTTCTTTTCGAAGAGTCCAATCAATCTTGACCGTGCATCATACGTGCCACTTGCCGATTGAGCCAGGGGCAACGACGAAACGTCCATTGCGAGACAGGAGATAGCCATTGCCTTGCACGAATTCCTTATCAGCGTCGCATGGTCCATCGCATTGTTACAGTGCTCCATCTTGATCTCTTCACTGTCACTTCCCACAGATCGCGCTCCCTTGGCACCATCCGCATCTTGATCTTCAACGTGTGAAAGTTTTTCCCTCTAATCTTGTTGATGCGGGCGGTCGGGTTTAAAGCGGCGTCCATATCGAAGGCGTAGTCGGAGTCTTTAGTTCAGAAGGAGAAGCTTGTAATCGTTACCTGATGAAAAGTGGCAGATTGCTGGACACTTGATGGTAAAATGAAAAAAGAATATATTTAGTTCCTTGGTCCGCAAACTCCAAATGTTACTCAAAGCCTACTGAATTCTGCATACACGTTAGTAATCGCCACTTTGCGCATTACTACTGGTATGGGGCAGATTCTGCCCTATACCACATATTGCGGCATAAGGACGCATTGATGAATTGTCACATTTGACGCAAGAATTCTAGGAGCTGAAGTCAACTTGAATGCATATCAATGGATCTACCGCTCGATTATGACTGAGTCGATTTGATCAAGATGGCTTCGTTTCTCCTTTGCGTCAAGTTTTTCCAACATGTAACACGTCCCAGCATACATACAGCAGCAATGATTGCGAGGATGATTGAGTTTAGATTGAGCTGCGGAAAAGGGAAGCAAAGCGGTTGAAGCGAGCACCCCAATGTTGACAAAGAGAGAGTTACTCCAGCTGCTCGACAGCGTGATTGATGACAGAAAATCATGCGGCGAAGCAACTATTGATGAACATTGAAGTCAAATGTACCGAGCATACATACGATGACACAATCTTTTTTGCGGGACTTCCTCGGGTTACAAAAATGGATACTGGGCCTAGCCCTTGCTGACGGAAGCGCTGCGATTTCGGATTTTTGACTGCGTGTCAACCGCAAAATAAGCATCCTGCCTTAAAATTACATCCTTGCGCTAGAGTACCCTTGTTTCTAACATTGTAGGAAAGCAGAAAGTAGTCGTTACAATTAAGCACTATTTATTACCGCTGGGCAATATTGTACACCAATCGAAGATGAAGTGCATTTTCTCTCTACCACAAACGCAAAACACGTAACGAACAGGCGACTAATCCTGCGCAACCTTAAATCTTCAGCCGCAACTGACCGGATGTTTTTTCAATCTGTTGTCAAAGGTCATTTCCTATACCATAGGGAGCAGAGTTCTGGGTAAAAACGCGAGTGTGAAGTACGCAGCTGATCACAAAGCAGTTCTACGATTCCAGATGTTATGCCTTATACTAAATAAGCTCTAAAGTATGCGCGCATGAGTTGTACTTATGATCGTATGCGTGTGCCATCTGTTGGGGCAGACATCAGGGATGCGACGCAACTCTGACTACACACGGATCCAGAGTCATGTGAAAGATATAGAGCATTCAACCAATCGGATGATGATCACCCTGCCCATGCCAACTGTACTGTCAACAAATTCCATGGCTGGGGTGTAGGAAAGAAGCAGCGAGCTAACGACGCAGATGCAATCTCTCCATACCTCATTTGCAAACTTCCTCTCGTCCTCTCAAGTGTCTACAACCACTCCGAGGATATGCTGTCTCATACTCGACCAGCACGCATCGTCATCTCTCTGGTGTTCGCTCTCGCGTCGCTACAAAGCTGTCTCACCCATGCTGCTTCTGTGGTCACTGGTACGCCGCGCGGATTTGCTTTCGGCACAACGGGAGGAGGCAATGCTGCACCTGTGTATCCGACCAGCATCAGGGATCTCAAAGCCTTCCTGAGTGATGAGCAGCCGCGAGTCATTGTTCTCAAACAAGCGTTCAACTTTGTCAAGACCGAGGGGTCCACGACGGAGGAGGGTTGCCGCCCGATGCACAACCTCAACTGTATTGCGAAGAAGAGCGGCTTCCGGGGGCAAGACGCCATTCAGCCAAGCTTTAGCAAGTGTGATGGCTCAAAAGTGAGCGTCACGTACGATAACGCAGCGAACACCCCACTTCTTGTTGGTAGCAACAAGACGCTAGTAGGCGATGGCATGAAAGGTGTGCTGAACGGCAAGGGTCTCATCATTAGTGGCAGCAATGTCATCTTTCAGAATATCCACATTACGAACTTGAACCCGCACGTCATATGGGGCGGTGATGCCATCACAATCCGAGGAGCCTTAACGGATGTCGCTCCGAAGGGTATTTGGCTCGACCACATCAAGGTGTCAAACATCGGACGTCAGATGATCGTGATAAATTTTTCTGGCGCGACAGGTGTCACGATCAGCAACTCCGACTTTGATGGTCGCACCAAGTACTCTACGTCTTGTGACGGGCGGCACTACTGGGGCTTCTTGTTTCTGGGTAAACACACGGAGATGAGTCTGTTGGGAAACTATCTGCATCAGATTTCAGGGCGCTCACCAAAGGTCGGAGGCAGCGAAACAGATGCTGTTTTCCTTCATGCCGCCAACAACTACTTCGAAGACAACTCAGACCACGCCTTCGATACAACTACGGGTGCAATCGTCCTAGCGGAAG
Source organism: Peronospora matthiolae (assembly GCA_921007115.2). Classification (NCBI taxonomy): domain Eukaryota; phylum Oomycota; class Peronosporomycetes; order Peronosporales; family Peronosporaceae; genus Peronospora; species Peronospora matthiolae. The sequence continues at coordinate 859,034 of CAKLBY020000058.1, read as the reverse complement.
GCAACTACTTTGACTCTGTCAAAACACCGATCGCACATAGCACGAAAGGAAGCTTTTTGGCGCCGAATGCCGGTGTCGACTGTCAGGCTAAACTCGGCCGTAGTTGCGTGCCGAACGTGCTTACAAAAAGCGGGACGCTCTCCAGCATTTCAGGAGACACCGTGTTGACAAAGATCAGCAACTTGAAGACGCAGATCCGTGCGATTAAGGTGCGCACAGCGGGGAAGCTTGCAGTTGCGACTGGTACTTTTGGTGTTGGTGCTTACGACGACGGTAGTGTCGATCAGACGAGTACCATCCAGGAGCCAGTGGCGTTGTAGATAGTAACGACGCCGGCTGCCATGGATGCTTCAGGGATGTATGTGTGCAAGTTTTTTTCAGTACCGTCCTGCTGGTGTAGTTTTGACATTAGCGCTTAAACACCAAACGACAACTTCATTTTGAGCACTGCGTTGTTTGACTACTCTACGCACCTTGACATACTCTTTCGGCGGTGGTATGGACGGACAAAGACAGACTTCCCGCACATCAATCAGTACCGCTTGCGAATCAGCTTATCGTTTTGTCCAGCAAAGTTAGAGGGCGCATTGCCGACCATTTCTTTTGCTTAGTAAGTATCTGTAATCGCATGCGTCATCTTAAGCCATAAGACCAGCCTCGTGGTAATAAGACACTGGACTCGCTAACATAGCCTTGCGATTTCATTTGCAGCTATCCGCAAATGTTGGGCACATGCTTGTCGGACCGATGTAGTGCAAAGTTCGACAATCACGTTATAATCATAAGGTCTCAGGAAAAGTTGCCAAGGAGCTTCCAAGTAAACGTCAGTACGGCCGTGGAAAGCAAAGTAATGCATGATGACAAAACTACTTTCACAGATGCTTCAGATTGATGGTCGCAGTGAAAATGTAATATGGTGGATACTGTGATTCGGATGCACCCAGTTTATGTCATCCAGTACCTTCTTGGAGGTACTGTATACTCCAAAGTATTTGGTCGGCAACGCGTCGCGCATAGCGTAGCAAACTTTTCTCAGTGCCACGTAAGCAAATATATGCTCGCTTTGGGGCATAGAACTAACCGAGATGACGTGCACTCAGTCTGGCAAAGACTCCTTTCCGAGAAGTCAGAATAGTAGACTCATCTGAAGCATTACAATCGGATCATGCAAGAGTAAATATAAGCTTAAGCAAATCGACTTTGGTCAGCAGTGTTTACGATCTAAAGAACAGTTTGATCACTTTTGTGCAAGAATGCACACAACCTTATTGCATGGCATTTCAAGCATTGTCAATTTACGTGCGCAGCACCCAATACCTTATAGGTGACATGCGAATGTGTTTGAAGAGCAATGTGTCACATCAAGACAAGAAGAAGGATCAATGTGACCGATGAGGTGAAAGTGCCATGTCATTCCCTCCCCAAGTACGTGTGTCCATTTGTACAATATACCCAAGGTTGTCCAGTTCATCGACAAAAGGGCTTGGCAAAGATGGTGAAACTGCTTCGCCTGTGTCGCCTACCAGTATACAATAGGATTTGCGCTAGCAGTGATAATAACGTACCCAGATATCGACTGCTTTCTATGGCACGTACACGTTTCAGTCGACTCGGAGGCAAGAATCATACACGATGATTGTGGCAGATTCTTCTGATGATTTATTTTTTGGCAGGTGAGGTGTATTGAGGTACGATTGCCGACCTAGAGTATCCGATCAATGACAGCCTACAAAAATTGGTTGCCTTAGCTTGAGTTAGAAACTTGTTATGCTCTGCGCGGCAAGGTTCGTCCGTTGCAACAGGCAAGAAAGGTATCCGGGAAGCGCGAGTCAGAGGGTTTCGGGCTGTACCGTGTTCTCCTCCACGAAGCGTGATTTTTTTACCAGAAGGTGACGTCCTGATGGAGACCGTCATGTACCGAGCAGCAGAGACTACTCGAGTCGGAGTTAAACCGATTAGTCGTTTTTCCAGTGTCCATGGCAACTGTCGCTGCTGTGGTTGCTATTTGATTGTAATGGCGACAGTGGTGAGCCCAACTAACAACATCAACGTCGGATGAGATTGAACTTGCCTCTCGATATAGTGCCAAGAACTGGGGCCTTATCGGGGATTGGCGCATCCGAAGCTGGGTGACCACCATTTCGTCGGCACCGACGATGTGAAAAGAAACCAAACCGCCTCCTATTGTGCACTGGGGGCCACAAATGAGACATGTATACGCTGTTTCAACGGTCGTCAGGTGAGGAGCGCCGATCACTAGCTAGCAACCCATCGTATTTCCGCCGCACGCGTTAGGACATGCACACGAGTGATAACAGAACCAGCATCACCCGGTCCCATATTACCACGGATTCAACGGCGAAAAAGAGCAAAGAAAGAAAGCTGGAAGCCCTATCTGCAGGTACATTGCGAAAAGGCGAAGGCGCGATCCGGTGCAAAAGAGAGTCTGTTAGTGCAGCTCGTACACAATCCTGGGTATTCTCAGCATCGTCCGCATGGTGGGGGGACAGTCGAGCGTCGGAAGCGCGCAAGAGCACTTCTTAAAGAGGACACGGCGCGGGCTTGTTGGTCTTATGACAGTAAAGTCGGGTCCTGCATCTGAAATAGACGTTCAACCCAGATTAAGTGGGTGGTCGACGCCACCACAAAGCGCCACAACTCGTTTGCGGCTGCAACGACACTTGCTTGGGCCACTTCAGTTGACTCGTTCGCAGTAAGCCACGCTTTAGCAGCCGGTCAAGCTGCCCGTAAACAGGCTGGCAGCCGAAAAGCAAAAACCTAGATGTGAATGTCAGCTTCCTCAAATTCACCAAAACACTTCCACAGTTCCAGTAAACTACGAACTTGCGCTGCAGGACAGTTCCAGAATCCATGGCTGGGATTGTTGCAGATTATTAGTCATGCCTGATCATAATGAAGATCTGTCTACAAGTGGAATTCAGTTATGTACGACGTTCTACACCTGTAATAATATAACTTGTGGACGCATATGATTCAGCATTTGCGATGGTGTGTGCAGTAGAATAATAGGGGCGACAAGTGTTGGCCCGAATATGCAAAGCAGCTATATCTGACGGTAATATTCTTGCGGTCTATACACCAGAGTGGCACCGGAATTGAATGGCAACGGTGTCTTGTAATGAACATCCTTACATCTCGATTACGGACATCGTTGTGCCATCTCGAGCCATATCAATGCACGCATCGACATCGTTGATTGGCACACTTATTGGATTCAGCTTACGTCAGTAATAATTTGGATAATGCATTGCTCTCAGCAACTCGATCTCTAGAACATGATAACGAGACAACAACACATCAAAGCTTGTTGGTGACGGTGTAACGAGGTGAATCGTTACATAACAATTTATAAGAAATTGTTAATAGAATATAACTATTAGAGTTATATTCTCAGAATATTGTCATAAGGACAAATATTCTGTAGCACTTACGAGTAGTTCCTAATTGGTTGATATAGGCCATTACATCAATTAACGAAGACGCGCCACGACAGACGCACGCAATGAGTGGTGAGCAGATAGTTGATATGCACATTTGTATTTAGACATAGTTAGATGAAGATAAATAGTGATTTACTGCAGACATTAACTATTATAAATACAGTTCTACTTTTTACTTTAACGAAGTACTCGCTTCTTCTTACCGTCTTCCTCTGCACGTACGAGTGTACGTGAAGTTACGAGGCATCCCCGTATTCTGTCATCAGAATAAGTAGCTTGTACTGTCACCAGTACAAGCTTCAGGGTGCCCCGTTACATCTGGTAGCACTTTGTTGTCCATCCAAGGACCACGTTCACATCCAACATGAACATGTTGGATGATGAAGATGACCAAAGCTTTCACGCTACGCGTGACGGCTACTCCCATTTGAGCGATGTCGAATGGGATGCGGTTGAACGAATGGGTTCGACCATGGGCATCCATGCTGTTAGCGTCATGCTAGAGGCTCTCAATAGAGATGCCCAACATGCTACTATCACCAAGTTCATTCAAAATGAACTTGACGCAGAACGCGAGAAAGTAGCCTTGCTTCACCAACAAGGTTCTCAACAAGCAGAGTTGTTGAGAGAACAAGGTGCTCAACAGTTTGAACTGTTGAGACAGCAGCAGGCTGCTGCTGGCGGGTCGATGCACTCGCGTCGACCCGAGACTTTGAAGATTGACATCTCCAAGTATAGGGGGGTCGAAGAAGACTCCCTCTTGAGATGGTTCGTCGAATTGGATGACGCCATAAGGGCGCGTCGCATCGACGACGGGAATATGCAAGTTGCATTTGCCCAGTCAAATCTGGCAGGACGTGCCAAGACTTGGGCACTGGGGCTCAAGCTGCACGACCCATATGCGTTTGGGTCGTTGGAAGTCTTCAAGTCGCGGCTCAGACAAACGTTTGAACCGCCTAGAGCTGACTTCAGGGCTCGAACCGAACTCTTGAAGCTCAAGCAGGGTAAGCGTGATGTGCACGCTTACGCTCAACATATACGACATCTCACGAGTTGTATAAGTTCTAATTTGGTGGATGAACACACGTTGGTTTCGGTGTTCATGCAGGGTCTTGCGGATGGTCCCGTCAAGACTCACCTGTTCCGGCTTGAACTAGATTTACTAGAACAAGCCATTTCCATTGCGGAACAGGAAGACTTCAGTCTGAGACAGGCTCGCGCCAGCTCGACATCGTATCGTCAACCGAGACGATGTGACAGTGGAGGTCCAGAGCCGATGGAACTTTGTTATGTAGAGAGCGAGAAGGCTCGCTCTACAGACTACAAGAAGTTGCAGAAATGCAACAGATGTCAGAAGACAGGACACTACGCTTACGAGTGTAGTGCCCGTCGTCCAGTGTCTCGCGACACTGGGCGTAGTGACCGTCCACCCATGAGAAAGGGGCAGGGACGAGGGTCCGCTGTTGGTGCAAAGACGCAACAACGGGATGGACCGTCAAAAAAACGGACAGGATCAGTAGGTGCGGAGCACCCTACTGGTCTAGCAACGTCAAGAGAATTTGTAGGCCTCTTGACGAAGGTTGCTCCCAACACATAAACGTTGTGCGTTGATGCTCTAGGTAATGAGATCTCACTCATTACCTTGAAACTCGAAGTGACGAATAAGTTGTCCCTTCGAGCTCTAGTCGATTGTAAGGCGTCCAACGATTTTGTGCAACGCCAATCGCTAGAAGATGGTCACTTTAAGTTCAGTGAATGTGACACACCTCCTACGAGGATGACGGTACGTCTTGCGACAGGCGCATCCGTAACCGTCATGAAGCGTATAGTGAATATCCACTATACGCTAGAAGATACCCAATATGACGATGATGTTATCGTATTGGATTTGGATGACAAATTTGATGTCATCCTTGGAATACCGTGGCTCAGAAGGTACGAACCACGGGTAAACTGGCAACATCGAACAGTAACGATGTCTGCCGCTTGTTCATCAGATGGCCATCTGATGAACGTTTTGGAGCGTCCACAAGCGTGTGGATGTACTACGAGTGAGTGCGATGGCCTCACTTGTGGTACGGTCGTTAGTACGACTGCACAAAACCTTAGTGTACCAAACGGTTACACTTCGGAGCAAAGTTCCGGCGGCTGTGAGGAAACACAGGCTGCGCCGAAGGTCCACCACTCGAATAAGTCGAGTGGACCGGGACAAAGATGTATCCCTAGCGGGGAACATCTAGAAGAGAAACAATCGATCGCTCAGGTTAAGCGAAATGATAATCCTAGATCGACTGGAGAGTCTTTCGTAGAGGATCTCGCTGTGGTTGCGCAACCCCAGCTAGAGGAAGTTAAGGGAATAAGCCCCGATATTACAAATACGGCGGAAATAAGTTCCCCGAAACCCGCGGGAATAAGTCCCCAAGAAATGACAGAGACATTTAATGTCCTAGTCAATAACGGATCAAGTGTAGGCGCTTATACACTTGATCTGATTGCGCCTCCGAAGTTGACTTCGGAGATCACTCAGTTGCCAACGCTCGAACATAAAAGGTTCTTGCGTGATCTGCGTAGTGGCAAAGTCAAGCAGATCTGCGTACTCGTCGCTGACGACGAGCGTGTAGCCGACATAAGGTCAGCAACAGTGTTCACTGATAACGAGAGAGTTCTCAGTAGTTCATCCATGGACGAGAGTGCCCTGGATGAAAAGACACGAATTGAGCGATATGACTCCCAATCGTGGGAATCGCTCAAGACAAATCCTCTCTATGACGATTTAGTTGAATTCAAGGATGTATTCCCTGAAACTGTTCCGTGCGAATTACCGAAGGATAAAGGTATTCGACACGAAGTCGAGCTTAAACCAGGCTCGAAGTACTGTGTCATGAAGCAGTGGCCACTGCCTCGTGAACAAGTACTTGCGATCGACAAGTTCTTTGCCGATCGTTTAGCTGCGGGCCATATGATGGAATCAACTTCCCCACATAGCTCTCCGACCTTCTGTGTGCTAAAATCAACAGGAGGGTGGCGGATAGTGCACGCGTTCAACAAATTGAACGCTGCAACGGTACCGGCTCAGACGCCGATACCGAGGAAGGACGTAATCATTGATGGTATGTCCAAGAGTACCATCTTTTCGTCCATGGATTTGATGGATGGCTTCTATCAAATCCTTATGCGTGAACGGGATATACCCTATACCGCAGAAGCACGCCTAGCGGCATGCTCTGGGAATGGCTAGTAATGCCACAAGGGCTTAGTAATGCCCCTGCCACGTTCAACAGATGTGTATCACATCTGTTGAGACCAGTACGAGAATTCGCGCCGAGTTATTTCGATGACGTATTCATCCATAGTCGATCTATGGATGGAAAGTCGGACGTTGAGGTTCACAGGTACCACGTCCGACAGGTTCTTACAATCATGCGAAGGCATCAATTGCATGCAAACCTCAAGAAGTGTGTATTTGCAGCAAGCAAAATACCACTTCTTGGGTGCATCGTTGGTAAGAACGGTGTACGTCCTGATCCCGAAAAGATCAAGGCGATCGTCGACTGGCCTGTGCCGGTTGATGTTAAAGGTATTCGAAAATTCCTTGGGCTAGCGGCGTATTTGCATAAGTATTCACGCAATTACGCCGAGATGACTGTGCACCTCTCTCGTTTGTTTAAAAAAGAACGAGAGGTGGTTATGGAACGCTGAATGTCAGCGCTCCTTTGATGGTATCAAGCAGAGCTTGATACAATCCCCAGTCCTAGCAATTGCCGATCAGGACAGGCCATTTTATGTGGTCTGTGATTCCAGCGATTTCGCAATCGGCTGTGCATTAATGCAGTACGATCTTGAAGGCGTTGAACGCGTCGTCTGCTATCAGTCGCGTCAGCTGCAACCAGCTGAGCGGAATTATCCGGTGCATGACAAGTAACTCCTTGCCATGAAGTATGCACTCGCGAGGTTCAGAGTCTATCTATTAGGAGATAGACCCTTCATTGCTTACACTGACCATGCGTCACTACGCACGGCAGTGAACAGCCCGCACCTTTCACAACGAATGGCGCGGTGGTTGTCATTCTTTGCAGAATACAACTTTACGGTCGAGTACAAACCAGGGCGACTTAATGTCGTTGCTGATGCACTCTCACGTCGTCCCGACTTTAAAACAGTCGCAAAACCCAACGGTGAGACAGTCACTGTTGCGGTTATGACGTCCTCAGTCCCATCTACAACGTTGCATGATGATGTGAGGCGGGCATACGCCCAAGATGGTGAGATTGTGAAGTTGTTGACACATCTCTCCCAACCATCTCGAGAATCGTTGAAACGATTGTCGTCTGCGTATCGATCTGCATCATATCGATACACTACTCGTAACGGTTTACTGTATTATACAGCCGTTTCTGGTGACACACCACGTGTTGTCATTCCAGAAGATACTGATCTGCGTTTGCGGATCATGTTCGAGTATCACGATGCTCCTATAGGAGGACATCGTAGCCGAGAGAAAACATTTCTCACGGTGAGTCGAGACTTTTACTGGCCCCGCCAGTATCAGTTTGTGCGAAAGTATGTTCGCACATGCGAAGTCTGCCAACGAGTGAAGTCAAGTCCTTCACTGCGTGCATCTTTACAGCCTCTACCGGTTCCGGCTGAGTGCTGGGAACCATCTCAATGGATTTTGTCTTCGGTTTACCCAAAGACGCACGCGGGAATACGGGTATTCTCGTATTTGTTGACAGATTCAGCAAAATGGTACACCTTGTGGCTGTATTCGAGACAATCACGGCAAGTGGCTATACTTGCGTCTTTATTTACACCATCTTCCGACTTCATGGGTTGCTCCGTGAACTCGTATCGGACAGAGATCCACGCTTCACAGCTGATTTCTGGCGTTCCGTGTTCAAATCACTCGGAACGCGCTTGAAGATGTCTACATCTGATCATCCAGAGTCAGATGGTCGGACGGAACGTGCCAATCGTGTCCTTGAAGAGATACTTGGAGGATACGAACACTCCTTCAAGAGTTGAAGTGAGTTTTTGCCAATGGTAGAGTTTGCCATTAACAACTCGGTGCATGCGTCCACGACACATACACCGTTTTACGTGAATGGCTTGCGCCATCCGCGTGTACCCACCTTACTAGAGTGCAACTCTGGTTTAAGGGGGGGAGGGACTCGCGCGAGCAAAAGCCGATTTGGTTCACGCTCTTCACGCTCTGACGAAGAAGTCATTGCGTTTGATGCCGATATCGATAACATCGATATCGAAGAAGATGATGCCAGTGATAGTGCGGAAGCCCTCACTGAAGAAAAGGTTGATGTTGCTGCAGTGCGCTCACAGCGCACTGAAGCTAACGAGTCATCAGATGAGTTCATACTGGCTCGTGAAACGGTAGTCCATTTTGTGCAAGACTCCATCGCCGAAGCGGTGGACAAGCAAAAGCAAAACGCTGACAAGAATGGAAGGGCAAACACTATTTTATTTAATGAAGGTGACTTAGTCCTACTGTCTACGGTTAATCTACCAAAGCATGTAGTGACTAACTTGGGTAGCAGTAAACTACTACCCAAGTACATTGTCCCATTTCGTGTATTGCACCGCCTAGGCAATGCATACACGATCGAGTTACCACGTAAGATGCGAACGCACCCACGTTTTACGTTGGTCGGCTTAAGCCGTACCATCAGTACGCTGCTTCTTTCGATGAAGAACGCCCTTGCGCTCAAGCATCTCGCAGAGAGCCTTGTGCTCCCGATGGTGGGCATCAACAAGGGTCTGAAGAGCAGCTATCTCATCCCGAGACCGATCAGCCATCCCACGAGCTACCCTTAGCTCGTCACGAAGAGATGTCAGAGATCTCTCGTTCTCAAGCTGAGCAAAGGCAAACTCAGCTCGATGCTTCGAGGCAGTGTCCACCATCTGGAGACGCCTATTCCGCTCATGTTCGAGATCGCTGCGTAACCCTTGCGTTACGCGATCAAAGAAGCTCTCGGGAACACACCGATCCACATGATCGTGTGGAGAGCGTCTTTCCTCCTCCTCCACCTCCATTAGAGGACTCTCGCGGTGGCCAGCGCTATATAGTTGAGCAGCTGTTGAACCTCCGCGACGTGAACGGACGTCGGACGAGTTATCTCGTCCGGTGGCGCGGCTATCCCCCGTCCTGGGATACTTGGGAGCCCCGCTCCCAACTGATGATCGACGTACTGGGTCTGGTTGAGCAGTACGACGCGGCACATCCTGTGCCGCAGAAGGACCGCCGGAGAAAGTCTTCCCGGCACGGTCGTAAAGGATTTCAGGTTGTAAATCCCTTCGTACATCTCAGTAGAGATACATAAGCGCCACCACGGGCTAGTAAGGGGGTAAGCCTCCTTAGGTGCTCGTGCAGAGTTGTTCACACAACATGGGCACGGGTCTTCCCATGAGAGGCAGGATAATCCTTTCTCCCTCGACAGACGATGCAGCTTGTAGCGTGCACCTGTCGGGGTTCGCTTTTCAAACTTATCACGAGCTTTGATAAGTTTGTCGTTCCAAACGTCACGACTTACATCCTCGAGGTTATGGATGTAGGCGTTCCACGCTTGAAGTAGTGAGGGACCATCACGCTTGTGATTCCCACTGTACCATCGATGTCTAAAGAAAGCATCGATGAAGAATTCATTCTCAGCGCGATATTTTTTCGCGCTGGGGTCAAGGTGATAGATCCTTGACGAATCGAACAATCGTGTTCGATAACGATCACTCGTCGTCGCCGACAAGTGATTCATGACGGATTTGGGAGGTATCCATGCCTTCTTCTCGGGAGCGAGACGCAACACACTGCGGTCCCGCTCTTCCTGCGATGTACCGACATAAGGACTGGCACCTCGCTGCGAAGTGGTGTCAATAGGAGAACCGACACCACTGTTAGCGCCCGAGTCTCGCGACCTCGAGTGCCTTCGCTTCGGCGATGGTTCATCTGATTCATCAGATGAACCAAAGATGCTGCGACGCAAAGCATCGTCCATGCCACACTTGGCAGGCGGCTTAGATTCAATCGCCGTCGATACGGATCCGTCATCCGTATCAGGAGAGTACGAGACACCGAGCTCGTACTCTGTGAAGACACGAGTGTCTTCATGACCAGCGCCTGCATCACCAAGTGACACAGGCTGGGTCGCTTCAGCAACCGATGAGACATCAGTTGCTGTTGTTTCTGCTTCGGCGTCCGCACAGAGACGTGCAGACGCGCTCTCGGCGGCCTTGCTCGCGCACCGCATGGGCTTGTTTACCATGCGATGATATGTTGGAAAGTGGACTCGGACCAACAAGTGCAAACCCCGTCCCAAATGATTTAGGACGAGATCCAATTAGTCAATCAGTCACTAAAGTGACTGATGGATGAGGGGGGGGTGATGCAACGGAGTGAATCGTTACATAACAATTTATAAGAAATTGTTAATAGAATATAACTATTAGAGTTATATTCTCAGAATATTGTCATAAGGACAAATATTCTGTAGCACTTACGAGTAGTTCCTAATTGGTTGATATAGGCCATTACATCAATTAACGAAGACGCGCCACGACAGACGCACGCAATGAGTGGTGAGCAGATAGTTGATATGCACATTTGTATTTAGACATAGTTAGATGAAGATAAATAGTGATTTATTGCAGACATTAACTAAATACAGTTCTACTTTTTACTTTAACCAAGTACTCGCTTCTTCTTACCGTCTTCCTCTGCACGTACGAGTGTACGTGAAGTTCCGAGGCACCGCCTTATTCTGTCATCAGAATAAGTAGCTTGTACTGTCACCAGTACAAGCTTCAGGGTGCCCCGTTACAGACGGGGAATATTGATGCATGTCGTAATGGTCACATTAAATCGAGTAACTGAATTTTTTTTGCATCTGCATGTGCTGACAGCATATTTGGTTCCTCAACGTCCAACAGCGACGAGCGCTGACTACTCTGACCTTCTCGCAGACTACTGTCGGCCTATACGACAACTACCCAGACGCAAACACACGATATGTGGACGTGTCCCTTAAGAGTCAAGATGCGCAGCTGACCATAACATTGTGCGACGTCCGTATGAAAGAATGTCGAGGGTACGACTAGTTGAAGCTCGGGTTCGGCCTTCTGAGATCATGTTGATAAGAGACATGCGCTGACGCGCGTCCACCTCGATCACCAAGTCCGTTTCCGAGCGGAGATTACTAGTCGACCGGGATCGTTTATCGGAGCCACCCTTCCAAGATATCTTTGTTGGTCGCATGGCCATCGGCATGATCGTTCAATATTAGAACATGAAGATGAGCGATTTATTGTGGATCAAGATATTACTTTCGACGGCTCACTTGAAACATTGGGTGCGTACATAGGTGTGATAGAAGAGGAAGTCTATAATTTAGCTCTCAGACTTTCTTATTCACGGTAAAAGACACGAGAATTTGTGGCAATAGCTAAGTAATATCACCAGGCAGTACTAAAAATGCATGTCTGGGTCGAGTGCTGGAGCTTGATAGTGCCTTGTCTCATCTGCTTAAACGTTCATTATATTTACTACCAATTAGCCTGCACTTTGTTTTCCTTTCATTGTACGCTTGCTACAGCGTCGCGGACGTAAAGTGTCATGGCTAATCTTTCATCAACAAAACGTTGAGATTCTCTAACACTTTTACCATTTCAGCTCGCCAATTACACCACCAACTTGTCGGTCATAGGTGTAAAGGGCACCGGTAGCTTGTACTGTGACGGCTGAAGCTAATTACACTGAGCACAGAGTGAGATGGTGCCACGATACTTCGAGCACACGCGTCGTGCAGAGAAAGGTTTCGACACGACAAAAGAGGTATGAGTAGAAGTGTATTCAGAATAGTTATCTCCTGTTGGTGAATCCCATTTGGTCTTCATTTAACCAAATCTTTATACAAACATGTATTGTAACTATCTGCTCACCACTCATTGCGTTCTTCTGTCGTGGCTCGGCTTTATTGGTCAATAATGTTCATATTAATTAACCGATGAGCAGTAATTTACTTCTGCAACACAATATTGTCTGTTGAGCCAGTCTCGTGAGAACACAATTTTTATTCTAACAGAATGTTCACACTTGATATTTACCTAACGTAAACTATCATGTAACGGAGGCACCTCGTTACATTACCCCCCCTTTTTAACCATCAGTCACATTAGTGACTGACAGATGAATGAGTGAATCCAAGAGTGAATCTAGGAAAATGTAGCACTTGTTGGCTATATTCAACCATTCCTATGATCTCCCGCATATTTTACAAGGCCATGCGGAGTGCAGCCAAATCTGCTGGGAGTGCAGTTATGATGTTAAAATTCCACCCCGGAGGATGAGGCAAAGACCTTGAGCGCAGAAGATGACAACCTGCTTGTCGCTTCCTGGTGTAGACTCACGCGGTAATGCGCCGCGCGGAATTGAAGATTACAATCCCGATCCCATGTACTTTGGAGGGTCGGATGGCGACACCGACTTGACAATGACTGTCGCACATACAGAGCCAAATGCGGAGACGACAGAGCCGAGCAAGTAGGACTCGCCAAGCGCATTGAGCCTCGCTGAGCATCCTTACATCTTCGGATTGTCCGTCAATTCGGGCGCTACGTCTTCAAGGCGGAGTCGCTCGCTTGAAAATAATCAAGGCGAATTCAAGAGCCATTTGAGCTAAAATGACGGTGACGCATTAATGCGTCACAATTAAGACGACCATGCTGTACGTGGTGTCAACACTAATATTTAAACCCCGCAGGTGGCCATAGATCGCGACGTACTGCGCGTTGCTCTGGAGAAGAAGGCGTGACTGCCTCCTCAGTGAGTGTTTGATTGTTTTTGCATCACGGTAAGCGATTGTTTTACAATACGAATTTCGACTCATCAAGGCTTCATGGCCTTGACTCTAGTGCGAGTGACTTTGCACTGAGAATGACTTCATCATTGGTGTATTCTTCATGCATTAATGGCTCAACGGGAACCATTAACATGATGGTGCCTTGCTAATCTTTTCGTGGAGCGCGTGCATATATAAAGTTGGGGATATCAGCCGCAAAGAATGGATTGACAGGTCGACCCTGTCTCGCAATCAGTTTGGGAAGAGGACTTTTACCAGAGCAAGTTACAAACTGCATCAGTTATCGAGAGAGGTCAGGTTATCATACCTCTCCTGGGATGATGCGTGCTAATATTGCATAAACAACTTTCATCTATCTCCAAAAGAAGTTTATCTAATGACCGAAGCCCGGTGGAGGGTTCGTGTCTCCTCAGATATGTTCGTGGGAATAGCTAATTCATAATCCCTCTACAAACGCGCTGGCATTTTGTTCTGCGGTGCTCCTTCTTCGGCATCAGATGTGCCTTGACAAATAAAACTTGAAAAATCCCAACACGTCCACCGTCAGTTGCTAAAATGGCTCCCAACTAATCGCCCGAGAGCTTATAGTCACGTCACCGGACGAGCTACCTCGTCCGACGTACGTTCACGTCGTGGTGGTTCAACAGTCATTCCGGGAGGAAAATTTAATCACCACGCGTATCGACTAATGATGAGGTGGAGAAGGAGACACATTCTCCGATCGATTCGCAGTGCCAATGTTATGATGTTAGTTACATCGACCACATACGTGTGAGTTTCACGAGGGCCTTGAACACGAGAGAGGCGGGCATCTGCATTTGATCGGCAATGTGGAACTTCTGAGCTCAGATTGGGAGAAGGAAATGGCATAGTATGCATTTCCAAGATGGCGAATGAGTGAGAACAGCGTTCTCTCCCGGCTTTGCGAGGAGATATTCGAACCTCGCGGGCTGGAGCCAGCACAGTGATCTGAAGTGTCTTCCGTAAATGCTTGAGCACAAGAACTTTCTTCACCGGAGGAAGCCCTGTACTGATAAAACAGTCCAATACGACCGACGTGAGACGTAGGATGAGTGTGCATTTTACGTGGCAGCTTAGTCGTATATGCGTTGCCTAGGCAATGTAGCACGCGAAATGGACCGATCCAAGTGTGTGGTAAATTGTTACTAATCCACGTTAGTCACTATGTGTCAAGGTGGGTTTACCGTAGGCAGTAAGAATGATTTCTCTTTATTGGATAGAAGAGCATTTGCCCTTCCATTTTTATCAGCGTTTCGTTTTTGTCGATCTTCCGCCTCTGCGATATATTATTGTAAGAAACAGACCTCCTTTTCGAGATCCAGAATGAATTCATTTGCTGATTCGCTGTTTTTAGACGCAGTGATCTTTTGCGTACTAAAGCAAGATCACTAGTCCGCCTCTGTGAGTGTGGCTTTAAAAGCACTATGCGTGGTGCCGATTTGATCAGTATCGTGGTTACTGACAGCATCCTCGCTCCTACTATCCTCTTTTTAATCAAGGTCGATGTGACCGACGTCGGCATCGAACGTGGTGGCCTCATAATCAGCTCGCGACGAGTCAGAGCCGGATAGGAAATCACTCTTATCAGTTCCACTTTTCCATTAATGAGATTCACACTCCATAAGATGGGAAGGCGCGGATAACTTAATACATAAGAAAGGTGTGTGCGTCGTTGATGTGCATGGACTAAATTGCTGATGGCGAACTCCACCATTGGCAAGAATTTGCTTCAATTAGTAAAAGAATGTACGCATCGTCAAAGGATCTCCTAGAGGACACGAGTTGCGCGTCATGTCGGACTATCTGTTTCAGGACCGTCAGACGTGGACATTTTTGAGTGCGTGCTGAGTGTTTTAGTACGAAAAGCCAGAATTATGAATCGAAACGGGTTCCGATCGGATACGAGTTCACAAGTCAATTCATGAAGGCAAAAGAACGTGCAGATAAATACACGAGCACAAATTGATGCGTTGATTGATTTAGGTACAGCAACAAGATTAACCATCTTGCTAAATTGGTCGAAGAACACATGAATACCAACATTTTATGAGTGTCTGCGAGAATATTAACGACAAAGTCCATTTATGTAGATTTCCAGCACTCGGTCGATACGATCAAGGCTACAACGGGGCTGCAAGAAGGAAGGAAGCTAGGTGCCTTAAGCGCCTTTTCTGTACAAAACTTAAGAGAAATGGCATAATTGGCATTTTCATATCGCTTGTATAGCTTTGTTTCGAATCTGCAGTGGTATCAGGAGAGCGACTGGAGCCTGGACTGGATGGCGGTTAATACGGATCATCTGCATGAAATTTTTGCACATTATATAAGACTGCTACACCCCGTTCGATGCGCGAGGCCGAACCTCTCTATTCACGAATCTCGGCGTTATTTTGGCTGCGGCACCCCGTCCCCTTCTACCCTCTGGTAATTCTGATGCCTAAATGGTCTTGTCTCTGTTAAATCGAACATCACATGGCTGCACAAATAACATCACATGGCTACACAAATAAAAAGTACAACACACGTCGTCTTGAGTACGACTCATTGAACCGCACTCTTCTAGCCTCGAAAAAGCCGGGAAAAAGACGTACGTGGCACATGTGCATTCCATGGTCACGTCGGTCTCGGTCTCTTGGAAACGAATGCAGCACGACATAGGATTGCGGCAGCTGTGGCATATGCCGCCCCAAGACAGCGGCGCGCTGTAAGACAGCGGACGAGAATGTTATTGGCGAAATTCTTGAACGAAGAACCGTCATACAAGGGGCTCAGATTCCACATCGATTAGGCATGGATCGTACATTGCAGATATAATAAATGAAGCAGCGGAGTATGTAATGACGCATTTAGCTAATTTTTTGAAGTCCAATTGGAACGGGAGTACCTCTTTATCCTATATTTGTAAGTTCTTATTGTGTGTTTAGCAGATACGATTAGTCTATCATTTGCTTTACCTGAAGCATTTAAATGATGCTGAATTTGCAATTTTTGATTTTATTCGTAGTATTTAGAAACCGAAACTGCTACAGCGGCCTTGGCATGCCGTAACTTATGCGGAATTTAAACGTTTGCCCCCCTTTCGCGCAGGATCAAAATCCGCTTGATGTTGTTCAAGAAGAGGTGGAGACAATTAACGTACCCAATGAATGGTGGCACTTCGTATTCAACTTGGACAAGACGATAGCAGTCACCTAAAAAATAATATATTTCCATAACGTGATAGTGTTTATAAAAAATATGGTCAACGGGTCTGTGTTTGGACTCCGAGTAGCTTGAGGAGGACAACCAGCCAAAGCATAGATGCCCCGTCGTTTCGTTAAAGAAAAAAGAAAGGGCATCATGTTGTGACATGTAGAAACATTTACTTTCTAGAAGGGACGTCCGGATGCAAGTCAGTTGGTGTCTTGCAATTTGCGCATCACTTGGCATGTCTAGGAGCCTTAGAAGCGGCTACCACATCTAAGGAAGGCAGCAGGCTCGTAAATGAATCAATCCCGATACATTCAATCCCCTATTTCATTAACAAAATTACCCAGTTACTCAAACGTTCAATCTTCCAGCTGCTTTGCTGGACCCATGCATCATCAAAATTATGTGTAAAAGGTAAACAGCACTTCGACTTTCCCGGTTGTTACCCACCCGAGTGATCATACAATGGATCGCTCTTATCTGAATGTGCTGCAGGCCCATGATTCCAAGGCTTTACAATCGTCGTTCTCCAAATGCGTGCTGGTAAATGCTCTGTAAGACGAAGCGCTTCGTTCTCGGGACGAAAAAAAGGTGGGTGTATATTATCATCTACATCACACGTATCATTACACTCTTTTTGAGGGGCAGCATGCCTGCATCCGGCATGATCAATGGTAATTATGTGGTGAACACATTGACTGGATTCGCGCGATCTCCACATCAATTTATGATCCATTTTCGGACCGTGACGATGTTGCTGTGCGCATCGCTTGTCGGGGTGCTTTTTTGTATATTTAACGTCCTAGGCGGGTGTATTCCTTTACTCGGTACGCTACTGAGGCAGCGTCCTAAGTCTCATCAAATTACTTCGCGATTGTGCATACCCAGCTTGACGCTGCTATGGCGAGGGTTACTCGGGTAGAGTGCCAGGCGCGTGCTGCAGTAATGTGATGGGATGGAGCCAAGTTCCATCTTCGCACAATCCCTTCGGCGGTTGAACGAGCTTCGCTTCGCAGTTCAACAATGGCTATCGTCCGAGTCCTCAACGGTTGTAAAACAGCTTCTCGAAGCTGCATTAGCTCCTCCCGTCGTCAATTCGGGCAGTTCCGGCACAAATGATATGGCTTGCTACATGACGGTGACCTCAATACGATGTGCAATTTCGTGTTGCTGGGTTAGGTGGCAAGATCTAAAACGACGGTCACTCCTTCTGTCCTGTGCGCATTACCCCGGTCACTCTACCTGTGCTTTCTTTCGGCGCGTCTCCAACAAAGTTCTGGACAATACTGTTTCTCCTTGGGCGGTTTGTCTTCCCATAATCCAATGCGGTCTTGCAGGCTTCCTGACGTCATGTGAGATGGACAAGGTGTTACGCATCAACCTGTGGCGGGCCCCAGTCTGGTCGACTAATTTGTTGCTGAGCTTCCCTTCCGCGCTGGCGTGAAAGGACTAGATAGGCTATGTAACCACGTGACGGGTGCGGAGGTGCGCAAAACTATCAGAAAGTGTAACGTAGGTAAGTCGTGTGGGCCGGAAAAGTTGAGGAACGGATGGTACCGAGACCAAAATGAAGGTCTTGTTCCACTGTTTGCGAAATTGTGCCATATGAAGGGAGGGGCGTTTCCCGTGAATTTTCACGATTTTCACATCTCGTGTGTTAAGAAGATCACCGTGCTGCTGTCCCTTAACTACCGCTTGACCGCGCTGCTCGACTCGAAGTACAAGATTGTTACTCGTGTTTTCGCGACCCGCCTGGGGCAACACCTCCCCAAACTTTTTCACCCCCCGAAGGCCTGGTTTTGTCCTGGTCAGGGGTATGATATAACGGGGTTGCACGAAATCATGGTACTTTGTACCAGAGGTGTTACACACCTGAGGGTTCGCTTCTGTAAAGGTGATATAGAATATCTTATTGGTTTGTAGGGGCTGACGAGTGTCAGCCGTTAGATACGAAAGATCTTTGAGTAGGATTAAGATATTCTATAGGCTTTAACAAAAATAAAATCAGTTCCCATTTTGATCTGAAAGACACGTGGCTTGCGAGCCGTCTTGATCGTTGATCACTGATCACTAAGAGCTAGCGACACCTCCTCGAGGTAGCTACTCTTGAGCACTGAGTGCTGTCGATTCACTGAATCGTTAGGTCCCCCTGGAACAGGGATCTGAAGCTGTAGAGCTTGTTGACTCGTAAAGTCGTTAGTTCTTTGGAACTAAGTTGCTCGAAGAGCGTTAAGTCTTCCTCTGACTTAAGGAGCTGTGTAGCCCCGCTACACTTGGTAGCACTTGTAGTCAATCTACGCCTGATTCTTTAAGACTGATCCTCTGTGGGGATGGAAAGCTCCACTCCCCTATATGAGGCCCAAAACGTCGCGCTTGATAAGCTGACCGCATCTTTGGGTCCCGAGTACGTGGTGTTCCTTGTTTCACAAGGTCCTGAAGTGCTTAATGCACGTGTTGAAAGCTTCATGCAGTATGAAGCGACCCTTTTAGGGCAGGTCCAAGACCAAATAGCGTCGGCTATGCCTACACGCTACGTGTCTGTACCAGACGAAGAGGCTAAGTCTCGTCCACTTAGAGTGGAAGTAAAAAACTACTCCGGTAAGGAGGGCGAGAACCTTATCCTCTGGATCCGTGAGATCGAGATGGCCATGAGATCAGGCCTGATCACGCTTGACCATCAACAGGTCTCGCTGGCTATCTTGAAGCTCGATGGTAGAGCTAGAGAATGGGCCTTGACGTGTAGCACGTCGGTGGACATAGCGTTTCCCACATGGGAGTCGCTCAAGTTACAATTGGTACAGGTGTTTTCTCCACCTAACCAGCTTACCGCGTGGGTTCACGCTTTCTTTATACCCGCCAGGGTAAGAATGAACTATCGGACTATGTCCAAGAGCTGCGAACGCTCATGGCTGCAATGCAGTCTAAACCTCTGTCTGAAGCAGTCTATGTGACTATCTTCATGGAAGGTCTACGTACTGGCATTGCCAGAACCGAGGTTTTTCGGGTTCACCCCTCTACGTTTGAAGAGGCTGTGAGAATTGCTTTTAATGCTGAGCATAACTTCAAGTCGGCCAGACTTGGTTGGAACGGATACAATCCTCGCTCTGTGAGAGCAAACTATTTGGGTACCACTGCCTATAATAGGCCGGAACCGATGGATCTCAGCTATGCTGAAGATGAAGGTGAAGCTGAGCTTCAAGCTGCTGAGCAGAAACACGTTGTAAGACGATGCTTTACGTGCGGAAGCACTAAACACTTGCGGCCTGGTTGCCCTTTGCGTAAGCAACGCCAGACTACGAGCCAACACTCGAGCCCGAGTCAGAAGTCTGGCATGGCACGGGGAAATGCCGACACCCAGTAGGCGCGGGGCGCCCTACTGGGGAAGAACTATGTTCTGTTACACCTTTAGAAGGTAAAGGAATGCAGGGCTTAGCCCCAAAGAGTACCGTACCTACGGGTATGGTGCGTGGATACAAGTCTGGCTTGTTGGTCGCCGAGGCGAAAATTAAGGGCTTCGAGAAGCCTTAGTCGATATTGATCGATTCTGGAGCGTCTTGCAATTAAGCTCGACGCCGTTCCCTTGAAGGAAGTCAGCGTTATGCTGAGGCGCTTACAGCGCATGAGGGTGATTCTATCACAGTTCGTTTAGCGACTGGGAGTCGCGTTACGGTGCCTAGAGTTTCGTTGAACTCGGGTATAAAGTTTTACACTTTGACAGCATTGAGAGCTGTCTTGTCCTAGATTTGGACTCGAGATATGATCTCATCCTAGGTATGGCTTGGCTTGAGCGCCATGAGCCATGGATTGATTGGAGGTCTAAGACCTTAGGCGCTACGCGCAATGTTTCTAGCGAAGCTTTGGAGAGTCATGAACCCACCTTCGCCGGGCAACAAAAGCGCTATTAGCACGAGCCTTTGACAGAAGATGTCAATGTGCTGGATATTGAAGTGTCTGGTTTATCTAACTCCAATGTTACAAACATAAGTTTCGAGCCTAGCTCATCTAAAACTAGTGAAACGGCACGTACTCCGTTGAGTGGTACTGGTTGTGATAACGAGTCACTGCATGCTGAAAGCATGGTTGGCCTAGGGCCGAGTGATCAAGGATGTGATTCCTTTGATGTGTGTATGGTGGCACGTGAAACTACACCGAGTGCGGTCGGCCGTGAGAGTACCGCACTGATTGTCGGTAATGACATTTTTGGCCATATGCCATTTAGTGTGGGCGGCCATGAAGGCACCACGCTTAACGTCGGTAATGGCGTTGTTGGCGATTCGCCATATGGTGTGGGCGGCCGTGAGGGCACCACACCTAATGTCGGTAATGGCGTTGTTGGCGATACGCCGTATAGAGTGGACGGCCGTGAGGGCACCACGCTTAACGCCGGTAATGGCGTTGTTGGCGATTCACCATATGGTGTGGGCGGCCGTGAGGGCACCACACCTAATGTCAGTAATGGCGTTGTTGGCGATACGCCGTATAGTGTGGGCGGCCGTAAGGGCACCACACCTTATGTCAGTAATGACACTGTTGGCGATACGCCGTATAGTGTGGACGGCCGTGAGGGCACCACACCTAATGTCGGTAATGACCTTATTGGCGAGGTGCCGCTAAATTTGATGCTAGGCCCGCATAATACACGTGGAGTGGCACGTTTCAATCCACTGGGTGAAGTGTTCGAGTTATGCAACACTTCACCGAATGTCGGTCAAGACAAAAGCTCTCGTGTAGAGCGTACTATGGTTGGTAGTAACCATGGGGACAATATTCTCCCGACCCCTAAGGGGTGTAAGGTCTCGAAGAGACGATCGAGACACCGGGTAGCTACTTTTAAGCGCCAGGCGTCCTCACAGTCACATAGTGAGATTAGCAATACACTATATACACTTGTTAATGGAGTGACTGGTCAGGTTAATAACAACGTGAGCCTCGAAACCCTTCCATCTGTGGACGCTCTGTGTGAGCTAGACGAAATGTCTGATGGCGAGTTTAGCCAGGCCTTGAAGGCAGGAGAGTTATCCGAGTTAGCAATCATTAGACCTGATACTGACTTAAATTCTTCCTCGTTAATGGATGAGTCTGTCCTAGAGGATACAAAGGCGGCACTTAGTGCACGAAGTGGATCTTCAATCCTTAAAGATCCTTTGGATCCGTTCTATCCTTTAGTCAAGGGATTTCAAGATGTGTTGTGTCACAACCCACCTTCTGCCTTACCTCCAGATAGAGGTGTACGTCATGAGATTGACCTAGTTCCTGGAACTAAATACTGTGTAACACGGCAGTGGCCTTTGCCTAAAGAACAGTGCGACGTCATTGACTACTTCTTTCGTGCTAAGCACGCGGCTGGAATGGTTCGTGAGAGTAAATCTCCCCATTCAACACCGACATTTTGTGTCAAAAAGCCAAATGGCAAGTGGCGTATTGTGCATGCTTACAATAAGCTTAATGCAGCCACTATACCGGCGCAGACGCCTATTCCTAGAAAGGATGTGCTTTAGAACAATATGGCGGGATGTACATTGTACAGTGCAATCGACTTAGTCGATGGTTATTACCAACTGCTCATGCGAGCAAGTGATATTCCGCTAACAGCGGTGAGTAATCCGAGCGGTATGCTTTGGGAGTGGCTCGTTATGCCGCAAGGGCTATCTAACGCCCCGGCTACATTTAACCGGCTGGTAACGCAACTATTCAGACCTCATCGAGGCTATGCACAAACGTACTTTGATGACATTTTTGTCCATAGTCGTGCAATGAATGGGCGATCAGATGTGGATAACCACATCGATCATTTACGATCTGTGCTTGAGTGCATGCGAACGAATAAGTTGTATGAGAACGCATCGAAGTGCATCTTTGGTGCAGAAGAGATTCCCTTTCTAGGGTGCTTCATTGGGAAGCGAGGCCTTCGAGCGGATCCCGCTAAGGTGAAAGCCATAGTCGATTGGCCAGTCCCCAAGAACCAAAAGGACTTGCGTAAGTGGCTTGGCCTTGCCAATTACTTACATAAGTACAGTGCGAATTACGCAGATATGGCTCGGCCTTTGTCCAATCTCCTTAAAAAGGATGTGGGTTGGTGTTGGGGTAACACCGAACATAATACTTTTGAAGCAGTTAAGGAGAGTCTCCTTCATGCGCCAATATTGGCTTTGCCCGATTCTGGTCGGCCTTTCAGTGTCGTCTGTGACGCATCTGACTTTGTCATAGGCAGTGCTCTGTTACAAACAGATGTCGACGGACGCGAACGCGTCATCGCATTTGAATCTCGACAGCTGAAAGCTGCTGAAAAGAACTATCCTGTTCATGACAAAGAGCTACTTGCTATGAAGTACGCTCTCGTCAAATTCAGAGTCCATCTGCTTGGCTCGAAGCCATTTGTGATCTATACCGATCATGCGTCATTGCGCACTGCGACACAGTCGCCTCACCTCTCACAGAGAATGGCTCGTTGGCTTTCCTTCTTTGCTGAATATAACTTCGAGGTGAAGTACAAGCCAGGTAAGCAAAACGCTTTGGCTGATGCGCTATCGCGTCGACCTGACTATGAGCTTGCTCATGTTACGACCCTGTCGTCGTCAGTCCCTGACTTAATTCGTGCGGCATATGCCAAGGACGATCAGTTTGTAGCTTTGCTAAGTGCTCTTGGGAGCGATGAGTTTAAAGACTCGGACATAGAATTGTCGGCACGTTTACGTGCGAGGCTATATCGATATTCCATCGATAGTGGCCTGTTGTGCTATCGCACGAATATTGAGGACAACCCTCGTATCGCTGTACCTCATGATGAGAAATTAAAGTATCGAATCCTCTATGAGGCACATGATACTGCTTTAAGTGGTCATCTCGGTCGTGAGAAGACTTATAGCTCGGTGAGCCAAAGTTATTGGTGGCCCAAACTTTACAAGTGGGTGCGCACCTATGTGCGTACGTGCGAAACGTGTCAACGGGTTAAACCCTCGGCACATGCGGCGGCGCCGCTGGCTAGTTTGCCTGTACCCACTGGTTGTTGGGAGTCCATGAGCATGGATTTTGTGTTTGGCCTACCGAAAGATTCGGAAGGCAACACTGGTATTGTGGTCTTTGTTGACCGAAAAGCAAGATGGCGCACTTAGCGGCTGTGCCGGATAGCATCGATGCGGAAGGTACAGCAAAGCTGTTTATCGACCGTGTGTTTCGCCAACATGGCTTGCCGGTGGCAATTATCTCTGATAGAGACCCCTGCTTCACTGGGATGTTTTGGAAGTCTATCTTCAAACTGCTTGGCACTCGTTTGGACATGTCCACAGCGGATCATCCGCAGACCAACGGTCAAACTGAGCGTGTAAACCGCGTCATCAACGACATTTTGCGCAGTATTTGCGCTGATACGCCTAGACGTTGGAGCTCAATGCTCCCTGTTGTTAAGTTTGCGTTAAATAACGTTGTTCATGCCTCCACAGGCTTTACTCCGTTCTATATAAACGTCCTCACTCACCCTCGCGTTCCGTTAACACTATCACTACGTGAATCAGGGCTTGGAGGGGGAGAGGTTGCCGATCGGCTTGCTGATATCAGCCCTGCTACTTTTCAAAAACAGGTAAGCGAGTTTCTCGCAACGCGATTAAATGTCTTAAGACATGTGCGTGACGCAATGGCTGATAGCCAAGATACCCAAAAACAACAAGCTGATGCCAAAGGCAGAAATTGTATTGAACGTTATGAGGTCGGAGACCAAGTACTACTCAATGCTAAAAATCTACCTACAAATGTAGTGTCGGCTGTCTTTAAGACTAAGTTGCGTCCACGCTTTATTGGACCGTCTACGGTCACGGCCAAGAAGTGACTTGCGTATACGCTAAACCTCCCGCGCAAATTGCGCACACATCCAGTGTTCTACGTAGGCTTACTTAAGCCGTACCGGGATCCTTCCCATGTGAACTTGGAGGTGCTTGCGCCGACGACAAGGGCACTGCCCCGGATTGATGTAGGCGAATCAGCAAGTCCAACTGAGCCTCGCTCCGAGTTTGAGATTGCTCCATCGTCTGAAGGCGGCTTTGCATCGCATCCAGCATGCACTGGGACTTACCCAAGGCCTCTTGAAGACCCTTCACTTCGAGAACCAATTTCTCGTGGGCCTCCACCGGTACACCGGCCGCCACCGACTTTGCTCGATGAGCATGGGTGTCGTCAATTCCATGTCGAGAGACTACTGAAACGACGTCGTCGTCAGGGCCAATACCAGTATCTGGTAAAGTGGCGTGGGTACCCTGAGTCTGAAAACTCATGGGAATTTGAGGTACCCCTTCTGCAAGACTGCCCATATGCTTTGGAGGCTTTTGAGCATCGTGGCCATGGTCAGCTCGAGGCCGAGGCCGTTCACCACCACTAGTGGTGCGGGTTGGCGGGTTGTTGGTCACAGACTGACCAGCACTCGCGGCTACCTTAGTAGCCGAAGCACAGCGCGTGCGCTTGCGCAATTGGCCTCTGGCCTTAAGCTTGGCATAATCATACCGAAGCTTGCGTTCAAGACGCACGTCAGCCACACTGGCACTAGCCCTTAGAGCAAAAATGTTGCTGAGGCGACGCACATAGTGCGCCCAGTGAACAAAGGCATCGTCTTCTTCGCTCACTGTTTCGCCTGCGAACAAGAGAATGGGTACACCCTTGATCGGTGGAACCGGTGCACCACGTGCTTGCATGTCAAGGCGTGCCTTGTATTGACTTTGAGTCGTTAGGTGCGGCTCCAGGTATCTCTCACGAAGTGCCTGGCAGATCACCACCTCCTCAGGAGTCTTAGGCCCATGGCCAATGACCCACGTTGCCAATGTTTGGCCGGCCGCTTGACGTAGACGTTCCTCCACACTGGGTGGGGTGAACACATAGTCACGCTGGCGTTCAAGAGTTGCAGCCATTTGTACATAACGCTGAGCGTTTTCTTCTCTTTGAACAAGCAGTTGTTGTTGCTCATCGAGCGGGTTCGCGATGATAGTCTCATCAGAACCAGATGCTGCATGCTGCGCTGGCGGCGCGCTCGCACCTCCACGTTCAGCGAACGGATTTGGGGTGTTCGAAAGTTGTGCCTCAGGCATCAGTGAGCCGGACGTTGTCCCTGTGTCACCGCGGACACTGGTATCGCTACCATAGTCCACCTCCTCCTCTATCCCGAGGTAGTCACACAGAGCCTTTGACTCGTTTGGTGATGAGGACATCGTGCTGGAGCGTACGTTACCGTGAGGTTCACCGTACGCGCACTGTTCTCGCTGAGAACACGAGTTCGATTGACGTTTTGGCAAACGTCAGTCTGGTGGGGGAGGGTGTAACGGGGTTGCACGAAATCAGGGTACTTTGTACCAGAGGTGTTACACACCTGAGGTTACCCCTTTGTAAAGGTGATATAGAATATCTTATTGGTTTGTAGGGGCTGACGAGTGTCAGCCATTAGGTACGAAAGATCTTTGAGTAGGATTAAGATATTCTATAGGCTTTAACAAAAATAAAATCAGTTCCCATTTTGATCTGAAAGACACGTGGCTTGCGATCCGTCTTGATCGTTGATCTCTGATCACTAAGAGTTAGCGACACCTCCTCGACGTAGCTACTCTTGAGCACTAAGTGCTGTCGATTCACTGAATCGTTAGGTCCCCTGGAACAGGGATCTGAAGCTGTAGAGCTTGTTGACTCGTAAAGTCGTTAGTTCTTTAGAACTAAGTTGCTCGAAGAGCGTTAAGTCTTCCTCTGACTTAAGGAGCTGTGTAGCT
Organism: Peronospora matthiolae; assembly: GCA_921007115.2. Classification (NCBI taxonomy): domain Eukaryota; phylum Oomycota; class Peronosporomycetes; order Peronosporales; family Peronosporaceae; genus Peronospora; species Peronospora matthiolae. The sequence goes on along the minus strand of CAKLBY020000058.1, from coordinate 832,766 downwards.
CCGCTACATATGAACAATGCCATTAATTTGTTTCTGGCGACTAAAGTGCGGCTCGTGGTGATCAGTAGAGTGCGAGCGGCACGGCGTTTTTCCTCAACTTTGCTAAGGAAAATGACTCGCTTAAACGGGAAATTCTCCTGACCGCGTAACGGTATCTCGGCATATTCGGCGCGTTTCTTATGGTTGTCATTCTCTTGCATATCGGTATGCGGTGTCGCTCTTATGTCTATGGACATCTCTCGCATTGGCTACAGGGCTCCAGCGGCATCCGGAAAGGTTGCCCTCTAGCAGCCTTGCTTTTATCCTCGTGTAAGATCTTCGTTACACGCGTTAAAAGATGGATACCCAGATGACCGGTATTATGCTGGCCCCTCGTTTCGCGGTTTGCAGGTTTAAAGTTTGCGGGTATGCTGGTGACACGGCTGTTTATCCTCTCCCCCACCGAAGTGGGAGCTGTCTTGCGTGTCTTCGAGATGTTTAGCAGTACGTCTGGGCTGATGAATATTGTTGCCGAGTTCATCGCTATTTTACTTCGACCTGGTACCTCAGCCTGCCCGACCTAGCTTGGTGCCTTAAACAAAATAATGTGATGGTGAACACTGCCGGTATCACGGGGTCCTCGTCGACGCTGGCGCCATCGGACGTGCGAATTAAACGAGCTGTATACACGCTTTTTTTTAGCAATTTAAGCAAAAAGCTCTTAGAGAGGTTAAAATGCGGAGACTACGCTTCCAAAAAATAAGATATCGTGAATAGCGGGGAAGCGCCCTGACTTTCGTGTGGTGTCGGCTAGTACTAATTTGGTCGAGTGGAAAGAGCTCTGCCAGATAAGAGGGACTTATCCTACTGTAATGCAGACACTGTATCGCCCATAAAGCAACAGCGTTCCGCAATGGAAATGGTATAGACAGGACGTGCCATGTCCTATTCTAGTGTGTGACCAATCACTCACAGCTCCAGCAAGTCACAGTTTTGGACATGCCCGGGGGCACAGTGGCATTGGAATTACCTACTGTCATTGTGGCAGTGTCTTTGCACAATTGGCATGGAATGAAGCAACATTTGGGTTTTTGGTTTGGACTTCCCGGTGATTTGAATTTGGCTTGAGACGCCGTGCAAGCTTCTCTCGGGGTTCCAAAAACTCATCTCGAAAATGGCATGCGAACTTATCAGCCACGAACGATCTGCGGCGATTTGTTGTCACTCCGACGCTTCAAGGTATATGTATTGAGAGTCTACGACGAATGGGATCTCCTCTATTTCCAGCTGAGACTTACAACGCGAGTGCCAGAGGTACGCTCAGACGTGCAATCACAAGCTGAGGAACTTGACCTACCAACCGAGAGCTGATGACGCGACCAGTAGTTTTGCCTAAAAGAGGTCAGCTCTGGTTGACACGCTATATCCGGTCTGCTTGTAACCAGGTACCGCGCAGACAACTAGGTGTATATCTTAAGTATTTGTATGCCCTCAGAAAGCTGCAGTACGCTGTGCTAGTTGTAGTCTTGATATGGTGTTATTCTTAGCGGTCGCTTTGGGACTTCGGAGATGGACGATCATTGTGAGTATTCTTATGAAAGTGAGTAACGCCCGACTCAAGGAGGTTGCAAAATTCCTGATTCAAGGAGGTTGCAAAATTTCTTAAATCGGGCGTACGACCACTTTCTTAAGGATTCTCACGATGAGCACTCCACCCCCGGAGTCCAAAGAAACCGCTAAGAATAATACCATATCAAGACTACAACTAGCACAGCGTACTGCAACTTTCTGAGGGCAAACAAATACTTAAGATATACACCAAGTTGTCCGTGCGGTACCTGGTTGCTAGCAAACCGGATATAGCGGGTAGTTCGCGTGCCTGAATATACCTCATCTTCTCACTCATACGCAATCTTACTACTTGATTATCTCTGGCTTGATTGAAAACTAACACGCCCCATTTGCGAGCCCTGATCGCATCAGCTGTCGGCGTACCTAAAAAAATTATTTGTGGCACCCCACAGTTGGACTTATTAAGAGGCGGTGGCCACGTTGCAGCAACTCGTCAAGAAGCGTTTCTGGGATCGTCGGGACGGCGTCTCATGCCGTGCATGGATGAGAAAGTGTCGACTGAGTTGTCGGTTGATGAAGATGGTACCAGTTACCTACTTTACGGGCGTCACTCCTCACCATGGAGGGTTCCACAGTAGAAAGGTGGGCTACTGGTTCAACGGATGTTAGGAGCCTAGTTGGGGACATACTTTTATAGCCGGGCGTCTCGGGTTATATACGTAACTGACGCCTGATTACGACTGTGACGTGGGTGGTCCAAAATCCTGAGCTAGGACGATGTGGGCGGCCGGGGGCTCGGTCCTCAGATGAACATTTCGTGATTCGCACTCCGTGGCCGAGAATGCGATCATCCGCGCCTGCCATGGCGTTGCACAGTAATTGTCTCGATGCTCAATGGGTAGATGGTGAGATCTTTTTTGCTGCGGCCGAGACTATGACGAAAGCTCAACAACTTAGAGTGGTATTAAGAGTTAAAAGTACTGCTAATATTAATGCATAAATTACTTCATTAACTGATCGATTCAATCCAAATAGTTCAGACACCACTGTCCCTGCAAGTTAATCTTATGGCTACACGCACATCACCGTCATGCAGTGCTCAGCACCTATAACCTGTAACTTAATTTCTCGGCGGCCAAATTTGAGAAATGTTTTTGTTGCCGTTTCCTTCAACCAAAAACGCCTTTTACAACGCTCCCATTGCACTGCACACAACAAACACGTCTTTTGTACGTTTCCACCACCAGCCAACGTACAAAATCAGTCAACATACACAAAAATTCCACTCCCCAACAAACGGAAACGGCACTTGCAGCTTACTAGGTATGTTTTAAAAGAGAAGAGGGCTGAAGCTAGGCAAGCAGAAGACGCAGCTAAAAGTGATAGAGTGGAAGACGGACACGAAGGAAACGGCGCTCGAGAGGTGTAAAGTTAGCATGAAGATGTGGAAGATGGACATAAAGATAATCACAATCAGGAGGCGGAAATTGAGAGTGAAGAGTAAGATGATCTTGAACTTGAATTTGGGGAGATCACGGTGGAAGAATCGACGGGTATACTCGCCAAATTTGAAGAGTCAGTTAGGTTTGCCTACAGTACCCGATATCTGCGGTATATTAACAACGTCCTGACAGATTTGCACCGTAAGCGTGCTGAACAGAGGAAGGCGGCAATTGGCTTGCGAACGCTTAAAAAGTACTTCCAGTTATGCCGGCAAATATCCCCGAACAGTCTCAGGCGCAATTTGCCAGTGGCGGCGACGATATCAAATGGTTATCCGATGACGAAGAGCCGCTTTACTCTACCAAGCTCACTTAGGCTAACAACAGACTCGGAAAGCCTAAAAACCACGGATAAAGTTATGTGCGTCCGCCTTGCTTCAGTTGAAGGATACATCAGACTTGTGCTCAGTGGATGTGAGGTATGGTACAGCACTGTCTACTCTACACTATATTGCTTTTCCCGCGTTTGATGCACTAATCGCCTTTTTATACCCGGAAATTGTAGCGTCGCGCACAATTGCCACGGTAAACGGCAAAGGTCGCTGGTCTGCCGTGATGCTTCGTGCTTGGGCACGGGAATACCTCGATACCGAAAAAATATATCAAAGCAAGATAGGAAACATGTCAAAATCATCAGCTTGCTTAAGGAATAAGATTTCAATGATAAGGTGCAACATTTTCTTCGCATTAACAAATTCCACGTCGAACTAATCGATTTTTGCCAAACATATTAATGAAGAAAACCTCCCGTAAACTGATCCCGATGCCTCCATTCGTGTCAATACAGCCACTCTTGGCTGAAAGCCCTTGGTCTGCAATACTCGAAAGTAAGAAAGGGCATGTATGTTGATAGGCACGAACATGCAGACGTAGTCGCAATAAAAAAAAGAGTTTCTGCAGCGAATGGAAGAATTTGACTTATTCATGCCTAAGTTTAAAAGGCCTGAGTTGGATGTTGCGGTGCGGATATAAGGCGAAGCATTAATCCTAGTCATGGACGATGAAAGCACTGGTGCTGTGTACGATGGCAAGAAAAAATTGGCTCCCTGAAGTAGAACAGCCGCTTCTCAAAAAGGGCGCACGAAGGTCCATAAATGTAAGCGACTTTCTAACTCACGTTGGAATGTGTAATAAATTATTGCCTCACACTTGTACATAATACTTCGCACTGTCATCGCAACTTGCATTGTAGGTGGCCACTTCGCGTTGAGCGCAGACAAGCAAGCTGCGCACCCCAACGTTGCGAAGGAGGCTTGCATTATTTTGCATCCCAGAAATAATCATGATGGTTGATGGACTGCTGATCACCTCCATGAGCAGGCTCGGGACTTCGCCATTCCAATATCAACGCGCATTTCCTGATTTCTCGGGCTCTTTTTGCCTATAACAAAGCAACTAGCCATGCGGCCTTTGCGGCCGATGCTCTTGTCACCTCACGCATTCATCTTGAACATGGAAGAAAGCAACCGGCACAAAGGGATGGGTTGCTTCCTGATGGAACAGCCCAATCAATGGTCTTCCTGCTGACCACTCTATCGATATGCAACCAAAGAAAATTAAGGCTGTTCTGCAAGAACGTAATTTGTGGACGCAGAATCTTCGCATTGATTGCAGCGAAAATTGCGCTTATACCGGCAGTTGCTGCGCCCGCAGTGTTAACCAGAATCAACCTGATTGAAAGAGGAGAAAAAAGACTTTTTATAAGAGACTATCATTGCAGTTGGCCATCATTTCATTTTTAACCTAAGTTCCATTGCGAACCGAGCTTCTTCGAAGTGTTCTAGGGAGAATCAAAACGTCATGCTCGTAAAATTGCGACTACACGTTCAAAGGCTTCGAGCGGATATACCCAAAATCGATGACATCCACCTCTCTCACTACCATCCGCCGCCATGCTCGAAAGTGCTTTCGTTACGTGGACGTATATCGGAAAAACTTGACTGGGAAAGCCGCCGAATATGCCGTAAAGAAGTATCGGTCGCACTGTCAGGTCCCAACTTTAATTTTGATGGATGTGAACGTTATAGCTGCTGCAGATTAGAGCATTTTTAATATAAGGAAAAAAGAAAAAAAACGAAAGAAAGTCCATGCAGGGGTTTTAGGGTGGCCGAATGTGCCTCGCCGCAAGTTAAGTTTGTATCATTTTCCGAGCTTTAGGGTCATATGACTTCACGGAAAATTTGGCAAATATAAGCTCGAGATTTATAAAGGTGAAGCAAGTAGCATAGTCCAGCCATCCATGGTCTTAGATTTGTGGTACAAGAAGTATGGGGTGACGAGTAGCTGAGCTACGGAGATCGAAAAATGATACAGGTTATACATAGGCGGTGCGCACTGTAAGTCGTGATCTACTACAGAGACCTCGCTGCAAGCGCTCCGGCTTATCATATACAAATGGTCGGCTCTTTCGCGGTACACTATGTGATACATTATTCCATTAAACATCGCTCAACACATCGACATGGCTGCGTAGTGCAACCGGGGTAGCCGATAAAGCTAATTTTCTCGCGCGTGTGACGGACCATTGTAGCACGCCTGGTGATGTGGTTCGATGGCGGGTGGTTCAACAGGGTATGATCACCTTTTCGCTATGTGGGACAGCCAATTCTTTAGTTCACACTCAACGAGGTGTCAAGAAATTTTGTGAGACTCTGCTGTTTAATTTTCCATAGCTTCGGTTCGCAACCCACCGTGAAGACCTTTTACGGAAGGTCATCCCAGCCGTTCATTGGCACCAAACCTGTCGCCTGAAACAAGGAAGTTTCATCGTCCGTGTAGAAAGTACTACGAACAGGGACGCTCTCTGTAGCGGAGCTACACAGCTCCTTAAGCCAGAGGAAGACTTAACGCTCTACGAGCAACTTAGTTCCAAAGAACTAACGACTTTACGAATCAACAAGCTTTACAGCTTCAGATCCCTGTTCCAGGGGGACTTAACGATTCAGTGAATCGACAGCACTTAGTGCTCAAGAGTAGCTACGTCGAGGAGGTGTCGCTAGCTCTTAGTGATCAGTGATCAACGATCAAGACGGCTCGCAAGCCACGTGTCTTTCAGATCAAAATGGGAACTGATTTTATTTTTGTTAAAGCCTATAGAATATCTTAATCCTACTCAAAGATCTTTCGTACCTAATGGCTGACACTCGTCAGCCCCTACAAACCAATAAGATATTCTATATCACCTTTACAAAGGGGTAACCTCAGGTGTGTAACACCTCTGGTACAAAGTACCCTGATTTCGTGCAACCCCGTTACACCCTCCCCCACCAGACTGACGTTTGCCAAAACGTCAATCGAACTCGTGTTCTCAGCGAGAACAGTGCGCGTACGGTGAACCTCACGGTAACGTACGCTCCAGCACGATGTCCTCATCACCAAACGAGTCAAAGGCTCTGTGTGACTACCTCGGGATAGAGGAGGAGGTGGACTATGGTAGCGATACCAGTGTCCGCGGTGACACAGGGACAATGTCCGGCTCACTGATGCCTGAGGCACAACTTTCGAACACCCCAAATCCGTTCGCAGAACGTGGAGGTGCGAGCGCGCCACCAGCGCAGCATGCAGCATCTGGTTCTGATGAGACTATCATCACGAACCCGCTCGATGAGCAACAACAACTGCTTGTTCAAAGAGAAGAAAACGCTCAGCGTTATGTACAAATGGCTGCAACTCTTGAACGCCAGCGTGACTATGTGTTCACCCCACCCAGTGTGGAGGAACGTCTACGTCAAGCGGCCGGCCAAACATTGGCAACGTGGGTCATTGGCCATGGGCCTAAGACTCCTGAGGAGGTGGTGATCTGCCAGGCACTTCGTGAGAGATACCTGGAGCCGCACCTAACGACTCAAAGTCAATACAAGGCACGCCTTGACATGCAAGCACGTGGTGCACCGGTTCCACCGATCAAGGGTGTACCCATTCTCTTGTTCGCAGGCGAAACAGTGAGCGAAGAAGACGATGCCTTTGTTCACTGGGCGCACTATGTGCGTCGCCTCAGCAACATTTTTGCTCTAAGGGCTAGTGCCAGTGTGGCTGACGTGCGTCTTGAACGCAAGCTTCGGTATGATTATGCCAAGCTTAAGGCCAGAGGCCAATTGCGCAAGCGCGCGCGCTGTGCTTCGGCTACTAAGGTAGCCGCGAGTGCTGGTCAGTCTGTGACCAACAACCCGCCAACCCGCACCACTAGTGGTGGTGAACGGCCTCGGCCTCGAGCTGACCATGGCCACGATGCTCAAAAGCCTCCAAAGCATATGGGCAGTCTTGCCGAAGGGGTACCTCAAATTCCCATGAGTTTTCAGACTCAGGGTACCCACGCCACTTTACCAGATACTGGTATTGGCCCTGACGACGACGTCATTTCAGTAGTCTCTCGACATGGAATTGACGACACCCATGCTCATCGAGCAAAGTCGGTGGCGGCCGGTGTACCGGTGGAGGCCCACGAGAAATTGGTTCTCGAAGTGAAGGGTCTTCAAGAGGCCTTGGGTAAGTCCCAGTGCATGCTGGATGCGATGCAAAGCCGCCTTCAGACGATGGAGCAATCTCAAACTCGGAGCGAGGCTCAGTTGGACTTGCTGATTCGCCTACATCAATCCGGGGCAGTGCCCTTGTCGTCGGCGCAAGCACCTCCAAGTTCACATGGGAAGGATCCCGGTACGGCTTAAGTAAGCCTACGTAGAACACTGGATGTGTGCGCAATTTGAGCGGGAGGTTTAGCGTATACGCAAGTCACTTCTTGGCCGTGACCGTAGACGGTCCAATAAAGCGTGGACGCAACTTAGTCTTAAAGACAGCCGACACTACATTTGTAGGTAGATTTTTAGCATTGAGTAGTACTTGGTCTCCGACCTCATAACGTTCAATACAATTTCTGCCTTTGGCATCAGCTTGTTGTTTTTGGGTATCTTGGCTATCAGCCATTGCGTCACGCACATGTCTTAAGACATTTAATCGCGTTGCGAGAAACTCGCTTACCTGTTTTTGAAAAGTAGCAGGGCTGATATCAGCAAGCCGATCGGCAACCTCTCCCCCTCCAAGCCCTGATTCACGTAGTGATAGTGTTAACGGAACGCGAGGGTGAGTGAGGACGTTTATATAGAACGGAGTAAAGCCTGTGGAGGCATGAACAACGTTATTTAACGCAAACTTAACAACAGGGAGCATTGAGCTCCAACGTCTAGGCGTATCAGCGCAAATACTGCGCAAAATGTCGTTGATGACGCGGTTTACACGCTCAGTTTGACCGTTGGTCTGCGGATGATCCGCTGTGGACATGTCCAAACGAGTGCCAAGCAGTTTGAAGATAGACTTCCAAAACATCCCAGTGAAGCAGGGGTCTCTATCAGAGATAATTGCCACCGGCAAGCCATGTTGGCGAAACACACGGTCGATAAACAGCTTTGCTGTACCTTCCGCATCGATGCTATCCGGCACAGCCGCTAAGTGCGCCATCTTGCTTTTCGGTCAACAAAGACCACAATACCAGTGTTGCCTTCCGAATCTTTCGGTAGGCCAAACACAAAATCCATGCTCATGGACTCCCAACAACCAGTGGGTACAGGCAAACTAGCCAGCGGCGCCGCCGCATGTGCCGAGGGTTTAACCCGTTGACACGTTTCGCACGTACGCACATAGGTGCGCACCCACTTGTAAAGTTTGGGCCACCAATAACTTTGGCTCACCGAGCTATAAGTCTTCTCACGACCGAGATGACCACTTAAAGCAGTATCATGTGCCTCATAGAGGATTCGATACTTTAATTTCTCATCATGAGGTACAGCGATACGAGGGTTGTCCTCAATATTCGTGCGATAGCACAACAGGCCACTATCGATGGAATATCGATATAGCCTCGCACGTAAACGTGCCGACAATTCTATGTCCGAGTCTTTAAACTCATCGCTCCCAAGAGCACGTAGCAAAGCTACATACTGATCATCCTTGGCATATGCCGCACGAATTAAGTCAGGGACTGACGACGACAGAGTCGTAACATGAGCAAGCTCATAGTCAGGTCGACGCGATAGCGCATCAGCCAAAGCGTTTTGCTTACCTGGCTTGTACTTCACCTCGAAGTTATATTCAGCAAAGAAGGAAAGCCAACGAGCCATTCTCTGTGGGAGGTGAGGCGACTGTGTCGCAGTGCGCAATGACGCATGATCGGTATAGATCACAAATGGCTTCGAGCCAAGCAGATGGACTCTGAATTTGACGAGAGCGTACTTCATAGCAAGTAGCTCTTTGTCATGAACAGGATAGTTCTTTTCAGCAGCTTTCAGCTGCCGAGATTCAAATGCGATGACGCGTTCGCGTCCGTCGACACCTGTTTGTAACAGAGCACTGCCTATGACAAAGTCAGATGCGTCACAGACAACACTGAAAGGCCGACTAGAATCGGGCAAAGCCAATATTGGCGCATGAAGGAGACTCTCCTTAACTGCTTCAAAAGTATTATGTTCGGTGTTACCCCAACACCAACCCACATCCTTTTTAAGGAGATTGGACAATGGCCGAGCCATATCTGCGTAATTCGCACTGTACTTATGTAAGTAATTGGCAAGGCCAAGCCACTTACGCAAGTCCTTTTGGTTCTTGGGGACTGGCCAATCGACTATGGCTTTCACCTTAGCGGGATCCGCTCGAAGGCCTCGCTTCCCAATGAAGCACCCTAGAAAGGGAATCTCTTCTGCACCAAAGATGCACTTCGATGCGTTTGCATACAACTTATTCGTTCGCATGCACTCAAGCACAGATCGTAAATGATCGATTTGGTTATCCACATCTGATCGCCCATTCATTGCACGACTATGGACAAAAATGTCATCAAAGTACGTTTGTGCATAGCCTCGATGAGGTCTGAATAATTGCGTTACCAGCCGGTTAAATGTAGCCGGGGCGTTAGATAGCCCTTGTGGTAGAACGAGCCACTCTCGGAGCATACCGCTCGGATTACTCACCGCTGTTAGCGGAATATCACTTGCTCGCATGAGCAGTTGGTAATAACCATCGACTAAGTCGAGTGCACTGTATAATGTACATCTTGCCATATTGTTCTAAAGCACATCCTTTCTAGGAATAGGCGTCTGCGCCGGTATAGTGGCTGCATTAAGCTTATTGTAAGCATGCACAATACGCCACTTGCCATTTGGCTTTTTGACACAAAATGTCGGTGTTGAATGGGGAGATTTACTCTCACGAACCATTCCAGCCGCGTGCTTAGCACGAAAGAAGTCGTCAATGACGTCGCACTGTTCTTTAGGCAAAGGCCACTGCCGTGTTACACAGTATTTAGTTCCAGGAACTAGGTCAATCTCATGACGTACACCTCTATCTGGAGGTAAGGCAGAAGGTGGGTTGTGACACAACACATCTTGAAATCCCTTGACTAAAGGATAGAACGGATCCAAAGGATCTTTAAGGATTGAAGATCCACTTCGTGCACTAAGTGCCGCCTTTGTATCCTCTAGGACAGACTCATCCATTAACGAGGAAGAATTTAAGTCAGTATCAGGTCTAATGATTGCTAACTCGGATAACTCTCCTGCCTTCAAGGCCTGGCTAAACTCGCCATCAGACATTTCGTCTAGCTCACACAGAGCGTCCACAGATGGAAGGGTTTCGAGGCTCACGTTGTTATTAACCTGACCAGTCACTCCATTAACAAGTGTATATAGTGTATTGCTAATCTCACTATGTGACTGTGAGGACGCCTGGCGCTTAAAAGTAGCTACCCGGTGTCTCGATCGTCTCTTCGAGACCTTACACCCCTTAGGGGTCGGGAGAATATTGTCCCCATGGTTACTACCAACCATAGTACGCTCTACACGAGAGCTTTTGTCTTGACCGACATTCGGTGAAGTGTTGCATAACTCGAACACTTCACCCAGTGGATTGAAACGTGCCACTCCACGTGTATTATGCGGGCCTAGCATCAAATTTAGCGGCACCTCGCCAATAAGGTCATTACCGACATTAGGTGTGGTGCCCTCACGGCCGTCCACACTATACGGCGCATCGCCAACAACGCCATTACCGGCGTTAAGCGTGGTGCCCTCACGGCCGCCCACACCATATGGCGAATCGCCAACAACGCCATTACCGACGTTAAGCGTGGTGCCTTCACGGCCGCCCACACCATATGGCGAATCGCCAACAACGCCATTACCGGCGTTAAGCGTGGTGCCTTCATGGCCGCCCACACTAAATGGCATATGGCCAAAAATGTCATTACCGACAATCAGTGCGGTACTCTCACGGCCGACCGCACTCGGTGTAGTTTCACGTGCCACCATACACACATCAAAGGAATCACATCCTTGATCACTCGGCCCTAGGCCAACCATGCTTTCAGCATGCAGTGACTCGTTATCACAACCAGTACCACTCAACGGAGTACGTGCCGTTTCACTAGTTTTAGATGAGCTAGGCTCGAAACTTATGTTTGTAACATTGGAGTTAGATAAACCAGACACTTCAATATCCAGCACATTGACATCTTCTGTCAAAGGCTCGTGCTAATAGCGCTTTTGTTGCCCGGCGAAGGTGGGTTCATGACTCTCCAAAGCTTCGCTAGAAACATTGCGCGTAGCGCCTAAGGTCTTAGACCTCCAATCAATCCATGGCTCATGGCGCTCAAGCCAAGCCATACCTAGGATGAGATCATATCTCGAGTCCAAATCTAGGACAAGACAGCTCTCAATGCTGTCAAAGTGTAAAACTTTATACCCGAGTTCAACGAAACTCTAGGCACCGTAACGCGACTCCCAGTCGCTAAACGAACTGTGATAGAATCACCCTCATGCGCTGTAAGCGCCTCAGCATAACGCTGACTTCCTTCAAGGGAACGGCGTCGAGCTTAATTGCAAGACGCTCCAGAATCGATCAATATCGACTAAGGCTTCTCGAAGCCCTTAATTTTCGCCTCGGCGACCAACAAGCCAGACTTGTATCCACGCACCATACCTGTAGGTATGGTACTCTTTGGGGCGAAGCCCTGCATTCCTTTACCTTCTAAAGGTGTAACAGAACCTAGATCTTCCCCAGTAGGGCGCCCCGCGCCTACTGGGTGTCGGCATTTCCCCGTGCCATGCCAGACCTCTGACTCGGGCTCGAGTGTTGGCTCGTAGTCTGGCGTTGCTTACGCAAAGGGCAACCAGGCCGCAAGTGTTTAGTGCTTCCGCACATAAAGCATCGTCGTACGACGCGTTGCTGCTCAGCAGCTTGAAGCTCAGCTTCACCTTCATCTTCAGCTTAGCTGAGATCCATCGGTTCCGGCCTATTATAGGCAGTGGTACCCAAATAGTTTGCTCTCACAGAGCGAGGATTGAATCCATTCCAACCAAGTCTGGCCGACTTGAAGTTATGCTCAGCATTAAAAGCAATTCTCACAGCCTCTTCAAACGTAGAGGGGTGAACCCGAAAAACCTCGGTTCTGGCAATGCCAGTACGTAGACCTTCCATGAAGATAGTCACATAGACTGCTTCAGACAGAGGTTTAGACTGCATTGCAGCCATGAGCGTTCGCAGCTCTTGGACATAGTCCGATAGTTCATTCTTACCCTGGCGGGTATAAAGAAAGCGTGAACCCACGCGGTAAGCTGGTTAGGTGGAGAAAACACCTGTACCAATTGTAACTTGAGCGACTCCCATGTGGGAAACGCTATGTCCACCGACGTGCTACACGTCAAGACCCATTCTCTAGCTCTACCATCGAGCTTCAAGATAGCCAGCGAGACCTGTTGATGGTCAAGCGTGATCAGGCCTGATCTCATGGCCATCTCGATCTCACGGATCCAGAGGATAAGGTTCTCGCCCTCCTTACCGGAGTAGTTTTTTACTTCCACTCTAAGTGGACGAGACTTAGCCTCTTCGTCTGGTACAGACACGTAGCGTGTAGGCATAGCCGACGCTATTTGGTCTTGGACCTGCCCTAAAAGGGTCGCTTCATACTGCATGAAGCTTTCAACACGTGCATTAAGCACTTCAGGACCTTGTGAAACAAGGAACACCACGTACTCGGGACCCAAAGATGCGGTCAGCTTATCAAGCGCGACGTTTTGGGCCTCATATAGGGGAGTGGAGCTTTCCATCCCCACAGAGGATCAGTCTTAAAGAAGCAGGCGTAGATTGACTACAAGTGCTACCAAGTGTAGCGGGGCTACACAGCTCCTTAAGTCAGAGGAAGACTTAACGCTCTTCGAGCAACTTAGTTCCAAAGAACTAACGGCTTTACGAGTCAACAAGCTCTACAGCTTCAGATCCCTGTTCCAGGGGGACCTAACGATTCAGTGAATCGACAGCACTTAGTGCTCAAGAGTAGCTACCACGAGGAGGTGTCGCTAGCTCTTAGTGATCAGTGATCAACGATCAAGACGGCTCGCAAGCCACGTGTCTTTCAGATCAAAATGGGAACTGATTTTATTTTTGTTAAAGCCTATAGAATATCTTAATCCTACTCAAAGATCTTTCGTACCTAATGGCTGACACTCGTCAGCCCCTACAAACCAATAAGATATTCTATATCATCTTCACAAAGGGGTAACCTCAGGTGTGTAACACCTCTGGTACAACGTACCATAATTTCGTGCAACCCCGTTACACCCTCCCTGTCCAATCGATGGTGAATTGAGACTGGACTGCGGCACTTCACACTACTCAGGCGAAAGTTCGTTAGCTTGTTAATCCGACCCCGACTCGGCTCGTTCAGCTTTATGGGAACGGGGACAGATGGATGAAACGTCGTCGTAGTTATAGCGCATTTGAACGGCGTGCACACTTTTCTTAGGTGCTGTGAATAGAGATACAGCTATTGCGCGACACAAGGTAGCCTCTCTACCCATTCGAGACACGATGTCTCTGCTCGACTGGCAAGACATCCGACGGATTCCTGAAGCCGCGGCTTCTATGGTGCATGCATTGTTTCGGATCAAAGCTAGCAAGCGCACTCTCTGGAACATTGACCGCGGCGATCGATCTTTTCCACATCCTACGAGTGACACCTCCATCTTGGCTTCCCTTCAACACGTCTTCTGGGATTGTCCTATGGCAGCCACTGCGTGGCAGGACCATCGGGCGCGATGGAGAGCGCTAAGAGACAATTTGGATAACTGCCTCCGGCTTACAGCCTTTATGTGAAGACTTGTCGTTCACTAGGTAAATTAAAAACTGAATTAATGTAGGTCCTTAGTTCGCTACCTTGTGCTACTCTAAGCCCACCCGTCTTGATCCTTCCAAAAGCTTCTTCAGTGACGTCAGCTAATGACGTCAGACCTATCCTTTCACGTTTTAACCTTTTACGCTGTTATTATCACTTTACTCGGCCGCACGCACCTAGCGGCCTGACACTTCAGCCTTGATGTTCCAGACACGCAAAAAAAGGCATGGGCCAGCTTCCGGAATGCTCTGGGTGATATCGATAATGAGCGCGATTATCAGGATGAAGTTCATGATGCTGCCCGACTGCTTTGACGGCTAATGGCTTCTTTTACGATACACGCTATATGGTGCGCTCGCCACCGGCTACGACTTGAGGAGGGCGCTACCTTAGCGACTTTATGGGCGGTCATTAACTGAAGGGTTCTAAAATGGGATCATGCAGCTTCGGCTCGGGAATTTGACGATCGTGTGTCTTCGCAGACCCGTGTTCTATCAGCGCTTGCCACGATGCTAGTACAAGTGTACATTAACGATGCCGGTGAGTGTCCGCGCCCTCTGACGGTTAATGACGTCAATTTACTATTCTTCGACGGAGGACCAAGGGAATATTCCGGTCCAGGTGATGTTGTGTCGGTTATTGTTCGACTTGATACCGACACTCATGCGGCTGAGCTACATACACTGCCATCATGTCGTATGGTAGCACTACCACAACGATCAATACCGCTGAATATTGGGTACATACACTGCCATCATGTCGTATGGTAGCACTACCACAACGATCAATACCGCTGAATATTGGGTCCTCGTCCATGGCCTACGTCGTGTTACAATCGAGGACTACACTTCGCTCCATTTCATCAGGGACAGTGCCATGATCATCCGACAGCTACGGCACCATCGTCCACCGAAAAGCATGCGAAGACCGATGCTAGTCGGCGGACGGTGGTGCCGTAGCTGTGCAAGATGCTGTGCAGAATGCCTCGGCGTACTGAGCTGGACGCACCGCTACCGCGATTTTAACATGATGGCTAACCGAGCCGCCAACATTGCTATGTACCCCTCTCGTTCAGTCCAGACGTCCGCGGACGACGACCGGCACATTTTGGCTGATCTAGCAAGATTCTTGGTCAGTGACGTCGGGCACTGGACATCCACGCACCAATAGGTGTGACCCGTCCTTGACACCGTTTTTGACTGGCTCAGTAACGCCTGTTCTTGGCGAGTACCCCATTTGGATGGGAATATCCTTAATCCACACCTCACCCCAGTCGCAGTCGGTTGTCTCCTAACATGTGTCCCGTGTAGTGTAGAAAGTAACGAATCCATCCCGGACATTAGTGATCTCTAGAAGATTCTCAATGAACCTCACCTTCGACAACAACAACATGTCATTGGTTTGCGCCATTGCCTCTTAGCATGTCCAAAGTATGCCTTCCACACATATTCTACCATAAACTTGCTCACTAAAGCGCTTTGACTGGAGCGTGCAATGACTCCGGAATGCTCGTACAAAAGACGCTAAGAAACCCTGCAGCAATGACCCCAAATGTGTTCTCCCAGCTCTGAGCACACTCGCATACTTCATTCCTAAAGAGAGCTGTTTTAGCTGATAATGTGCATCGTGATGTTCGCTGCGGTAAACGTTAGCGATGCAGACTTTGTCATATGTAGTAGCCTAAGAGCTACACCTGTTCAACCTCGTTGAACAGGCTGCCAGCATCGTCTTGGCAACATCTACACGACCGTTACCTGTGATGTTCACTTTTGTCGCTTGTCCATGTAAACCACTGATCGCGATCTGATTTCCCTCTGACACCAGGAGTGTCCGAATTACCTTGTTACAAGTCATCCACTGTTCGACGAACAAACCGGGCATGGATACATCGCTGCTGGAGAGCAATAAACACAAAAGTGTGGCAGATTAGAGGTCATCGTGACATAGTTTGACGTACTTGTAAGAGTACGCGAACTCTAAATGAAAACGTTAGATGATAACGACCGTGCGCGATAGTCACCAAAGTTTGGAGGAACACTTATGAACAATTCGGCTGAATCGTTCATGGGAATTTCCCTAAATGCAAAGGTTTCGTAGAAAGTGGTACCAAAGACTAGTCGTTTGCTTTTAGGAATGCAAGTGCTTGCTGTATAGCGCTCTCGTGGATACAGCACATAGTAGACGATCGAACTGTTGGAAGCAATTTTTGCGAAGTCGGGTAGAGATCATATTTGACTAGCGCCATCGTTTGTTCTACATGAAATTCACTGAAGCAACCGATAGTTTGTGGTCCCTTAAGAACATAGCTGCTAAGACGATGTTAACTATGCATCAAAAGTCAGAGCACAAGTAATGACTTCATGGTGACTATTGCCAGAAGAACGAGCACTTGTCTGTTGACAACGAATGGTAGATCTAAAAACGGGACGTAGAAAGCGCTTCACAGGGTGGACGAAGCTAGCTCTCCGCTGGCAGCGAAGGAATACTCGTTTGCCATTGACTATGAACTCGATAAATGCGACTCTACTATGCCGATACGTACTCAGCATAAGAAGAATTGCTGCATCGGATTTACGGTCAGCTGGTTGTAAGGTCGTGTCATCGAGGTAACTGGGAATGACCAATTCTAGCTGGATCAAGCCACTAGGGTTTTTTGAAAAATCAGTTTCACGCACTCTCGATTCGATGGAAGTCGAGTTTAGCAGCGTACCTTAGTGTCTCATGCGAAGCTTGCGCATGCGATTCATGTCCTCTGGTACGTCTTCTTGCATAACGGAGTTAAAGTCAAAATCGGGCATGGCATTGCTCTTCTTGGGTTCTTCGTGCGAGACATCTTGTGGCTTAGAATCGGCCTTGTGCTGGTCCTCTCCATTGACAACCTTCTCGCCTTCACTTTCGTGCACAGTGCCAGCACCAGCAGTGTCTGTGCCCATTGCCTTCCAGTAGCTAGCGGCTTCCGCGTTCCCCTGCCAACCCACCTGCTTGCCTGCGCTTCCATCCTTCTCGTTTGCCTTCCAGTCGTTATCGGATTTCTTGTCCGCCTGCCAAGCAGTCGAATCCCCTTCACTCTTGTGCGCATTGCCGGAGCCCGCACTGCCATCCTTGCCGTTTCCCTTCCAGCCATGATCGTCTTTCGTGTCTTCATTCCAGCCAGTCTTTTCCGTTGAGACTGGCACATCGGTAGTTTTCGGTGTCTCGTCAGCTGGATGGTCTTCTTGCGTCACGCTGTTCTCGGCATCTTCCCCACCCGCAAACTCGTCGAAGCCAGGCACGGGGGCGGTGTCACTTCTTTTTGAGGCACTCGACTTTTGTTTTTCTTCGTGTGGAACATCCTGTGAGTGATCAGTGGACTCCTGGTGTTCCTCTCCATGGACAGGCTTCTTGTTGTCTCCTGGGTATGGAACAACAGTTCCAACAGAGGCGTCGATGTCTTTGGAAGTGTCTTTGCTCGAACCAACAGAATCATCTTTACTCTTGTGCATGTTGCCGGAACCAGCGCTACCATCCTTGCCACTTGCCTTCCCGCCAGACTTGTCCGTTGAGACTGGCACGTCGGTAGTTTTCGGTGTCTTGTCAGCTGGGTGGTCTTCTTGCGTCACACTGTTCTCGGCATCTTCCCCACCCGCAAACTCGTCGAAGCCAGGTACGGGGGCAGTGTCACTTTTTTTTGAGGCACTCGACTTTTGTTTTTCTTCATGCGAAATATCCTGTGAGTGATCAGTGGACTCCTGGTGTTCCTCTCCATGGACAGGCTTCTTGTTGTCTCCCGGGTATGGAACAACAGTTCCGGCAGAGGCGTCGATGTCTTTGGAAGTGTCTTTGCTCGAACCAGCAGAATCATCTTTACTCTTGTGCTTGTTGCCGGAACCAGCGCTACCATCCTTGCCACTTGCCTTCCCGCCAGACTTGTCCGTTGAGACTGGCACGTCGGTAGTTTTCGGTGTCTTGTCAGCTGGGTGGTCTTCTTGCGTCACGCTGTTCTCGGCATCTTCTCCACCCGCAGACGCATCCGGGCCAGATATCGCGACGCCGCTCTTTTTCGAGGCACCCGATGGTGCGACAGCATCTTTCAATTCGCCAATGCCAAAGTTGCCGCTAGCCTCCGCAAATTGTGTAGCAAGGCCTGCCTTGTAACTAGTGATGTACTTCTTGAGACTGGTGAACTGGGAGCTCACCGCATCTCCTGTACATCCCTTCAGAGGTGCGCTGCTTTTAAAAACGTTCACCGAGCAGGCGCGGCCGATGACCGCCTTGCAGTCGTTAGCTGCAGTTGGCGCAAACATGCTGCCGGATTTTCCCTGGTTTGTTGACGCTACCGAAGCAAAGTAGTTGCCTTCTGCCAGAACGTATCCTCCCTTGTCCACATCAAATGCGTGGCCAGAAATCTCGCTGAAGAAGTTGTTGGCAGCGTGAACAACTACCGTATCGTCGCCGTGACCTCCAACCCTGGGTGACCGACCTGAGGTGTGGTCGATGTAGTTGCCAAGCAGACTCACCTCAGTCCTTTTGCCATATAACAAGATGCTCCAGTAGTGGTGACTGTCACACGAAGCTGAGAACTTTGTGTTGCCATCGAAGTCTGTGTTACTGACCGTGATTCCTGTCGCACCGGAAAAGTTGACCACCAGCATTTGCCGTCCGATATTGGAAATCTTGACATGGTCGATCCAAATACCCTTCGGTGCGTCATGTTTACCAATGCTGATGGCATCACCACCCCACACCAGATGAGGATTCAAGTTTGTGATGTGGATGTTTTGCACAATCACGTTGCTACCGGAAATAAGAATACCTTTGCCGTTCAGCACTCCTTTCGTGCCCTCACCGATCAGCGTCTTGTCGCTCGCTACAGTCAGCGCCGTCCTGGCGGCTTTATCGTAAGTCACTTGAACCATCTCGTCTCCGATGCTGCATCCGCCATTCTGGTCCGAGGACGTTGAGACTAACACTTTAATCGCGTCTTGTCCTTTGAAATCGTTCTTTTTGGCGAGGCATTTCTGTTGACTCTCCGGACGACAGCCGCTTTCTGTAGTAGACCCCTCGGTTTTAATGAACGTGAACTCCTTGTTGAGTACGATCACCCGCGGCTCGGCGTCGCTTAGGTAAGTTTCTAATTCCTTGTTCGTTTTCGGGTACACGGGTTTCGCGTCACCACCTCCTGTAGTTCCTGTGGCGAAGCCGTAGGCTGCACCCGACACGAGTGATCCAGCAGAAGCCAAGTAATAGTGAACTTCCCATAGTGCCAGAGCAAGCAGTGTGCCCAGCAGCCCACGAGCCATCTATTCGCGTTCAAGTCTCCTTTCGTATGTATTCCAGGGACGAGCTAGCTACGCGTGACAGTCCAAGCAAAATTTAGAATGCGATCCACCTACAACTCCGACCCGTTGCAGGGGTTGTGCAAACGTGAACATGTACAGGTCTCAGCTAGTGAACATCAACAAGATTGGATATTACGGCGTATTGGCGATACCACAACGGCGACTGCCAGCCACAAAAGCTTGGTGCAGAAACACCGACACCTATTGTGACAGCTCAAACGGACGCTGAAGTTGGTCGGTCCAACCGTACGCGCAAATCTACTGGGTCGAGGTCGTGTCTCCATGTGACGAGATACACTTTGCGCGCTCTATGGCCTGGAAGAAGTGTGGCGCTTGATGCCCCATCGTGATGCTGCCTTTAGTCTGCAAATCGTGCCCTGGCATTACAAATGTTTCATACGCCGGTGGCCTGGAATTTTTGCGAGCACAAGCCGTCGTGACGCACGTTTTTGTCAGCTTAGTGCGACTACGACAGCTCACGATCGATCAATAATGTCACTTTCCTTGCTCAAATAAAATGATCTCCGCAAGTCAGTGCTTCGAACATTGTACGTGCTTGATTCCGCCCACTCCTAATGCAAAGGTGACCAACATGAAGTGCATATCGGCGACAGACAACGTGACAGTTGACGAGACCCTGCGGGCGTATAAAGGTTACCCAGGCGTGCGCAGCGCCATTGTGCCATAGTCATAAACGGGCTGTTCGATTACTACGGCCTTTCGACCTCGCAGTCACTCCCACACGGACTGACTCTTTTGATTCCACGTGCTTTCAACCCCTCGGTGTCTCTTTTCTCCAAAAGCGGCTGGTTCTGTTCAGCACAGCCTGTCGCTACTGAATATCTAATGCAAAGCTGTGCCGTCGCAGTAACGACGACCCTCACGTTCACGAGACCCTAACCGTCTCCACACGTACTTTGTCACCATGGGCTTCCTGCATTTCTCATTCCCTGAATGGTGTTGTTGACTGCCACGCCACTTCTGGTCAAGTGCTGCTGTGCTTAAGCTTTCGGATATTCGCTCTTGTTCGTTGAACTGACAGACGGCGGCGTTGCAGCCACTAGCCTCCTAGATAGCTTGTATTTTGCTCCTCTCACGTCGCCAGCGCTAGACGAACTGCATTTCCCGCAATTTGACGCCGGTATATTGAGGAAAGGTAATTGACGGCGTCGTCCAAGTAAATGTAAGCGCCGAAGTGAGCCGTAATCTCGACAACTTACGCACGTAGTTCATGTTCTCACGGTCGTGTGGTCGCAATTGTGGTATCGCGTGTCTGTATAAACGCACTGTTTGGAGCCGGTCACCTACGTTTAATGATACACACCGTCAGTCAACATGTGACACAATGGCTTCGTGAAGCTTGCACCTTTGAAGCTGGCTCTACAAACCGTGCTTAGTGGAAAAGAAGTGGAAGCAATGTTGTACCGAAAGCAGCGAATGGTTGTAGTGGTAGAAACAACTATGCCTTCATTCTTTTATACTGGTTGTGGTTAAAGGAGGAAAGTGCGCTCAGGGTGTTCAGCGCCATGAGCGATTGTGTCGTCGTGGCGGTGGTGGCATGCTAAGCCGTGGCCATGCCAGTCTATGCTCTTTTTCCATGTTTTTGGTAGAATCAAAGCTGTTTGGCCTCTGGTTGGTACTTCCCAATAGCAGCAGCCGGATGAATGACATAACTTGCGGTGACTTTAGGTATGATTGTTTCTAGGAGGGTAACACAAGCGCTTTCTTCAATAAAAAGTGCACTCCATCGTTAGTTGTCCATGAGCTCGAGTACAGATAGAAAAGTGGTGGCCGTTGCGAAGCGAAATGCACCGGATGTCGCAGATCTCCGTGTCATCACATAATCTACCGCAACCGTTCATCATCTTGTCGGAATTAAAAGATGACACATGCGTTCCAATGCCTCTATCATAACGACCAAGTTGATAATCTCAACGTTTGTTCAGCACGTTAAAGATGCAAGACCGTAATCAAGTCTTGGTAATGATGCCGACGAAAAAGATATCGTTGCGCTTTTTTTTACTAACATCGTGAGCATCAGCAACTTCTCGCGACCATTTATCAAGTCCCCTGGTGTAAGGCATACCATTGGACTCTCAGATCCATCAATTTTCCGACTGGGATTGCAACGTTTTGGTCGTCGGTGGTGACCACATGAACCTTAGAACTGTAAGGATGGCGACGCCATGCAATTTGCATTCGGATTTCATCCAGCAAGCAGAGGGTTCCGACGGCTAGCCCTAGCCGTATAATAGCTGTAATCATAAACCCATACCGACAAAGCCCTCCTGCCCGCCTATTCTTCAACCAACGCATCGAAGTAATATACTAGCGCCCTGCTAGCGCAACTTTGACCTTGGTACGCCCAAAGTGAAATATAGATTACACCCAACCATGCGAGCAAAGGTAACGTCGAGATGATAGTAATGTCAGCACCAGAATCAAAAAGGAAAGTGGCCTTCTCAGTGTTCATGTTGCCTACTGCCTTCAACTGTCTGAACACTTCACTGGACCGTGGTGCTTCTAGTAGTCACGTGATTCACCGGCGCTAGATCTTTTTCCATAGTCGGTTACGATCGCGAATATTCATCGATCCTCTTATCACTGGATACTGCAGCTAGAGTGGGTAAATGTTGATGGCATATACTTGCTACAACATCTCCCTCTTCCTGTACCTTGCCATCCATCTCCTTTTCAAGAAGGCAAAGACATAAAAGCTTGGAACGCTAGGATCGTACCAGCTTCCAACTTGGTGGGCATCTTAGTTTGACGTCTTTTCAGTCTAATCAGGGAGCTCTCCTGCGTGTGCATTCGGCACGATCCATTGGCAAATCATGTCAATCATGTAGTAGAACGAATCATCTTGTAGGGCGAATCATGTCGTATGGTCAACAACCTGTTTACGGCACAATTGTGGATCAATTCGGAGATTTTATTTGGTAGCTTGAATGAAACAAATCGGATATATCTGAAAACACCTGATTAATAGCCATTCTAGCTACGGTTCTAATGCACATCGTTGCAGCTTCGTAAAAATTGTGTACAATGTTTTAGGAGTTGGAGAAATATAGTCGAATTCGGGCCCATTTTACTGGGCATCGGATTAGTGCGCGACTACTGGTCAGACGCTTCTGCAAGCATTACTTCAACAAGTATCCTTTCTGTTGTGCCGATCATTGTTGTACACTTCTTCTGCTTTTGTATATGCTCTGGAGGAAGGGTGAGAATCGCATTCTGGACTGTGGCGACCACATTTGGGTGAAGAACAAGTTAGGGTGTATTGCCAAAGTCATCTTTCACTCTCCCAGCTTGATACTCACCGAGGAGCTTGTGTAGTTGACTCAGAGAGAAAGGGTGTAGTCCAGTACCCCGAAAGCCTCCGATTGCATTGCTCGAGTTCTCAATGATGGCGCCACGGTATACATAACACGCAATATCGATGAATGTCTATTTGTACAGTGCTAGGTCCGCCGTTTCATTCGTTTAAAGCTGCAGACCCTCGCGGATGATTGTTTTGTAAAATGCTACCACTGGCGGCTGGAAGATGTGCTTTGCGTTTGCAGGCGAGGCTATAAAAGGATGACATGTTCACAACAGAAGTTCTCCTAGTTTGAAAATTGATAAGCCAAGAAAACTGATTATGATTAGAACATAATAATGATGAAACGTGGGCAAAAATTGCTCTATTCACATGCGTGAAGAGTCATCCGAAGTCAAAATGACTGGGTTTCAAAATCCCTTGGCTTCCAGGACGGTAGTAAATATTTCCAACTAACCTTGAGAACTGTCGAACCGTTTTGGTGCACCGGGAACAAGCGCGTTGTCACTGGAGAGCGCTGCAAGCTTTGTCTGGAGCAGGCGAACGCCGGGGATGATGATAAGACGAGGGGCAGCAAAACCAGACGCACTACCGGCTGCCAACACAGTTATGCGAAATTTGGGCTTGGTCCCCTGCATTCACACGTTTATAGAGCCTCGATTGCAATGACGTTGCGAGTCGTGTACATAGGGATTAATGAATTCTCTTCCATGATAAAGACATGGAACAAGTCCTCATATTCTCAATTTTAAAGCTTGTATGTTGCGTTTATAACCCCGACATCCGACAACTCCATCACCGCTATTCGCACTCTCCCTATACTCTGAGAAGCGCGTAGCACAATCACCCGGTGGTAACCAAAGAATCGTGAGTACCATCTAGGCGTGAGTTACGTCTACTGGATGTATCTCGTGCACTTATACAGTGCGTCGCAGATCTGGGTGGCATGCTTCATTGTATCCGAGCAGGCAACCGGTTTGCCTACATGCTGCATGGCGGAAATTAATTCAGCCAGGTTACTCTCCAAATTTGCTGAGATTGTAGGCTTTGTGCTTCGACGCAGCCCTACAATCGACACCCTTTGCAGAAGATTTGCCTCCTTAGACGTACAGACGACGTCCACGCGTCTCGGTGTACTGTTCACCGTGGTTCACACTCTCCTGAGCATCCACGACGTCTTGCTTCGATTGAAGAAAGCAGGGCACTATCATCTATTTTTTCTTTTTTTTCTATTTAAAACACAAATGCTTCCTCCACTCACATTCTCTCGATAAAATTATGAAATCACATGCACACAGTTAATCGTTCATTGAAATGGTTCAAAACTCATAAATGAAAATTGCTTAAGATTGAGTTAATTATAAATACTTTGTCAGCTATCGGCATCTTTCACTAAAGTGTAACTGTGTGCAAAAACGGTTGGTTACCCTATGACTCTTTCATCGAAACTTTTCCCGTCTCATGCGCTTCCACGCACGCGTGGCACACGAAAAGACAGCTACATGATGAAGGTCTTTTACGCCTGAAATTCTGGCACGCAACCGTTTCCAGCACTCTAGATTGTTTCGTTTGATCAAGCTGCAATGAGCATATGGTTTTGACTAAGTACCTCGTACTGTATAATCTGAATCATAAGCATGTTCGCTCGTCTTCGGGCGTGCAGAAAGATCGTCTAGTGTCTTGTGACGGGACGTAATTGCCAGATTCGCTGCTTGTTGAGCATATCTGGGTTTTATCGGCTAATCTCGGATTGTGATATACTAGCTGAATCTGTAACTCGGATTGCTATCATCGCTCGAATATGTTTTGAAGGTACGAATGCTTTGACCGAGGATCCCTTCTGTATGTATTTTGTCGTTCCTTTGCTTCCATGCCTCATTGAAACTGTTCATATTGGTACATGCAATGTAGTTTCCACAGCGCCCGCATCATACACACGTAGCAGCAGCAGCTGGTTGGCCAAATCGTGATCATCAATCGTGTCGATAAAGTGGTTCCCATTTTCTTTGCCAAATCGTTTTAAGTATTGTTAACAGGTAATGTTGTTGCAAAAAAATTAATTGAGATCGTAAAGAAAATCTCAAGGCGTTTCTTTAGGATGTTTGTGCGCGTAGAAATATTTTCCACCAACCGATCCTTTGTTTCCAAAGTAATTTGTCAGGGAAGATTCTAGCAGCAACTACCATCTTAGAATAGGATTCCGCGCTTGATCTTTTGCCCTAACATTTCCGTCAGGATCTTCGAGATTTGAGATTGCTGAAACTCTTATTCTGTGAACCGCGTTCGCGCCGGATCAGGTTGCTCTGACAGTAAATGTGAGGGCATCTTGGTTCTACCGTCCACAGATCATCTAAATTGTATTCAAGCCGTACTATGTAGAGCGATCCCACAGCTTTTGTTTACAAATCAGGCCCAAAGTCACGAATCGATACAAATACACAATTGTATTTTTGCATCGATGCGTGACTTTAGGCCGTGAATCGGTTGAGGAATTAAGTTCTTGTTTTCGTCTAGAGCATTCTACTTTTCCACTTTACAGCACGTGTGCATGTGGGTTCTACATGTGCCGACCGATATTGTGAGTAATTCTACGGTCATCAGTTGGTCTTCGGTCTTAATCTTTGTCATACGAGCGTTCAATTCTGACTTGTTCACGTCAATCGTGAAAAAATGATGCAAACGACGACCCTAAGGACATGCGACAGACGATGATCAAATCAATTGACCGGACCCCTAAATACCGGAGAGAATCGAGACGACCATTATTGTGTAATTTGAAAGCTTTTAAAAGATTAGCAGTCTTGGGGTACGGTCTAAACTGTTCAGCTTAAAGGGGCATATGTTCTCGACTAAAAATTCATCCACATTCTTATCCGATCCAGCTGAATGCATCCAGATCATCCGCATCAGAAAGTTTATGAATAAAATGTTCCTCTCATTAGTTGTATGAGTATGTATAACGCGTTGATAGTAGCAATGACTTCCTAATGTTTCTTTTCGGGTGGATTAAATGATACGATTCGCTTTGTTAGCGAGATCTAGAGAACAGGATCAGTCATTGGAAACTCTTTGACTTTTGCTTTAAAATAACCTATTATTACACTTGATCCCACATTTGTAGCTTTTACTCTACTTTCGGTGCTCCAATTTTGTAGTCGTTCTTCTTCTTCAGTCTCCTTTGCGTCAACCTTGGATTTTGTACGACTATCATGTTGGACTGTACACGATGGCCGATCATGCGGTCATCGAATTTCAAATGCCCCTGATCTTTGACCTTTTATCACTCTCAGCCCTCTGATCTTGAAGCTTTTATCTTTACTCGCGAATTTTTGAGAATTTTTGTGTTGTCTTTGTCTTCTTAACATTGTACGTTGTGTCGTCAAAGAAAAATGTTAGACTTTCGTCATCGGAATTTATCCGGCCGATAGATTTTTGCTGAAAGATGTCCAGTGATCCCGAAGAAAAAGGTCCATGGGAGGCAATTGAGATTTTTGTTCCAGATTTTTGATCAACCTTCCCCTTTAATCTCTTGTCAAAAGAGTCCTTTTTTAAAATACTAACGATGTGAATATATCACCTATTTTGGTCTCTACGCCAATCTGTCCGCTGCGAACACTTCGTTCCGGTTTTTAAATTTGAGCTTGAAATCTTCGCCATCGACCTCACGGTATTGCGTAGAGGTCGAAGAGTATCTGGGTACGCGCACCATTTTGGAAAAAGCGTCATCACAACTTTTTGGATACGAACTGCGGCCTTCCAAATTTCTTAGAATTGTCGACATATGGAGGGGCTTATCGATCAGTATTTTGTTCTAATACGTTGAGTTCACCTTGTGTACGCGTCGATAGGGCTGGAATGAGAACAATATAGCAGCCTTGGTAGCTATGTGTATATATATACATGTATTGAAATCGATTGGTAATTGAAGTTGGCGTAGCAGTTCGAGATCACATGCAGTGGTTTACGTGTACTTGAAGATATCTACTTCTTCTTGTTGAAATCCTGGTAGCGAAATCATAGCCCTCGTACTTCTTAACGGTCGAGTGGATCTAAATGTGGATTGAGTATCTCATCCTTGAATCCGAAAAAATGACCTCCTACCAGCCACATGATCGTGAAAACTGTAATTAAATAATGACATCTGTTAAACACACTCGTCCCAATCTTGTTGGTTGGTGTCCGCAGCAGAGATAGATATAGATCTTGTCGAGAGATAGATCGTTTGTGATCTCCTAAAGCAATGGAGATTTGCGTGATGGACAGTATGACTAGAATCGATAATACAAGATGATAATCTCGATAAGTAATTTCAAAATTAATTATCAAAAGCGCCAGTGTAAGGCATCTAAACGGACGAGGTGGTGTTTGAACTTGCTAAATGAATCGTTACATTTCTTCCGCTTATCTCATCACCACTAAAGGCATTTGGTACACCGAATAGTTGGTCCCGAAGAGGCTAGATTAGCCGCTGAACCCCATCGGGTGCTTGTCTTCGATTATTTGGTCGATCTCGTCGCCTTATATCCACTCCCTGTCACTGTTGTTATCGAATTGGCTTTACAATTTGTGACTAAGGCAATGGTGTTGATATTTTACTGCGCTTGCTAAAGTAAAAGTGTCAATGTCAAATTGCTATCCTTTCTTTTTAATGATACTTCTTGTTCGTATCGTGGGAAAGCATGACGTTCGAACTTAATCCAGAAATTCCAAGGCTATCATCGACCCGTTGATGCCTACAGATGTCAAGGTACTCCTAAGGTTTCTTGCCATAGCGACGTATTTGCATATAATTCCACGCAGTACAGCCTAGATGACGGTTCATCTATCTCGTTGATCGGAAAAGAACGAGAAGTAGGAATGGATTGCCGACTGCCAGCGCTTTTCGAAATTATCAAGAAAGCTTGATGCGATCTCCAGTTCTTGAGATTGTAGACTAAGCTAGGCCATTCCAAGTGATTTGTGACGCCAGTAACTTTGCAAAGGCTCAGCAATAAAGTAGTAAGATGCAGACAGTACGGAATGTGTCGTCTTTTATTAGCCACGCCAGCTGCGACCAGCTAAACGCAACTACCCTATCCATTACCAGGAACTTCTTCACATGAAGTACGGGCTGAATAATTCCGACTCTATCCGCTATGTGATAGAACCTCCATTGTTTATAAGAGCCACGCAAGTGTACGCACGGCCGTAAACAGTACACACCTCTGGCGGCGGACTGCGAGGTGGATGTCATTTTCTTTGGCGGAGTACAACCTTTTTGCCGAGTATAATCCAGGAAGAATTCACGTCGTCGCTGACTCACTCTCGCGCCGGCCCGATCTTGAGCCGGCTGCACCACCCGACACAGATCTGAACATTGTTGATGTACTGACTTCGAGGGTCTCGTCGTCAACGTTATTGGAATACATACGAAAGGCGTATGATCTGGAAATGGTGCGATCACGCCCCCTTCCTGAAAAAGCTTCAAACATATGTCTTCAGACTCTAGGTCCTTTACAGATTGACATACAGTTTGCTACGGCTTACTACAATATATGGCTATTGCCTGAAACACGCCTCGTGTCTTTGTTCTAGATCATGGTGACCTGCAATTGCGTATCAAGTATAAGTACCACAACGCACCTGTTGGTGAACATTGTGGTGGTCGTTAAAAACATACTTTTCACAGTGAGCCGTTACTTTTACTAGCCCCGCCATTGTTGTGTTCATGCGCAAGTACGTTCTAGGTGGTGAAGTCTGTCAACGGTTTATTTCCAATTTTTCACTTCAAGCCTCGTTGCAGCCTTTGGCCGTTTTGATCAAGTGCTGGAAATTCAAATCAATGGACTTTACGTTTCACGCAGACACTCATAAGAATACTATTATTCTTTTGTTTCTAGGCCAATTCAGCAAGACGTTGTATCTTGTTAAAGTACCCGAAATAATAAACACAATGGTACGTGCTCTTCTCTTTATCTATACGGTCTTTTGCCTTCATGAATTGACTTGTGAACTCGAATCCGATCGGAACCCGTGGTCCAATTCATAGTTTTGGCCTTATGTGCTAAAACACTCAGCACGCACTCAAAAATGTCCACGTCTGACTGTCCTGAAACAGATGGTCCGACAGGACACGCAAATCGTTTCCTCTAGAAGATCCTTTGACGATAAGTACATTCTTTTACGAATTGGAGCAAATTCTTGCCAATGGTGAAGTCGCCATCAGCAATTTGGTCCATGTATCGACGACTCACACGCCTTTCTTTGTAAATGGTTTTAGGTCATCCGCGCCTTCCCACCTTTTAGAGTGTGAATCTCATTTATGGAGGAGGGGGACTTCGAGCAATTTTAAATCCGGATTTGACTCGTCGTGTGCTTATTATAAGGTCACTACGTTTGATGCCGACGTCGGTCACATCGACTTTCGTGAAAAAGAGGATTCAAGAGCGAGGGTGCTCTTAGTCACCACGATACTGATCGAATCGGCATCACGCATAGTGCTATTAAATACACACTCGCAGAGGCGGACTAGTAATCTTGCTTCAGTATGCAAAAGATCACTTCGTCTAAAAACGGCGGATTAGCAGAGGAATTCATACTGGATTGCAAAAAGGAGGTATGTTTTGTACAAGAATATATCACAGAGGCGGTAGATTGACAAAAACGAAACGCTGAAAAAATTGGAAGGGCAAATGCTCTTCTTTCCAATTAAGATGAATCATTCTTACTGCCTACGGTAAACATACCTTGACACATAGTGACTAAAGTTGACTAGTAACAATTTACCACGCACTTGCATCAGTCCATTTCGCGTGCTACGTTGCCTAGGCAACGCGTGTACGACTAAATTGTCACGTAACATGCACACTCATCCTACGTTTCACGTCGGTCGTCTTAGACCGTACTATCAGAACAGGGCTTCCTCCGGTGAAGAAAGCTCTTGTGCTCAAGCATTTACAGAAGATACTTGTGGTCACGATGCTGGCTCCCAGCCCGCGTCTGAGGTTTGAACATCTCTTTGAAAAGCCAGTAGAGAACGCTGTTCTCGCTCATTCGCCAGCTTGGTAAATGCATGCTCTGCCCTTTCCTTCTCCCAATTTCAGCTCAGACGTTCCACATTGCCGATCAAGTGCAGATGCCCGCCTCTCTCGTGTTCAAGGCCCTCGTGAAACTCACACGTATGTGGTCGATGTAACTAACATCATAACATTGGCACTGCGAATCGATCGGAGAATGTGTCTCCTTCTCCACCTCATCATTAGTCGATACGCGTGGTGATTAAATTTTCCTCCCGGAATGACTGTTGAACCACCGCGACGTGAACGTACGTCGTACGGGTTACCTCGTCCGGTGACGTGGCTATCCGCTCTCGGCGATTCGTTGGAAGCCTTCTTCGCAACTGACGGTGGACGTGTTGGGATTTTTCAAGTATTATTTTGTCAAGGCACATCCGATGCCGAAGAAGGAGCACCGCAGAACAAAATGCCAGCGCGTTTGTAGAGGGATTATGAATTAGCTATTCCCACGAACATATCTGAGGAGACACGAACCCTCCACCGGGCTTCGGTCATTAGATAAACTTCTTTTGGAGATAGATCAAAGTTGTTCGTGCAATATTAGCACGCATCACCCCAGGAGAGGTATGTTGACCTGACCTCTCTCGATAACCGATGCTATTTGTAACTTGCACTGGTAAAAGTCCTCTTCCCAAACTGATTGCGAGACAGGATCGACCTGTCAAGACAGGCTTTGCGGCTGATATTCCCACTTTATATCTGCACGCGCTCCACGAAAAGATTAGCAAGGCAACATCACGTTTATGGTTCCTGTGAACCATTGGTGCATGAAGAATACACCAATGATAAAGTCATTCTCAGTGCAAAGTCACTCGCATCAGAGTCAAGGCCATGAAGTCTTGATGAGTCAAAAAGTTTGATTTGATGACAATCGCTTACCGTAATGCAAAAACAATCAAACACTCGTTGAGGAGGCAGCCACGCCTTCATCTCTGGAGCAACGCGCAGTACGTCGCGATCTCTGGCCACCTGCGGGGTTCAAATATTAGTGTTGATACCACGTCCAGCATGGTCGTCTTAATTGTGACGCATTAATGCGTCACCGTCATCGTAGTATAATTGGCTCCAGAATCAGCCTTGATTATTCTCAAGCGAGCGACTCCGCCTTGAAGACGTAGCGCCCGAATCGATGGACAATTTGAAGATTTTACAATGCTCAGCGAGGCTTATAGCGCTTGGCTAGTACTACTTGCTCGGCTCTGTCGTCTCCGCATTTGGCTCTGTACGTGCGACAGTCATCGTCAAGTCGATGTCGCCATCCGACCCTCCAGAGTACATGGGCTCGGGATCGTACTCTTTAATTCCACGCGGCGCATTACCGCGTGAGTCTACACCAGAGGAAGCAGCAGGCAGGTTGTCGTCTGCTGCGCTTAAGGCATGTTCCTTATCCTCCGGGGCGGAATTTTAACCTCATGGCTGCACTCCCAGCAGCTTTGGCTGGCACTCCGCATGGACTTGTCAAATATGCGGGAGATCATAGGAATGGTTGAATATGACCAATAAGTGCTTCCTTTTTCTCGATTTACTCATTGAAGTCACTCATTCTTCACTCAGTCACTAATGTGACTGATAGTTGAGAGGAGGGGGGTGATGTAACGGGGTGCCTCCGTTAAGTGGTAGTTTACATCAGGTAAATATCAAGTATGAACATGATGTTAGGACAAACATTGTGTTCTCACAAGACTGGCTTAACAGACAAAATTGTGCTGCATAAGTAATACACTGCTCATTGGTTGATATAGATTAACAATATCATCAAATAAAGCTGAGTCACGACAGAAGAACGCAGTGGTGAGTCGTAGTGGTGGTGAGCGGATAGTTATAGTACATGCTTGTATTTAGATTTGGTAAAAAGAAGACCAAAATGGGATTCACCAACAGGAGATAACTATTCTGAATATACTTCTACTCATACCTCTTTTGTCGTGTCGAAACCTTTCTCTGCACGACGCGTGTGCTCGAAGTATCGTGGCACCATCTCACTCTGTGCTCAGTGTAATTAGCTTCAGCCGTCACAGTACAATCTACCGGTGCCCTTTACACCTATGACCGACAAGTTGGTGGTGTAATTGGCGAGCTGAAATGGTAAAAGTGTTAGAGAATCTCAACGTTTTGTTAATGAATGATTAGCCATCACACTTTACGTCCGCGACGCTGTAGCAAGCGTACAATGAAAGGAAAACAAAGTGCAGGCTAATTGGTAGTAAAATTGATGAACATTCAAGCAGATGAGACAAGGTACTGTCAAGTTCTAGCACTCGACCTAGACATGCATTTTAGAACTGCCTGGTGATAATACTTAGCAATTGCCACGATTTCTCGTGTCTTTTACCGTGGATAAGAAAGTCGGAGAGCTAAACTATAGGCGTACTGTAACGAAGTTACACGAGGCTATTGAACAGTTGTGTTGTGTGTCCACACCAAGTGAAGATCGGTGGATCCGAGTGGTACAGACTTGGAAGGGGAGGAGGACAGACTGGTACCACATACTTACGGTAATACTGCACCTTGTCGGATATGGATAAGGGATAAGACTTCTGTCATAGGATCGCAATGTAGAAGTCATTCAGGCAATGTTTTGAAGTTTTATTACCGGAGCTAAAAGAATAAAAAAAGCTCAGTTTCCTTTTGAATCGTTGGACGCTAGTGCCAAGTCAAGGCATAGTGTGTTGTAAAAGTGTTAGTCTTATAAAGGCGTTTACTCTTGTTTAACTGGTGGTGATTAGTTAGTGTGTGATGTGATTCTGTGAATCGTACTCCCTTTGTAACCCGAATGGTTGAGCTTGTACACTTGAACGAATGTACGTCGTCGTTGGTTTTTTTATAACTAAGAGACTCTTTGAGCCCAATACTTCCACTGAATAGGAGCGCTAAGTAGCTCCGCCACACTTACTCTCCTTTTCTGAAGATGCACCCAGTATTTTACGTGGGCCGTCGAAAGTTATACCTTGATTTACAAAATATCGCTCATGTTCATGTTCTAATATTGAACGATCATGCCGATGACCGTGCGACCCACCACGATTCCTTGGAAGGGTGGCTTCGATAAAAAATCCCGGTCGACTAGTAACCTACACTCGGAAACGGACTTGGTGATCGAGGTGGACGCGCGTCAGCGCATGTCTCTTATCAACATGATCTCAGAAGGCCGAACTCGAGCTTCAACTAGCCGTACCCTCGACGTTCTTTCATACAGACGTCGCGAAAATTATGGTCAGCTGCGCATCTTGACTCTTAAGGGGCACGTCCACTCATCGTGTGCTTTCGTCTGGGTAGTTGTCGTATAGGCCGACAGTAGTCTACGAGAAGGCTAGAGTAGTCAGCGCTCGTCGCTATTGGACGCTGAAGGAAACCAAATATGGTGTCAACACATGCAGATGCATGCAAAATTGTACATACACGCAGATGCAAAATTGTCTTCAGTTACTCGATTTCATGTGACCATTACGACGTGAATCAATGTTTTCCGTCATCAATTAACTTAGATGTGTTGTTGTCTCGTTATCATGTTTTAGAGATCGAGCTGCTGAGAGTAATGCATCATCCAAAATATTACTGATGTAAGCTGAATCCAATAAGTACGCCAATCGACGATGTCGATGCGTGCATTGTCATGGCTCGAGATGGCACAACGATGTCCGTGATCGAGATTGGAGGGCGTGTATTACTAGACGCCGTTGTCATCTAATTCCGGTGCCACTCCGGTATATAGACCGCAAGAATTTTACTGTCAAATACAGCTGCTTTGCACATTCGGGCCAACACTTGTCGCCCCTATTATTCTACCGTGCGCACCATCGCAAATGCTGAATTATGTGCGCCCACAAGTTATATTATCACAGGTGCAGAACGTCGTACATAACTGAATTACACTTGTACACAGATCTTCATTAAGATCAGGCATGACTGATAATCTGCAACAATCCCAGCCTGCAGGGCAAGTTCGTGGTTTACTGGAACTGTGGAAGTGTTTTGGTGAATTTGAGGAAGCTGACATTCATGTCTGGGTTTTTCCTTTTCGGCTGCCAGTCTGTTTACGGGCAGCTTGGCCGGCTGCTAAAGCGTGGCTTACTGCGAGTGAGTCAACTGAAGTGGCTCAAGCAAGTGTCGTTGCAGCCGCAAACGTGTTGTGGTGCTTTGTGGTGGCGTCGACCACCCACTTAATCTAGGTCGAACGCCTATTTCAGATGCAGGACCCGACTTTACTGTCATAAGACCAACAAGCCCGCACCGTGTCCTCTTTAAGAAGCGCTCTTGCGCACTTCCGACGCTCGACTGTCCCCCCTCCATGCGGACGATGCTGAGAATGCCCAGGATCGTGTACGAGCTGCACTTACAGACTCTCTTTTGCACCGGATCGTGCCTTCGCCTTTTCGGGATGTACCTGCAGATAGGTCGGGGCTTCCAGATTTCTTTATTTGCTCTTTTTCGCCGATGAATCCGTGGTAATATGGGACCGGGTGGCGCTGATTCTGTTATCACTCGTGTGCATTTCCCAACGCGTGCGGCGGAAATACTATAGATTGCTAACCTAGCGATGGGCGCTCCTCACCTGACGACCGTTGAAACAGCGTATACATGTCTCATTTGTGGCCCCCAGTGCACAATAGGAGGCGGTTTGGTTTCTTTTCACATCGTCGGTGCCGATGAAATGGTGGTCACCCAGCTTCGGATGCGCCAATCCCCGATAAGGCCCCAGTTCTTGGCACTATATCGAGAGGCAAGTTCAATCTCATCCGACGTTGATGTTGTTAGTTGGGCTCACCACTGTCGCGATTACAATCAAATGGCAACCACAGCAGCGACAGTTGCCATGGACACTGGAAAATCGACTAATTGGTTTAACTCCGACTCGAGTAGTCTCTGCTGCTCGGTACATGACGGTCTCCATCAGGACGTCACCTTCTGGTAAAAAAATCACGCTTCGTGGAGGAGAACACGGTACAGCCCGAAACCCTCTGACTCGCGCTTCCCGGATACCTTTCTCGCCTGTTGCAACGGACGAACCTTGCCGCGCAGAGCATAACAAGTTTCTAACTCAAGCTAAGGCAACCAATTTTTGTAGGCTGTCATTGATCGGATACTCTAGGTCGGCAATCGTACCTCAATACACCTCACCTGCCAAAAAATAAATCATCAGAAGAATCTGCCACAATCATCGTGTATGATTCTTGCCTCCGAGTCGACTGAAACGTGTACGTGCCATAGAAAGCAGTCGATATCTGGGTACGTTATTATCACTGCTAGCGCAAATCCTATTGTATACTGGTAGGCGACACAGGCGAAGCAGTTTCACCATCTTTGCAAAGCCCTTTTGTCGATGAACTGGACAACCTTGGGTATATTGTACAAATGGACACACGTACTTGGGGAGGGAATGACATGACAATGTCTCCTCATCGGTCACATTGATCCTTCTTCTTGTCTTGATGTGACACATCGCTCTTCAAACACATTCGTATGTCACCTATAAGGCATTGGGTGCTGCGCACGTAAATTGACAATGCTTGAAGTGCCATGCAATAAGGTTGTGTGCATTCTTACACAAAAGTGATCAAACTGTTCTTTAGATCGTAAACACTGCTGACCAAAGTCGATTTGCTTAAGGTCATATTTACTTTTGGATGATCCGATTGCAATGCTTCAGATGAGTCTAATATTCCAACTTCTCGGAAAGGAGCCTTTGCCAGACTGAGTGCACGTCATCTCGGTAAGTTCTATGCCCCAAAGCTTCTCGGAAAGGAGCCTTTGCCAGACTGAGTGCATGTCATCTCGGTAAGTTCTATGCTCCAAAGCGAGCATACATTTGCTTACGTGGCACTGAGAAAAGTTTGCTACGCTATACGCGACGCGTTGCCGACGACATACTTTAGGTTATACAGTACCTCCAAGAAGGTACTGGATGACATAAACTGGGTGCATCCGAATCGCAGTATCCACCATATTACATTTTCACTGCGACCGTCAATCTGGAGCATCTGTGAAAGTAGTTTTGTCATCATGCATTACTTTGCTTTCCACGGCCGTACCGACGTTTACTTGGAAGCTCCTTGACAACTTTTCCTGAGACCTTATGATTATAACGTGATTGTCGACTTTGCACTACATCGGTCCGACAAGCATGTGCCCAACATTTGTGGATAGCTGCAAATAAAATCGCAAGGCTATGTTAGCGAGTCCAGTGTCTTATTACCACGAGGCTGGTCTTATGGCTTAAGATGACGCATGCGATTACAGATACTTACTAAGCAAAAGAAACAGTCGGCAATGCGCCCTCTAACTTTGCTGGACAAAACGATAAGCTGATTCGCAAGCGGTATTGATGTGCGAGAAGGCTGTCTTTGTCCGTCCATACCACCGCCGAAAAAGAGTATGTCAAGGTGCGTAAGTAGTCAAACAACGCAATGTTCAAAATGTAGTTGTCGTTTGGTGTTTAAGCGCTGATGTCAAAACTACACCAACAGGATGGTACTAAAAATCTTGCACACATACATCCCCGAAGCAACCGTGGGTAGCCGGTGTCGCACTATCTACAACGCCACTGACTCCTCAATGGGACTCGTCTCAACTGACTCCTGGATGGGACTCGTCTCAACTGACTCCTGAACAGGACTCATCTCAACTAACTTCTCGATGGGACTCGTCTCAACTGACTCCTGGATAGGACTCATCTCAACTGACTCCTGGATGGGACCCGTCTCAACTGACTCCTGGATAGGACTCGTCTGATCGGAACTATCGTCGTCGAAAGCACCAACACCAAAATTACCAGACGCAACTGCAAGTTTCGCCGCTGTGCGCACCTTAATCGCACGGAGATGCATCTTCAAGTTGCTGATCTTAGTCTCCACGGCGTCTCCTGAAATGCTGGAGAGCGTCCCGCTTTTTGTAAGCACGTTCGGCACGCAACTGCGGCCGAGTTTAGCCTTACAGTCGACACCGGCATTCGGCGCCAAAAAGCTTCCTTTTGTGCTTTGTGCGATCGGTGTTTTGACAGAGTCAAAGTAGTTGCCTTCCGCCAGGACGAATGCACCCGTAGTTGTATCGAAGGCGTGGTCTGAGTTGTCTTCGAAGTAGTTGTTGGCGGCATGAAGGAAAACAGCATCTGTTTCACTGCCTCCAACCTTCGGTGAGCGCCCTGAAATCTGATGCAGATAGTTTCCCAACAGACTCATCTCCGTGTGTTTACCCAGAAACAAGAAGCCCCAGTAGTGCCGCCCGTCACAAGACGTAGAGTACTTGGTGCGACCATCAAAGTCGGAGTTGCTGATCGTGACACCTGTCGCGCCAGAAAAGTTTATCACGATCATCTGACGTCCGATGTTTGACACCTTAATGTGGTCGAGCCAAATACCCTTCGGAGCGACATCCGTTGAGGCTCCTCGGATTGTGATGGCATCACCGCCCCATATGACGTGCGGGTTCAAGTTCGTAATGTGGATATTCTGAATGATGACATTGCTGCCACTAATGATGAGACCCTTGCCGTTCAGCACACCTTTCATGCCATCGCCCACTAGCGTCTTGTTGCTACCAACAAGAAGTGGGGTGTTCGCTGCGTTATCGTACGTGACGCTCACTTTTGAGCCATCACACTTGCTAAAGCTTGGCTGAATGGCGTCTTGCCCCCGGAAGCCGCTCTTCTTCGCAATACAGTTGAGGTTGTGCATCGGGCGGCAACCCTCCTCCGTCGTGGACCCCTCGGTCTTGACAAAGTTGAACGCTTGTTTGAGAACAATAACTCGCGGCTGCTCATCACTCAGGAAGGTTTTGAGATCCCTGATGCTGGTCGGATACACAGGTGCAGCATTGCCTCCTCCCGTTGTGCCGAAAGCAAATCCGCGCGGCGTACCAGTGACCACAGAAGCAGCATGGGTGAGACAGCATTGCAGCGACGCGAGAGCAAACACCAGAGAGATGACGATGCGTGCTGGTAGAGCATGAGACAGCATATCCTCGGAGTGGTTGTAGACACTTGAGAGGACGAGAGGAAGTTTGCAAATGAGGTATGGAGAGATTGCATCTGCGTCGTTAGCTCGCTGCTTCTTTCCTACACCCCAGCCATGGAATTTGTTGACAGTACAGTTGGCATGTACAGGGGGGGGCGAATTAGCTTAAGAGTAAATTTATATCTGTATTATGCCATATATAGAAGGTCAGAGGTGCGGAGATGAAAAAGCTTTCATTGACTGGATTCAGCGCTAAAGCCTTTGGGATGTGTTGAACATCTCCAGCTGGAAGTTCACCAATGCCCGAATCTATCTCTGGAGCACCAAGTGTTGCTGACTCGTCTA
Organism: Peronospora matthiolae; assembly: GCA_921007115.2. Classification (NCBI taxonomy): domain Eukaryota; phylum Oomycota; class Peronosporomycetes; order Peronosporales; family Peronosporaceae; genus Peronospora; species Peronospora matthiolae. The sequence continues at coordinate 794,575 of CAKLBY020000058.1, read as the reverse complement.
GCTGAACCTGGTGTGGCGACACCTGCACCCGATATTCTACCGAAGCTAGTGTTCCAGCTCAAGCCAGCTGTAACTTCCTGAATGCAACTCTTATTAATCATGAAGTGATTCCAGTCAACGTGGTGGCGAACATCATCGTACGACTTGACTCGGTGTTGGCTCGCGCTTATCCTGGCCATCATCTTCGGCCTCGTGCTCGTCAACGCCCACTACACAACGTACAAAGGGCTGAACTCAGCCGTGGAGATGACAACACCTTATCAAGGATACGTGACGTACGTCGCTTGTCTGCCCTTCACCCTGCGGTAACGAGCCGTCTGCTACCGCGAGTGCGACGTGCAGACGTACAACACTTTTGGGTACTTCCTCAGCATCGCGTTCATCAAAATCCCCTACGTTTTTGGCAGCAGTCTTCTCTTTACCATTATCTTCTTCCCTCTTCTCGGCATCTGGTCCTTCAGCACGGCTGTGCTCAACTGGCTCAACATCTCCCTCTCCGTGCTCATGCAGACGCTCCTGGGCCAGATGCTCGTGCACTGCTGTCCAGTGGTGAAGTCGTTGCCGTTGTGGGCGGCTGGCTATTCGGCTGGAGTCGACAGCAGACACTTGTATCTGCTGGTCGGTATTTCTAAGTGTAAACGGGAATGTTGTCTTGTACAGCATGCTTTAGGTCAGCGCGCGCACTGCACGTACCATTTGTCGGCATTTTGAACCATTGGACGATAACAAATGAATGTGGTGTGGTCAGCCACACTATACGAGTCATATAAAGCTCGTGGAAACGGTGACATGCAGGGAACTAATTTCAGTCAAAGGAAGCTCTTTTAATCTCGTACCTCTGATCTTTTATATATAGCATAATACAGATCAATTTTAGCTATTTAGCTAATTGGCTGTTCGTAAAATCGTTTGATGGCGTTTGTAGTGCGGAATAGCAACATTCAAAGTACAGAAAAGCCTCGCCCTGATAAGTAGTGCGCCTATCCCATGAGTAATACCAGTCGTGTAAATTACTAATGTGCGACTATCTGATGGGTAATGTGTACGGAGTAGATTACTTATGCGCGACTATTCAACGGGTAATGCGCGTAGTGTCGATTTTTGTTGTATAGTCAGAGAATTTATTAGGCTTAGAGTAGCAAGAAAAAGTCGCGAACTAAGGGTCTATTTACATTAACCTTGCATTTTTCATTTACCTCGACAAGCACCTCATTAACAGAAAAGACCTTCGACAACAGATTGAGAAAACATCCGGCCAGTTGCGGCGGAAGAATTGAGGTTACGCAGGCGCCTGTTCATTATGTGTTTTGCGTTTGTGAAAGAAAGAAAAAAGCACTTCATCTTCTATTGATTGTAGGTAACGGAGCTTTACGGCGGTTACTAAACCAGTTTTGTAGTGTGTTCACACCAAGTAAAGATCGGTGGATCTGAGTGGTACATACTGGTACCACATGCTTACAATAATACCGCACCTTGTCGGGTAGGGATAAAGGATACGACTCCTGTCATAGGTACGCAATGTATAAGTCAGCCGGATAAAGTTTTATGGTTTAGCTACCGTAGCAAGAGAATAAATAACGTCCAACTACCCTTCTGAATCGTTGGACGCTAGTGCCAAGTCAAGGCACAGTGTGTTGTCTGGAGCATTAGCCTTGTACAGGCGTTTAAGCTTGTTCAACTAGTAGTGCCTGGTCAGTGTGTGATTCTGTGAATCGTACTCTTTGAAACCGGAATTGTTAAGCTTGTAAACTTGAACGACTGTACGTCGTCGTTAGTTTTTATAACTAAGAGACTCTATCAGCCCACTAAACCTCTGTTATGGAGCACTGTAACGGGGTGAATCGTTACACAGCAATTTATAATAAACTGTTAGTAGAATATAACTAGAAGAGTTATATTCACAGAATGTTGTCATAAGGACAAATATTCTGCAGCACTTACAAGTAGTTTCTAAATGGTTGATATAGGTCATTATATCAACCAACGAAGACGCGCCACGACAGACGCACGCAATGAGTGGTGAGCAGATAACTGATTTACACATTTGTATTTAGACATAGTTAGATGAAGATAAATAGTGATTTATTGCAGACATTAACTATTATAAATACAGTTCTACTTTTTACTCTAACTAAGTACTCGCTTCTTCTTACCGTCTTCCTCTGCACGTACGAGTGTAGGTGAAGTTCCGAGGCACCCCCTTATTCTGTCATCAGAATAAGTAGCTTGTACTGTCACCAGTACAAGCTTCAGGGTGCCCCGTTACATCTGGTAGCACTTTGTTGTCCATCCAAGGACCACGTTCACATCCAACATGAATGTGTTGGATGATGAAGATGACCAAAGCTTTCACGCTACGCGTGACGGCTACCTTCAATTGAGCGATGTCGAATGGGATGCGGTTGAACGGATGTGTTAAACCATGGACATCAATGCTGTTAGCGTCATGCTAGAGGCTCTCTATAGAGATGCCCAACATGCTACTATCGCCAAGTTCATTCAACTTGACGCAGAACGCGAGAAAGTAGCCTTGCTTCACCAACAAGGTTCTCAACAAGCGGAGTTGTTGAGAGAACAGGGTGATCAACAGTTTGAACTGTTGAGACAGCAGCAGGCTGCTGCTGGCGGGTCGATGCACTCGCGCCGACCCGAGACTTTAAAGATTGACATCTCCAAGTATAGGGGAGTCGAAGAGGACTCCCTCTTGAGATGGTTCGTCGAATTGGATGACACCATAAGGGCGCGTCGCATCGACGACGGGGATGTGCAAGTTGCATTTGCCCAGTCAAATCTGGCAGGACGTGTCAAGACTTGGGCACTGGGGCTCAAGTTGCACGACCCATATGCGTTTGGGTCGTTGGAAGTCTTCAAGTCGCGACTCAGACAAACGTTTGAACCGCCTAGAGCTGAGTTCAGAGCTCGAACCGAACTCTTGAAGCTCAAGCAGGGTAAGCGTGATGTGCACGCTTACGCGCAACATATACGAAATCTTACGAGTTGTATAAGTTCCAATCCGGTGGATGAACACACGTTGGTTTCGGTGTTCATGCAGGGTCTTGCAGATGGTCCCGTCAAGACTCACCTGTTCCGACTTGAACTGGATTCATTAGAACAAGCCATTTCCATTGCGGAACAGGAAGACTCCAGTCTGAGACAGGCTCGCGCCAGCTCGACATCATATCGTCAACCGAGACGATATGACAGCGGAGGTCCAGAGCCGATGGAACTCTGTTATGTAGAGAGCGAGAAGGCTCGCTCTACAGGCTACAAGAAGTTGCAGAAATGCAACAGATGTCAAAAGACAGGACACTACGCTTACGAGTGTAGTGCCCCTCGTCCAGTGTCTCGCAACACTGGGCGTAGCGACCGTCCGCCCATGAGAAAGGGGCAGGGACGCGGGTCCGCTGTTGGTGCAAAGACGCAACAACGTGATGGACCGTCAAAAAACAGACAGGATCAGTAGGTGCGGAGCACCCTACTGGTCCAGCAACGTCAAGAGAATTTGTAGGCCTCTTGATGAAGGTTGCTCCCACACACAAAACGTTGTGCGTTGCTGCTCTAGGTAATGAGATCTCACTCATTACCTTGAAACTCGAAGTGACGAATAAGTTGTCCCTTCGAGCTCTAGTCGATTGTGGAGCGTCCAACAATTTTGTGCAACGCCAATCGCTAGAAGATGGTCACTTTAATTTCAGTGAATGTGACACACCTCCTACGAGGATGACGGTACGTCTTGCGACAGGCGCATCCGTAGCCGTCATGAAGCGTATAGTGAAGATCCACTATACTTTAGAAGATACCCAATATGACGATGACTTTATCGTATTGGATTTGGATGACAAATTTGATGTCATACTTGGAATACCGTGGCTCAGAAGGTACGAACCACGAGTAAACTGGCAACATCGAACAGTAACGATGCCTGCCGCTTGTTCATCAGATGGCCATCTGATGAACGTTTTGGAGCGTCCACAAGCGTGTGGATGTACTACGAGTGAGTGCGATGGCCTCACTTGTGGTACGGTCGTTAGTACGACTGCACAAAACCTTAGTGTACCAAACGGTTACACTTCGGAGCAAAGTTCCGGCGGCTGTGAGGAAACACAGGCTGCGCCGAAGGTTCACCACTCGAATAAGTCGAGTGGACCGGGACAAAGATGTATCCCTAGCGGGGAACATCTAGAAGAGAAACAATCGATCGCTCAGGTTAAGCGAAACGATAATCCTAGATCGACTGGAGAGTCTTTCGTAGAGGATCTCGCTGTGGTTGCGCAACCCCAGCTAGAGGAAGTTGAGGGAATAAGTCCCAAGATTACATATACGGCGGAAATAAGTTCCCCAAAACCCGCGGGAATAAGTCCCCGGGAAGACGAAGGAATAAGTCCTTCGAAGCCTGAGGGAATAAGTCCCCAGGAAATGACAGAGACATTGAATGTCATAGTCAATAACGGATCATGTGTAGGCGCTTATACACTTGGTCTGATTGCGCCTCCGAAGTTAACTTCGGAGATCACTCAGTTGCCAACGCTCGAACATAAAAGGTTCTTGTGTGATTTGCGTAGTGGCAAAGTCAAGCAGATCTGCATACTCGTCGCTGACGACGAGTGTGTAACCGACATAAGGTCAGCAACAGTGTTTACTAAGAACGAGAGTGTTCTCAGTAGTTCATCTATGGACGAGAGTGTCCTAGATGAAAAGACACGAATTGAGCGATATGACTCCAAATCATGGGAATCGCTCAAGAAAAATCCTCTCTATGAAGATTTGGTTGAATTCAAGGCTGTATTCCCTGAAACTGTTCCGTGCGAATTACCGAAGGATAAAGGTATTCGACACGAAGTCGAGCTTAAACCAGGCTCGAAGTACTGTGTCATGAAGCAGTGGCCACTGCCTCGTGAACAAGTACTTGCGATCGACAAGTTCTTTGCCGATCGTTTAGCTGCGGGCCATATGATGGAATCAACTTCCCCACATAGCTCTCCGACCTTCTGTGTGCTAAAATCAACAGGAGGGTGGCGGATAGTGCACGCGTTCAACAAATTGAACGCTGCAACGGTACCGGCTCAGACGCCGATACCGAGGAAGGACGTAATCATTGATGGTATGTCCAAGAGTACCATCTTTTCGTCCATGGATTTGATGGATGGCTTCTATCAAATCCTTATGCGGGAACGGGATATACCCTATACCGCAGTTAGCACGCCTAGCGGCATGCTCTGGGAATGGCTAGTAATGCCACAAGGGCTTAGTAATGCCCCTGCCACGTTCAACAGATGTGTATCACATCTGTTGAGGCCAGTGCAAGAATTCGCACCGAGTTATTTCGATGACGTATTCATTCATAGTCGGGCTATGGATGAAAAGTCGGATGTTGAGGTTCACAGATACCACATCCGACAGGTTCTTACAATCATGCGAAAGCATCAATTGTATGCTAACCTCAAGAAGTGTATATTTGCAGCAAGCGAAATACCACTTCTTGGGTGCATCGTTGGTAAGAACGGTGTACGTCCTGATCCCGAACAGATTAAGGCGATCACCGACTGGCCTGTGCCGGTTGATGTCAAAGGTCTTCGAAAATTCCTTGGGCTAGCGGCGTATTTGCATAAGTATTCACGCAATTACGCCGAGATGACTGTGCACCTCTCTCGTTTGTTGAAAAAGAACGAGAGGTGGTTATGGAACGCTGAATGTCAGCGCTTCTTTGATGGTATCAAGCAGAGCTCGATGCAATCCCCAGTCCTAGCAATTGCCGATCAAGACAGGCCATTTCATGAGATCTGTGATGCCAGCGATTTCGCAATCGGCTGTGCACTAATGCAGTACGACCTTGAAGGCGTTGAGCGCGTCGTCTGCTATCAGTCGCGTCAGCTGCAACCAGCTGAGCGGAATTATCCAGTGCATGACAAGGAACTCCTTGCCATGAAGTATGCACTCGCGAGGTTCAGAGTCTATCTCTTAGGAGATAGACCCTTCGTTGTTTACACTGACCATGCGTCGTTTTGCGCACGGCAGTGAACAGCCTGCACCTTTCACCACGAATGGCGCGGTGGTTGTCATTCTTTGCAGAATACAACTTTACGGTCGAGTACAAACCAGGACGATTTAATGTCGTCGCTGATGCACTCTAACGTCGGCCCGACTTTCAACCAGTCGTGAAGCCCAAGCGTGAGACAGCCACTGTTGCGGTTATGACGTCCTCAGTTCCATCTTCAACGTTACATGATGGTTCGAGGCGGGCGTCTGCCCAAGATGGTGAGATAGTGAAGTTGTTGACACATCTCTCACAACCATCTCGAGAATCGTTGAAACGATTGTCGTCTGCGTATTAATCTGCATCAGATTGATACACTACTCGTAACGGGTTACTGTACTATACAGCCGTTACTGGTGACACACCACGTGTTGTCATTCCAGATTATACTGATCTGCGTTTGCGGATCATGTTCATGTATCACGATGCCCCTATAGGAGGACATCGTGGCCGGGAGAAAACGTATCTCACGGTGAGTCGAGACTATTATTGGCCCCGCCAGTATCAGTTTGTGCGCAAGTATGTTCGCGCATGCGAAGTCTGCCAACGAGTGAAGTCAAGTCCTTCACTGCGTGCACCTTTACAGCCTCTACCGGTTCCGGCTGAGTGCTGGGAACCATCTCAATGGATTTTGTCTTCGGTTTACCCAAAGGCGCACGCGGGAATACGGGTATTCTCGTATTTGTTGACAGATTCAGCAAAATGGTACACCTTGTGGCTGTATTCGAGACAATCACGGCAAGTGGCTATACTTGCGTCTTTATTTACACCATCTTCCGACTTCATGGGTTGCTCCGTGAACTCGTATCGGACAGAGATCCACGCTTCACAGCTGATTTCTGGCGTTCCGTGTTCAAATCACTCGGAACGCGCTTGAAGATGTCTACATCTGATCATCCAGAGTCAGATGGTCGGACGGAACGTGCCAATCGTGTCCTTGAAGAGATACTTCGAGGATACGTACACTCCTTCAAGAGTTGAAGTGAGTTTTTGCCAATGGTAGAGTTTGCCATTAACAACTCGGTGCATGCGTCCACGACACATACACCGTTTTACGTGAATGGCTTGCGCCATCCGCGTGTACCCACCTTACTAGAGTGCAACTCTGGTTTAAGGGGGGGAGGGACTCGCGCGAGCAAAACCCGATTTGGTTCACGCTCATCACGCTCTGACGAAGAGGTCATTGCGTTTGATGCCGATATCGATAACATCGATATCGAAGAAGATGATGCCAGTGATAGTGCGGAAGCCCTCACTGAAGAAATGATTGATGTTGCTGCAGTGCACTCACAGCGCACTGAATCTAACGAGTCATCAGATGAGTTCATACCGGCTCGTGAAATGGTAGTCCGTTTTGTGCAAGACTCCATCGCCGAAGCGGTGGATAAGCAAAAGCAAAACGCTGACAAGAATGGAAGGGCAAACACTCTTTTATTTAGTAAGGGTGACTTAGTCCTATTGTCTACGGTTAATCTACCAAAGCATGTAGTGACTAACTTGGGTAGCAGTAAACTACTACCCAAGTACATCGGCCCATTTCGTGTATTGCACCGCCTAGGCAATGCATACACGATCGAGTTACCACGTAAGATGCGAACGCATCCCACGTTTTATGTTGGTCGGCTTAAGCCGTACCATCAGTACGCTGCTTCTTCCGATGAATAACGCCCTTGCGCTCAAGCATCTCGCAGAGAGCCTTGTGCTCCCGATGGTGGGCATCAACAAGGGTCTGAAGAGCAATTATCTCAGCCCGAGACCGACAATATCCCCACGAGCTACCCTTAGCTCGTCACGCAGAGATGTCAAAGCTCTCTCGTTCTCGAGCTGAGCAAAGGCAATTCAGCTCGATGCTTCAAGACTGTGTCCGCCATTTGGAGACGCCTGTCCCGCTTATGTTCGAGGTCGCCGCGTAAGCCTTCCGCTGCGCGATCAAAGAAGCTCTCCGAGACACACGGATCCCCATGATCGTGTGGACAGCGTCTTTCCTCCTCCTCCACCTCCTAAAGAGGACTCTCGCGGTGACCAGCGCTATCTAGTTGAGCAGCTGTTGAATCACCGCGACGTGAACGGACGTCGGACGATTTATCTCGTCCGGTGGCGCGGCTATCCCCCGTCCTAGGATTCTTGGGAGCCCCGCTCTCAACTGATGAACGACGTACTGGGTTTGGTTGAGCAGTACGACGCGGCACATCATGTGCCGCAGAAGGACCGCCGGAGAAAGTCTTCCCGGCACGGTCGTAAAGGGATTTCAGGATGTCAATCCCTTCGTACATCTCAGTAGAGACACGTACGCGCCACCACGGGCTAGTAAGGAGGTAAGCCTCCTTAGGTGCTCGTGCAGAGTTGTTCACACAACATGGGCACGGGTCTTCCCAAGAGAGGCAGGGTAATCCTTTCTCCCTAGACAGAAGGTGCAGCTTGTAGCGTGCACCTGTCGGGTTCGCTTTTCAAACTTATCACGAGCTTTGATAAGTTCGTCGTTCCAAACGTCACGACCTACATCCTCGAGTTATGAATGTAGGCGTTCCACGCCTGAAGTAGTGAGGGACCATCACGTTTGTGGTTCCCACTGTACCATCGACGTTTAAAGAAAGCATCGATGAAGAACTCATGTTCAGCGCGATAGTCTTTCGCGCTGGGGTCAAGGTGATGGATCCTTGACGAATCGAACAATCGTGTTCGATAACGATCACTCGTCGTCGCCGACAAGTGATCCATGACGGATTAAGGAGACGTCCATGCCTTGCGGACGCGCTCTCGGCGGCCTTGCTCGCGCATCGCATGGGCTTTTTAACCATGCGATGACATGTTGGAAAGTGGACTCGGACCAACAAGTGCAAACCCTGTCCCAAATGATTTGGGACGAGTATCCATTTAGTCAATCAGTCACTAAAGTGACCGATGGTTAAGGGGGGGTGATGTAACGGGGTGAATCGTTACATAACAATTTATAAGAAATTGTTAATAGAATATAACTAGAAGAGTTATATTCACAGAGTGTTGTCATAAGGACAAATATTCTGCAGCACTTACGAGTAGTTCCTAAATGGTTGATATAGGTCATTATATCAACCAACTAAGACGCTCCACGACAGACGCACGCAATGAGTAGTGAGCAGATAGTTGATATGCACATTTGTATCTAGACATCGTTAGATGAGGATCAACAGTAATTCATCAACAGACATTAACTATTATAAATACAGTTCTACTTTTTACTCTAACTAAGTACTCGCTTCTTCTTACCGTCTTCCTCTGCACGTACGAGTGTAGGTGAAGTTCCGAGGCACCCCCTTATTCTGTCATCAGAATAAGTAGCTTGTACTGTCACCAGTACAAGCTTCAGGGTGCCCCGTTACAAGCACTATGTAGCTCCGCTACAAATGTGGTGGCCGTTGCGAAGCGAAGTGCACCGAATGTCGCATACCACATCTTCGATTTCTTACATTATTTACCGCAACCGTTTTCGTCTTGTCGAAAATTAAAAAATAACACATGCGTTCCAAATGCCTCTGTCATAATGACCAAGCTGGTGATCTCAACGTTTTCTCAGCACGTTGAAGATGCAAGACCGTAATCAAGTCTTGGTAATGATGCCGACAAAAAAGATGTCATTGCGCTGTTTTTCTAACATCGTGAGCATCAGTATCTTCTCACGACCATTTATCAAGTCCTCTTGTGCAAGGCATACCATTGGACTCCCAGATCCATCAATTTTCCGACTGGGATTGCAACGTATTGGTCGTCGGTGGTGACCACTTGAACCTTTGAACTGTACGGATGGCAACGCCATGCAATTTGCATTCGGATTTCATCCAGCAAGCAGAGAGTTCCGACGGCTAGCCCTAGCCGTACGATAGCTGTAATCATAAACCCATACCGACAAATCCCTCCTGCCCGCCTGATCTTCAACCAACGCATCGAAGTAATATACTAGCGCCCTGCTAGCGCGACTTTGATCTTGGCACGTCTGTAGTGAAATATAGATTACACCCAACCATGCGAGCAAAGGTGACGTCGAGATGATAGTAATGTCAGCACCAGAATCAAAAAAGAAAGCGGCCTTCTCAGTGTTTTTTTTGCCTACTGCCTTCGACTGTCTGAACACTTCACTGGACCATGGTGCTTCTAGTAGTCACGTGATTCACCGGCGCTAGATCTTTTTCCATAGTCGGTTACGATCGCGAATATTCATCGATCCTCTTATCACTGGATACTGCAGCTAGAGTGGGTAAATGTTGATGGCATATACTTGCTACAACATCTCCCTCTTCCTGTACCTTGCCATCCATCTCCTTTTCAAGAATGCAAAGACATAAAAGCTTGGAACGCTAGGATCGTACCAGCTTCCAACTTGGTGGGCATCTTAGTTCGACGTCTTTTCAGTCTGATCAGGGAGCTCTCCTGTGCGTGTATTCGGCACGATCCATTGGCAAATAATGTCAATCATGTAGTAGAACGAATCATCTTGTAGGGCGAATCATCTTGTGTGGTCAACAACCTGTTCACGGCACAATTGTGGATCAATTCGGAGATTTTATTTGGTAGCTTGAATGAAACAAATCGGATATATCTGAAAACACCAAATTAATAGCCATTCTAGCTGCGGTTCTAATGCACATCGTTGCAGCTTCGTAAAAATTGTGTACAATGTTATAGGAGTTGGTAAAATATAGTCGAATTCGGGCCCATTTTACTGGGCATCGGATTAGTGCGCGACTACTGGTCAGACGCTTCTTTAAGCATTTCTTCAATAAGTATCCTTTCTGTTGTACCGATCATTGTCATACGCTTCTTCTGCTTTCGTACATGCTTTATTGGAAGGGTGAGAATCGCATTATGGACTGTGGCGACCATATTCGGGTGAAGAACAAGTTAGGATGTATTGCCAAAGTCACCTTTCACTCTCCCAGCTTGATACTCACCGAGGAGCTTGTGTAGTTGACTCAGAGAGAAAGGGTGTAGTCCAGTATCCCGAAAGCCTCCGATTGCATTGCTCGAGTTCTCAATGATGGCGCCACGATATACATAACACGCAATATCGATGAATGTCTATTTGTGCAGTGCTAGGTCCGCCGTTTCATTCGTTTAAAGCTGCAGACCCTCGCGGATGATTGTTTTGTAAAATGCTACCACTGGCGGCTGGAAGATGTGCTTTGCTTTTGCTGGCGAGGCTATAAAAGGATGACATGTTCACAGCAGAAGTTCTCCTAGTTTGAAAATTGATAAGCCAAGAAAACTGAAAATGATGAGAACATAATAAGGATAAAACGTGGGCAGAAATTGCTCTATTCACATGCGTGAAGAGTCATCCGAAGTCAAAATGACTGGGTTTCAAAATCCCTTGGCTTCCAGGAGGATAGCAAATATTTCCAACTAACCTTGAGAGCTGTTGAACCCTTTTGGTGCACCGGGAACAAGCGCGTTGTCACTGGAGAGCGCTGCATCTCTGTCTGGAGCAGGCGAACGCCGGGGATGATGATAAGACGAGGGGCAGTAAAACCAGACGCACTACCGGCCGCCACCACAGGCTTGCGGAAGTTGGGCTTGATTTCCTCCATTCACACGTTTCCAGAGCCTCGATTGCGATGACGTTGCGAGTCGTGTACATAGGTCTAAATGAATTCTCGTCCATGATAAAGACATGCAACAAGTCCTCATATTCTCAATTCAAAAAGCTTGGTCATCGCATATAAAACCCCGACAGCCGACACCTCCCTCACCGCTATTCGCACTCTCCCTTTACCATGAGAAGCGCGTAGCATAATCACCCGGTGGTAACCAAAGAAGCGTGAGTACCATTTAGGCGTGAGTTACGTCTACCGGATGTCTCTCTTGCACTTATGCAGTACGTCGCAGATCAAGGTGGCACGTTTCATTATATCTGAGCGGGCAACAGGTATGCTCACATGCTGCATGGCGGAAATCAATTTGGCCAGGTTACTCTCCAAATTTGCTTAGATTGTAGGCTTTTTGCTTCGACGCAGCCCTTCAATCGACACCCTTTGCAGGAAGTGTGCCTACTTAGACGTACAGACGACTTCCGCGCGTCTTGGTGTACTATTCACCATGTTTCACACTCTCCTGAGCATCCACGACGTCTTGCTTCGATTGAAGTAAGCAGGGCACTATCATCTATTTTTTCTTTTTTTCTATTTAAAACACAAATGCTTCCTCCACTCACATTCTCTCGATAAAATTATGAAATCACATGCACACAGTTAATCGTTCTTCGAAACGGTTCAAAACTCAAATCAAAACCAAATTGCTTAAGATTGAAATAATTAAAAATACTTTGTCAGCAATCGGCATCTTTCACTAAAGTGTAACTGTGTGCAAAACGGTTGGTTACCCTACGACTCTTCCATCGAAACCTTTCCCGTCTAATGCGCTTCCACGCACGCGTGGCACACGAAAAGACAGCTACATGATGAAGGTCTTTTACGCCTAAAATTCTGGCACGCAACCGTTCCCGGCACTCTAGATTGTTTCGTTTGATCAAGCTGCAATGAGCATATGGTTTTAACGAAGTACCTCGTACTGTATAATCTGGTTCGTAAGCATGGTCGCTCGTCTTCGGGCGTGCAGAAAGATCGTCTAGTGTCTTGTGACGGGACATAATTGCCAGATTCGCTGCTTGTTGATCATATCTGGGTTCTATCGGCTAATCTCGGATTGTGATGTACCAGCTGAATCTCTAACTCGGATTGCTATCATCGCTCGAATATGTTTTGAAGGTACGAATGCTTTGACCGACGATCCCTTCTGTACTTTTTTTGTCGTTCCTTTGCTTCCATGCCTCATTGAAACTGTTGACATTGGTATCCGTGCAATGCAGTTTCCATATCGACCGCATCTTACCCACGTACCAGAAACTACTGATTGGCCAAATCGTGATCATCAATTGTGTCGATAAAGTGGTCCCCATTTTCTTTGCCAAATCATATTAAGTATTTACTGTTGCATAAATTTTTATTGAGATAGTATAGATATCTTAAGGTGTTTCTTTAGGATGTTTGTGCGCGTAGAATTATTTCTACCAACCGATCCTTTATTTCCGAAGCAATTCGTCAGGAAAGATTCAAGCAGCAACTACCATCTTACATTAGGATTCTGCGCTTGACCTTTTGCCCTAACTTTTATGTTAGAATCTTCGAGATTTAAGATTGCTGAAACTTAGATCGTGTAAACCGCGTTCGCGCCGGATCATGTTGCTCTGACAGTAAATGTGAGGGCATCTTGGTTCTACCGTTCACAGATCATATAGATTGTATTCAAGCCGTACTATGTAGAGCGATCCCACAGCTTCTGTTTACAAATCAGGCCCAAAGTCACGAATCGATGCAAATACATTATTGTATTTTGCATCGATACGTGACGTTAGGCGGTGAATCGGCCAAAGAATTCAGTTCTAGTTTTCGTCTACAGCATTCTGCTTTGCCACTTTACAGCACCTGTGCATGTGGGGGATACACGTGCCAACTTATATTGTGAGTAATTCTACGGTCATCAGTTGGTCTTCGGTCTTAATCTTTGTCATACGAGCGTTCAATTCTGACTTGTTCACGTCCATCGTGAAAAAAGATGCAAACGACGATCCTAAGTTCATGCGACAGATGATGATCAAATCATTTGATCGGACCTCTAAATACCAGAGCGAATCGAGACGACCCTTGTGGTGTTCTTTGAAAGCTTTCGAAAGATTAGCAGTCTTGGGGTACGGTCTAAACTGTTCAGCTTAGAGGGGCATGTGTTCTCGACTAAAGATTCATCCACATTCTTATCCGATCCAGCTGAATGCATCCAGATCATCCGCATCAGAAAGTTTATGAATAAAGAATGTTCCTATCATTAGGTGTGTGAGTATGTATAACGCGTTGATTGTAGCAATGACTTCCTAATGTTTCTTTTCGGGTGGATTAAATGATACGATTCGCTTTGTTCGCAAGATCTAGAGAACAGGATCAGTCGTTGGAAACTCTTTGACTTTTGCTTTAAATAACCTATTATTACACTTGAACCCACATTTGTAGCTTTTACTATACTTTTGGTGCTCCAATTTTGCAGTAGTTCTTCTTCGGTCCCCTTTGCGTCAACCTTCGATTTTTACGACTATCATGTTGGACTGTACGCGGTTGCCGATATTGCGGTCGTCGAATTTCAAATGCCCCTGATCTTTGACCTTTTATCACTCTAGGCCCTCTGATCTTAAAGCTTTATCTTTACTCGCGAATTTTTTAGAATTTTTGTGTTGTCTTGGTCTTCTTTACAATATACGTTGTGTCGTCAAAGAAATATGCTAGACATTCGTCATCAAAATCCACCGGTAGATAGCTTTTTGCTGAAAGATGTCCAGTGACCCCGAAGAAAAAGGTCCATGGGAGGCAATTGAGATTTTTGTTCCAGATTTTTTATCAACCTTCCCCTTTAATCTCTTGTCAAAAGAGTCCTTTTTTAAAATGCTAACGATGTGAAGATATCATCTATTTTGGTCTCTACGCCAATCTCTCCGCTGCGAACACTTCGTTCCGGTTTTTTAACTTGAGCTTGATATCTTCGCCATCGACATCATGGTATTGCGTAGAGGTCGAAGAGTATCTGAGTACGCGCACCATTTTGTAAAAAGCGTCATCACAATTTTTGATACTAACGGCGGCCTTCCAAATTTCTTTAAATTGTCGACATTTGGAGGGGCTTATCGATCGGTATTTTGTTCTAATACGTTGAGTTTACCTTGTGTACACGTCGACAGGGCTAGATTGAGAACACTATAGCAGCCTTGATGGCTATGTGTACATAGATACATGTACTGAAATCGATTGGTAATTGAAGTTGGCGTAGCAGTTCGAGATCACATGCAGTGGTTTACGTGTACTTGAAGATATCTACTTCTTCTTGTTCAAATCCTGATAGCGAAATCATAGCCCTCGTACTTCTTAACGGTCGAGTGGATCTAAATGTGGATTGAGTATCTCATCCTTGAATCCGAAAAAATGACCTCCTACCAGCCACATGATCGTGGAAACTGTAATTAAATAATGACATCTGTTAAACACACTCGTCCCAATCTTGTTGGTTGGTGTCCGCAGCAGAGATAGATATCGATCTTGACGAGAGGAAGATCGTTCGTGATCTCCTTCTATAGAAAAAGATATGTGTGATGGACAGAATGACTAGAATAGATATGCCAGATGATAATCTCGATAAGTAATTTTAAAAGTAATAATCAAAAGCGCCAGTGTAAGGCATCTAAAACGGACGAGGTGGTGTTTGAACTTGCTAAATGAATCGTTACGTTTCTTTCGCTTATCTCATCACCACTAAAGGCATTTGGTACACCGAATAGTTGGTCCCGAAGAGGCTAGATTAGCCGCTGAACCCCATCGGGTGCTTGTCTTCGATTATTTGGTCGATCTCGTCGCCTTATATCCACTCCCTGTCACTGTTGTTATCGAATTGGCTTTACAATTTGCGACTAAGGCAATGGTGTTGATATTTTACTGCGCTTGCTAAAGTAAAAGTGTCAATGTCAAATTGCTACCCTTTCTTTTTAATGATACTTCTTGTTTGTGTTGTGGGAAAGCATGACGTTCAAACCAATCCAGAAATGCCAAGGCTATCATCGAACCGCTGATGCCTACAGATGTCAAGGGACTCCGAAGGTTTCCTGCCTCAGCGACGTATTTGCATATAAATCCACGCAGTACAGCCGAGATGGCGGTTCATCTATCTCGTTGATCGGAAAGAGCGAGAAGTGGGAATGGATTGCCGACTGCCAGCGCTTATTCTAAGTTATCAAGAAAGCTTGATGCGATCTCTAGTTCTTGAGATTGTAGACTAAGCTAGGCCATTCCAAGTGATTTGTGACGCCAGTAACTTTGCAAAGGCTCAGCAATAAAGTAGTAAGATGCAGACAGTACGGAATGTGTCGTCTGTTATTAGCCACGCCAGCTGCGACCAGCTAAACGCAACTACCCCATCTATTACCAGGAACTTCTTAACATGAAGTACGGGCTGAATAATTCCGACTCAATCCGCTAGGTGGTATAACCTCAATTGTTTATAAGAGCCATGCAAGTGCACGCACGGCCGTAAACAGTACACACCTCTGGCGGCGGACTGCGAGGTGGATGCCTTTCTTCGCGGAGTAAAACTTCTTTGTCGAGTATAATCCAGGAAGACCTCACGTCTTCGCTGACTCACTCTCGTGCCGGCCCGATATCGAGACGACTACACCACCCGACACTGGTCTGTACCTTGTTGATGTTCTGACTTCGAGGGTCTCGTCGTCAACGTTATTGAAAGACATACGAAAGGCGTATGATCTGGAAATGGTGCGATCACGCCCCCTTCCTGAAAAAGCTTCAAACATATGTCTTCAGACTCTAGGTCCTTTACAGATTGACATACAGTTTGCTACGGCTTACTACAATATATGGCTATTGCCTGAAACACGCCTCGTGTCTTTGTTCTAGATCATGGTGACCTGCAATTACTTATCGAGTACAAGTACCACGTCGCACCTGTTGGTGGATATCGTGGTCGTTAAAAAGCAGTTCTCACAGCGAGCCTATACTTTTTTCAGCCCCGACAGCATTAATTAATGCGCAAGTACGTTTGGGCTTGTGGGAAGTGTCAACGGGTAAAGAATAGTCCTCCCCCTATAAAAATCGCAAACCCCCACGAGCGAAATTAATTAGCTCGCACGTCTTCAATGTCACTTTGGTTGATACGAGTTGCTTGGACACAGACAAAGTCCGTATCGCCATACTCTTGGCGTCCCCGAAAGTGGAAAAATCAAGCGTTTCGACGTCCATGTCGTCGACAGAGACTTTGAACGTGCTTATCAATATACCGAGAGTGTTGTCGTGACCGACACGATAGTTTGGAAAATTGCAATGCTGACGCACGTTCGGAGTAAGAACGCCTTAAGTTGACTAATCGATGACAAGACGAATCAGAACATGTGATTGACAGACTAAGTGGCACGTTCATACCGAGACAGGAATGTACAGTGCGTGTACCAGGAGTTTATGCACTTCAAATGGTTGACTTTTTAAAACTAAAAGCTTTCGATGATTAAACGGGTTGTAACCCATTTTCCTTAAAACTGATGTATGCGTCGCACTAAAATTCGTGATGAACGATACATTATGTCGTGTGTTGGTGACTTAACAACGATTATAGTGACAGTACTACTAATTGCTCTGACCCTCAGACGCCCAAAGTTTACAGTGCTTAAATAGTAGAAATATATAATATAATTTAGTGATAACAGAGAAGATTTTGTGAACGATACATAAATAATAGCCACAGGCGACGTAGACGAAGTTAATGGACGACCGGATACTTCTTGTTTTTGGAACAATATATAGGGCAATTAGCGGCGAGTTACATAAATTTGTATACCACGGTGCAAATTAATGCGAGTTCGAGACCCACGCTGCAGATGTAGGTCATACAGCAGTGGTCCGACGACCGGACACCAAGATAGCTTAAGTTCAATGATATCGATACGAATCACACGGACAAAGTAGTATGATCGATTATCGATACCAAATATTTGCAGAAACTGAGCGTAGACGAGTTTGACGGAGTTGACGGCGAGTCTTCATTTATTAAGGCGTGATAAATAAGCCACTTTTACGCGATAAGCACGATCAGTTGTCTAAGATCCTCACATTTAAGCTTGCTTTCAAAGAAAGAGTGTTATGCGATGTGCTAGATGTAAAAAAAACCATTTGCTCACATTTGGGTATACGTTTAAGATCTAAAAGTTAAGCTCGTGTAGCCGGGAACCACGTTAGCGAGACTCACCGTTTGACCCGTTTTCATGAGAGAGACTTAAATGTTGGTTATTAGAATCGTGAAGACTTGCTCCTATCAGACCATGGGATGAAAGTATTTTACTTTGAGTTTCAATAGAAAATTAGGCTTTTCATTTTGAAAATCGGAAGATCACAGTGGCGGTTGGATCTAATCAGGTGCATTGAGCTCCTTGTTCATTTAAAAGAAGCAGATAGGTGTAGAAACACTTGAAAGTATTACATCGGCCACGAAATAGTGAGGGTGGAATGGGGTTACACAAATGGTTGCGGTAGATACGTATACTGGTCTGATACACACATAAGGCTATCAGTGAAGTGATAGGAGTATTATGGTATCACGTACGTTAGCGGGTAATACCCTTCTTTGAAAAATACGGATTGTTTGTATCACTCGTATTCGGGTTATAAAGTATGGAGTAATTTTGGTGTTGTAAAATCCCAGAAATACCCAGACCAGGACGACTCGACAAGGTTGCACTGTTTAAAAGTAACCACGTGAGTGACGTTTACTATTGCTTTTAGTCAGTTAGTGCATTTAATTCTCCTTTTCATTAGTTATATAACGTGTCTATTCAAAAAATCTAAATTGTACGAGTCAAAAGCCTGAGTTACGGCTAATACTCTTGGGCATTAGTGCCGCGTGATCCCTTTAACGCAGTTGTTCCCTAGACCAAGACTAGACCCTTATGAGCTCTTTGAGGTACGTAGAGGTAAGTATCACCAAGTAAGCGAGGACACAAGACCCTCCTATTTTACACCCATTTAGCTTGATTGACTAGTAGAGGCTACGATTCTTTAAGTCTTTCTTTGACAAAACATTAAGAGGAGCTCCGCTGCAAAATGAATCCTATCAAGATATTTACTGCAGTACTTGACCGATTACCATTATCAAGTTCGAGGATATTGGACAGCATCAGCTCCCGCGAACTAATTCATTATCGCTTCTGTATTTTTTGTCCCATAACAAAATATCCTATTTATCTATGCGCCAAGATTAAGGCTTTGTTGAAAAACATTTGCTACAGGTTGCATAAAGTTCTATCACCTTCGGTTGCATAAATAAATTTTTGCATTAATGATCTTTTGTACGACACAAACAGAATATAAAATCCTACATAAGTATGAATAATAGCAAAATTTAAATTTTTTTGCAATCGACATGCGCGTCAAGCTAAAGAGGAGGAGGGGAGCTTATGTGTAGTCTCGATATGCACTTCCATCATTCACATCTATAAGATTTGACTTCGTTTGCAATCATAAGTCCGTGGAGATAATTTCGTGCCGACATAAAATCTCGATTTTAAAAGTTTTTGGAGTCCACCCTACGCCTACGACAGGTGTTACAATACTGTACACATCCAGCTATTTTGTGGATGCGGGAGATTAAAGGTACCATAAATTACCTCTATGTACACCTTCGGGCACCTGTGAGAAAGCTGTTTGGTGACTTCACTCGCGTACAGCGATGTTCGCGCTGGCGTTCTCACGTTTATCAAGTTTTAAGTGAGCTTTCTCGCGTGTAGCAAGGTTCGAGCGGGTATCTCACTATATTTTACCGATATATGAAAGATTGTTGCTTGGTATGGCTCTGACGCGATTTTATGACCCACGCACACAGGTTTCAAGAAAAAGTTGCAAATAACAGACTGACTTCCATATAACTTTTTAAACCGAAATCTATATGGCTACTGACTGAAAGACTAAAGATTATCCGCGTGCTCCGATGAGATGCGGTCTCTACAGCGCGCTTCAACTGATTATAAGCGCGTTGAGGACGTACTTCAATGACATCATGTAATGAAGTCAAGAAGTGACGCCATTCGTGTGTGTGACACAAAAAAACTTTGCGGTAGGTACGCTATTGATGTACTATAACCATGAAAGGTCTAAGTGCATACAGGACTTATAATTTTTCTTAGACTTTTCCATTCCTTTACACGACAAGTCTCGTGTAACGGCTTGACCCGTTACCTCCCCATTAACACGATCACTCAGATTGTGTATCAATCGAAGCAAAGTAGAAAATATTCAGTAAGCGTTTAATTACGTGACACTTGTCTTTTTTGCTTGCTAGTCCGAACTGCCTGTGGATGTGCTATCTCTAAGCGGCATAGCAAGGCTTTCTCATAATATTTAAGAAAAATTTAAGTCGTTTGCAAGGCCGCCCACATATTCTACCATGCAGCGTGTGCGTCGCGATGAAAGTCGACGACAAAAGATTCAACCGCTTCACTAGCACTCGTTGTTGTGACACCCGTCTTGCTAGTGTCACAACAACGACTGCTAGTGAAGCGGTTGCGTCGTCGACAGGTAATGCATATTTACGTCACACATGTGATGCGGAGGATGAAGGTGGACTCAGGGTAGGCTACAATGAGTCGACTCCCTTGCCGTCACCAATGGATGATGAAAAATGTGAGAGTTTATGGCACGGAGTTGATCTGTTAATCCCATCACAGATGCACAAACCGCACCCGTAACAAATTAAGTGATTTTGTGGTCACCTCACAGTCTACCGCCAACAAGGTAGTTCACGGTGAGTCGGCTAATATAAGCTAGAACATGATTTCCGCTTGAAGAATCAGCAGCTTTTTTGAGTGTCAACGTTTCGTTCAAACATTAGGACACACACAATGGGGAGTCCTACTTAGACGATCCAGAGCATAGTATTCCCGTCAGAGCACTTTACCTCCGTCCATCTGTGTTGCAAGCACGCTGATTGGAAGTCTGCTCTTCATCCGATAGAATATGACCAGCACCTTCTCAAACTAAATGTCTAGTGGCGGATGGGTCAGTTGCATCGCTATTCGCGCGTGCAACTGTAGACGCACACAAGTATGATGGCGTCTTCCGTTTGTGGAAGGAGGATGGAAAGCGGCTTGGTTGTACCTTTCCGATTCCTATCGTCTTGTTACCCAAGGAAACGGGTGGCCAACACAAGCAGCTTTTCTGCAACTAACCGAGCCACAACCTGAGGCGGCGAGGCGGAGGTGGCAGCGAAAAAATTTCACGCTGGATCATTTGTGCAAAAGTGAGTGTGGTAATGTATCCCCTGCATCTTCACTATCTGCGGCCCCACTAGGCACGTCGAAACGCAACTTATCAACGCTCTCAAGCGTTTAAGATCTGCGGGTAATCTATTCGTTGGACTAGAATTTATGGGCTTCTGCTTCCTTGGACGGGTAAGCAATTAACCTTACTACAAGAGTGGTTGGTTATATTTTTAGCATCTACAAGTGAGGTGGCGCTCAATACAAAAAATTTACGATGCTCGTCTATTTGCGACTCACACGTAGTCTGCCGAGACGCGATTTGACGATGCTGCTGTCAAGAAGCGGATTTTAGTTCTCAACTTAAATTTAATTGAACTTTCAGATTTGCACGACATTTGTGTGAAGGTGCATCAAGGGTACCAGTTCAAGGTCCATGTCGATCTGTTGAAGAGTTTGTTGGTAAGAGACGCGCTTTTGACGCGCATTCCTCCGCGCACATAATGTCTTTTGACGGGATGAGGTAATGATCAGCTTGGAGATCTCCTTCAACGCCGCCCCATCAGCAATTTTGTTGTCCGTCGCACGATCATCGACGTGATCGCTCACGTCAGTTTCATGCATAAATTTGATCACTTGTGGATCTACACATTACTTTAAATCGTCCAAGTATAATTCGAGGTGTGTCTTTGCTCATCATAAAAGGGTAAGTGTAACGGGGTATCCTGTTACATGATATTGACACTAAACGGTGTCAATAGGGATATTGTCTAGCATGTCAATAGGGATATTGTCTAGCATGACAATATCCTACCAATTTTATTCGAGATGGGTAACATTGATGGAATACAATCCCCTATTGAATAATATTCATCCGCTGCTCCAAGATTGGTTAATAAAGACATATCAACCAAGGTTACCACCAATCGCTGCAAGACGCGCGCAATGAGTGGTGAGCAGGTTGTCGTCATGCAATGGCATAGTTTAATATATTTAGATAAAGATTAAAGTTATATTGATAGCTTAACGATATTGAATGCATTTCTCTTTTTACCATTCACTCAGCTTAGTTTTTGAGTAGATTAGCTTCCTCTGCACTTACTATTGTACGTGAAGTCTTGTGGCTCCCAACGAAAGGGGTGCCTTATACACCTGGTAGCTCTTCGTAGTCCGTCTAACGACTGCTTAGTGTCCGCCCGACAAGAAAAGGTTGGACGTAGTAGACGAGGGTTTCTCGTCACACGTGAAGGCTATTTCCATCTGAGTGACTCAGAATGGGAGGTAGTCGGCCGCGTTAGTGTGCTCTTGGGTGAGCTCGTCATCAGTGTTATGTTGGAGTCTCTAAGCAGATACCAGCAACATGCTGCTATCAACAATTTCCTAAAAGAGGAACTTGCAGTCAAACGACAAAAGATAGCCTTGATACACAGCTAGGCTCTCATCAGTCGATGGGCGGGCCGACGCACACGCGTAGACCCGGAACCTTGAAGATAGATATTTTAAGGTACAAGGAAACCGATGAAGAATCCCTTTGTAATGATTCGTCGAGTTAGCCGACGCCGTAAGGCCCGTCACATCGAGGGTCACGAGATGCTTGTCACCTTTGCCCTGTCAAATTTGACAAAACGAGCAAAGATTTAAGCCTGAGAGCTCAAGCTTCACGACCCAAATGTGTTTGAGTCGTTAGAGAACTTAAAGTCTCGGCATAAGGGAGACGTTTGAGACGCCAAGAGAATCGAGTTCAGAGCACGCTTTGCACTCCTGAGGCTCAAGCAAGGTAAGCGTGACGTGCACGCTTACGCACGACACCTACTCTATCTTTCGAGTAGCGTCACGGAAAACCCTGTTTTTGAGCACACGCCCATCAACGTTTCATCTACGGATTTGTAGATGAACCGGTCAAGACCAACATGTTCCGAGAGGACTTCCATACGCTGGAAAAGGCGATATCGTATGCGGAACAGATAGACTTAAATTTTAAAAATATATTTGAGATTGTTAAAATTACTAAAATTTGTTTAAATATAGGTTTTAAAGACGCAAATATTGAAAAAAAATTGATTAATATAATTTTACTTTTAAACTTAATAACAAAAAAAAACCTTTAAAGCTTAAGCCTTATTATTAATCCGATTGATCGGTTCGCGAACTTTCGCTCTTGTTTGCAGTAGCGAAAGTAACTAACTTTGTCGCACAGCCTTTTTTGGTTGACTGCTTATACGCGTTCTTGTCTTGTTTTTGTTTGTGTTACAATAGCACTGTGTGCGTATCGTAACCATTATCATAGTTTTAAGATTTCATTTTGACTAAATACTTTAATTTTCAATTTTTTTAGCGTATATTAATGTTTCATATACTATATAAAAAAGAAAAAGAGCTGAAAAAAATGATATGTAAGAACCAAAACTACTTACAGCACTCAGCCTTAGAAAGTCTCAGGCTAACTCGTCAAACTATCGTCCGACGAGACGACAGAAAACAGGAGGTCTCGAATTAATGGACCTCTGTTACATTGAAAGCGAGAACTTTCGCTCTCTGAGTCACAAGCGAACGGCAAGATGCCATCGCTGCCAGAAGATTGGGCACTACCCTCATGAGTGAAGTGTCCCAAGCACCGCAACACGTCCAAAGACAGGACGTGATGATTGCTGTTGGCCAAGAGAGAGTCCGAGGCGTTGTTCCGACCATGTCGTTAAGCCACGACAGCAAGTCGGACCGTAAAAAAACGGACAGGGTCAGTAGGGTCGGAGCACCCTGCTGATCCAGCAACGTCAAGAGAATTTGCAGGACACTTGACGGATATTGCTCCCAACACACAGTCGCTGTGTGTTACTGCCCCTAGTGATGAGGTGTCCCTCATCACTTTGAAGATCGAAGTGACAAGTGGTATGTCACTTCGCGCCCTAGTTGACTGTGGTACGTCGAACACTTTTACTCGACGCCAGTCGCTAGAGGATTGTATACTCAACGATTTTTAGCTAGAGTTCCCTCCAACGAGGATGACGGTGTGCCTTGCTAAAGGCGCATACATGACAGTGAGCAAACGTGTAGTGAGAATCCATAACACGCTAGAAGGAAAACAATACGATGATGACTTTTTCGTATTAGATTTCGATGACAGATTTGATGTCATCCTTAATCTGCCATGCTTCGAAAGTATTGGCAATGGGTTAGCTGGCGGCATCGATCCGTGAAGATGCCTGCCGTTTGTTCATCGGGTGGCCATCTGATGAACGTCTTGGAGCGTCCACAGCCGTGTGGATGTACAACGAGTGAGTGCAATGGCCTGAATTGTGGTAAGGTCGTTAGTACATTTGCACAAGATCACAGTGTAGAAGGCCACTGCACTGTGGAACCAGCTTCCGGTACCTGTGTAGAGAAACAGGCTGCGCCGAAGGTTCACCACTCGAAGAGATCGAGTGGACTGAAACACAGATGCACACCAGGAAGGGTGCATTCGATAAGAGAGACTAGCGTTGTTCAGGATGGACAACACGTTGAAGCGAGATCGACTATCAGAAAGTCGATCGTAGAGGAAGCCCGCTCTACTTAAAGAGAGTCGATCGAAGAGGACGTGACCGTGAAATTACCCGTAACGAAAAAAAACTCCAGCATTCCAGAGAGTGATAACTCCCGAGAGAGTTATGTTGAGGGTGTGGATCCCCAACCAACTGCGGAGGTGTTTTCCTAGGAAATCACCGAGACGGTGAATGGCTTGGTGAGTGACGGATAGGTGTAGGCGCTTATACACTTCATCTGGTTACACCCCCGAAGTCAGCTTCGGAGGTAGTCAAGTTGTTAACTCTAGAATGTAAAAGATTCTTGCCATATCTGCGTATTGACAAGATCAGGCAGATCTGCGTAATCGCCACAGAGGACGAGTACGTCACCGATATTCGGTCGGCATAAGTGTTTGCTGAGAACGAACGGGTTCTCAGTTTCTTATCGATGGACGACAGTGTCTCGATGAGAAGACTCGGATTGAGCGAAACACGTCTCAATCTTGGGAGTCTTTGAAGACAAATCCTTTGTATAAGGATTTGGTGGAATTCAGGAATGTTTTCCTGAATCCATGTCATGCGAGCTGCCTAAGTACAAAGTCACTCAGCATGAGTTCGAGCTGAAACCCGGTTCGAAGTACTGTGGTAAACAGCAGTGGCCACTGCCTCGTGAACAGGTCACAGCGATCTAGCAATTCTTTTCCGATCGCTTAGCTGCCGGTCATATGAGAAAATCAACATTTTCACACAGCTTTCCGACCTTTTGTGTGCGTAAGACCACAGGAGGGTGGCGAATAGTGCACGCATCCAACAAATCGAGTGATGCAACGGTACCGGCTCAATCGCCGATTCCAAGAAAATATGTCATCGTAGGTGGTGCGGCAAAAAGTACCACTTTTCATCTATGGATGTGATGGATGGATTCCATCAGATCCTCATGCGTGAACGGGACATTTCGTACACAGCAGTTAGCACCCCCAGAGGTATGTTCTGGGAGTGGCTAGTAATGCCACAGGGGCTAAGTAACGCCCCCGCAACGTGTAAAAGATGTTTTAAGAATCTTTTGCGATCGGTGCGCGACTTCGCATCGAGTTACTTTGACGTTGTCTACGTCCATAGCCGGGCTATGGCTGGAAAGACGGACGTGGAGGTTCATAGAATCCACTTCCGGAAGGTTCTTACACTAATGCGAGAGCATAAGTTGTTCGCGGACCTCAAGAAGTGTGTATTCGCATTAAACGAAATACCACTTCTTAACTGCATCGTGGGTAAAAACGGTGTACGCCCTGATCCGGAAAAGATCAAGGCGATAAGCGACTGGCCTGTTCCAGTCGACGTCAAGGGACTTCGAAAGTTCCTTGGCCTGGCGGCGTACTTGCTCAAGTACTCGCGCAACTATGCCGAGATAAATGTACATCTCTATTGTCTTTTGAAAAAGAAAATTGTGAAATGGTCATGAAGCGCTGAGTGTCATAACTCTTTTGAAGGCATCAATAAACGTTTGGTACAATCGTCTGTGGTGGCGATTGCAGATCAGGATAGGCCATTTCATGTGGTCTGTGACGCCAGCGATTTTGCAATCGGCTGCGCGTTAATGCAGTTCGACTCAGACGGCGTTGAGCGCGTCGTCTGTGATCAATCGCGTCAGCTGCAAGCAGCTGAGCGTAATCAACCAGTTTATGACAAGGAACTCCTCTCCATATAATATGCACTGGCCAAGTTTCGGGTATCTCTCTTAGGAGATAGGCCCTTCATCGTTTATATCGACCCTGCGTCTTTACGCACGGCCGTAAACAATCCACACCTCTTGCAACAAATGGCGAGGTGGCTGTCTGTCTTTGCGGAGTACAACTTCTCCGTCGAGTATAAACCAGGAAGACTTAATGTCGTTGCTGATGCTCTTTCGCGTCGGCCCGATTTCGAGCCGACTGCTCAACCCTACAGTAGGGGTGAATCCACTGTCGCGACACTAACAGTGAGTGTTCCGTCGTCGAATCTGCTCGATGACGTGCAAAAGCAAACACAGAAGATGAGTCTCTTCTGCGGTTGATGGGTTACGTATCCGATCCGTGTATTCAAGCTTTGAAAATCTTGTCGCCTTAATACCGCTCTTCAACCGAACGGTATTCTGTCCGTGATGGGCTGCTGTACTACACAGCAGTCAACGGCGACACACCACGTGTCGTCGTTCCGGATCATAACGACTTGCGATTGCGCATCATGTACGAGTGTCGCGATGCCCCAACAAGTGGACATCGCGGTTGAGAAAAGACTTACCTCACGGTAAGTCGTGACTTCTTCTGGTCCCGCCAGTGCCTTGCAACTCAGGCCTTGCAGCCTGTACCGATTCCGGCAGAGTGCTGGCAGTCCGTATCGATGGACTTCGTCTTCGGGTTTCCCAAAGAAGCTTACAAGAATACTGGTATTCACGTGTGTGTTTATCGGTTTAGCAAGATGGTACATCTTGTTATTGTACCGGAGTCAATCACATCCTAGGGCTGTACTCGTGTCTTCATCGATACTACCTTACGACTCCGCGGGTTACCGTGTGAACTCTCGTCTGATAGGGACCCCCGCTTCACAGCGGAGTTCTGGCAATCCATGTTCCGTTCACTTGGAACACGTTTGACGATGTCGACTTCTGACCGTCCAGAAACAGATGGTCGGACAGAACGCATTAACCGCGTACTCGAAGAGATACTCCGATGGTATGTCCACTCGTTCACGAGTTGGAGTGAGTTCTTGCCGATGGCGGAATTTGCCATCAACAATTCGGTGCATCCGTCGACAACGCATACACCGTTCTTCGCGAATGGCCTGCGCCATCCACGTTTACCCGCCTTCCTAGAATGTGACTCTAGCTTAAGGGGAGGGTGGACTCGCTCGAACAAAAACCGATCCGTTTCTTGCTCATAACCCGTCGACAATAGTTTCGACGAGATGGATGCCGATGTCGATGCGAGCGACATCGATGATGGTGATGACGACGATGCTGGTATTTTCAGCATCACTAATGACCGCCACGGTGAGGACGATAATACCCTTACTGGTAAAGACCTCGTTCTTTCAGCAGTGCACGCGAAGCGCACTGCTGTCAACAAGAATAAACAAGCAGAGCGATTTTCGCTGACTTGCGAAGGGTTGTCCACTTCGTTCAATATTCTATTGCAGATGCACTAGACGGACAGAAACGAAACGCAGACAAACACGGAAGAGCAAATGTTCTTTCGTTTGATTAAGGAGACCTAGTTTTACTGTCTACAGTAAACCTACCGAAACACGCAGTGACATATGTGGGCAGCAGTATGTAACTGCCCGAGTATGTCGGTCCATTTCGTGTGTTACTCCGAATGGAAAATGCGTACACGATTTTATTGCCCCGTAGTATGCGTACGCAAAGAGCTGCAGTCATCTCGTCATGAAGAGAAGGAGTCTAAGGTCCATTCTTCTGTTGCGCTAACCCAAACACGGCACGATCGGCCGAACGTTTGTGCGGTAAGAAAGTGTAATTATTTTTCCGAGATCATGGAGTATATAACGCCGAGTCCGTTCAAAAAATATGTCATCTTGCAACTTTTTCGTTATACGGCTCAGCTCTTGAACCTTAAGCTGATCCGACCCTCGGGACGGACCAGGTGTTCCCGCCGCCACCACATCCTGTGGTGGACTCAAGCGATGGTCAACGATTTCTAATAGAGCGTAGATTGAGCCACCGCGACGTGAATGGCGTCCAGACGAGTTACCTCGTCCGTTGGCGTGTCTATCCACCGGCGTGGAACAGCTGAGAGCCTCGTGCCCAGCTGATTGTTGATGTCCTGGGTCTCGTCGAGCAGTACGACGAGACCCACCAGCTGCATTTGAAAAAGGGCCGTCGGAAAACGACCTCCCCGAACGTGCGACAGGTACAAGGATTGCAAAGTGTCGATCCCTTCGGCCATCTCAGAAGAGTTGCGCGCCCTCCAGTAGAGAACATTAGGGAGTTAGGTCTCCCTAGGGGCACGGTTCGAATTGTCCAGGCAACCTGGACACGAATCACCCCACGAGAGACAGGGTAATCCTGCCTCTACTGGCAGCCGGTGCAACTTTTATCGCATTCCGGCTGGGTTGCGTTTCTCAAACCTGATGCGAGCTGCATCAACTTTCCAAGACAGGCCTCACGGCCAATGCACTTGATGTTATGGATGAAGGTATTCCATCCTATCACCAATGCCTTTCCGTCTCGACCACATTGCCACTGTACCACCGATGTTTAAAATCGCATCGGTGAAGACTCTTCCTCAGCACGGATAGTCTCCGTGCTGGAATCAGGCGGGCAAATCTTCCTACAATCGAAAAACGGAATTCGATCTCGATTGGTAGTCATGCTGGCCAACCGGTCCAACTCCTTGGATGACGGCACCCAAAGAGACTCCACTTGAGGAGCGTGGCGCAGAACAATTCGGTCCCTGGCCTCTTGATTGGTGCCAGCGTGATCACTAACAACAGTGACACCTCGATCCCTCGAGTTACTTCGCTCGTGGTGATGCATAGGGGCATCACCACCCTTACCATGCGTCCTATTGTTGGATTGAATAGCGTGAGACGAGGATTCGTCTGGAATATTCGCTCGATCCGAAGATCTCGAGCATGGTGCCGCCACGTTGACCGGAACCAGTCAACCTGGCTCTTGCAGTGTCCGCCCCGGATGATCTGGAGGCGTGAGGTCTCGCCTTCAAGTCTGATACATCATCCGACTCGCTAGAATAGATGAAAACTATTTCAGACTCATCTACATTGCGATTCAAAGTACCCGCTGCAACTGCAGCAGATCTATCTTTTGCACGCGGTGACTCGACACGTGGGCTGTTCACAACAGACACTGCCTGTTGCTGAATCGCAACGGCAGGCGAAGGATCACCTGCTGCTGAAGTAAGAGAATCACCCTCTTTGGATGCACGCGTGCGTTCGACCGCCTTTCGTCCTGCAATGGCAGCACATCTCATGGACTTTGACACCGTGCGATGAATTGGCAAATGAATTGGTATTTGAACAACAAGTTTTCCCCTTTCCAGAGTGATCCAACGGTCGTTACCCTGTCCTAATTAATTCGAATCAATCAACGGGTGATTGATGTTTGAGTGGGGGGGGTGATGTAACGGGGTAGCCCGATGCATGATATTGACACCAAACGGTGTCAATAGGGATATTGTCTAGCATGACAATATCTTACCAATTTTATTCGAGGTGGGTAACATTGATGGAATATAATCCCCTTTTGATAACATTCATACGCTGCTCCAAGACTAGTTGATAAAAATCATAATAACCATAGATTGCCACCAATCGCTGCTAGACGCGCGCAATTAGTGGTGATAAGGTTGTCGTCATACGACGACGTAATTTAACATAGTTATATAATGACTGAAGTTATATTGATAGCTTAGCGATATTAAATACAGTTCTATTTTACCCACTTCTCAAAGTAGCTATTTGATTAGATTGGCTTCCTCTGCACGTACTAGTGTACGTGAATTTCGTTGCACCCCAAAAAAAGGGTGCCCTACAACATCCTCTGCACGTACGAGCGTACGTGTAGTTCCGCGGAGCCCCAAACAAAGGGTCCCCCGTAAAACAAGACCTGGTGCACGGTTCTAAATGCGTCAATGCGAAATGATCTAGGGGAGTGTAGGACGCGATACGCTGTCTCACGACGGTCAATTTTTGATACGTCATGCGATGTCATCACCATAAATTCAGTCAAAGAGATCACTCCAGAAATCAGCAGGCTTAGACTAGCACATGTTAGTGAACTAGTGACCTAATGAGCATTGCTTTTTAATTTTCTAGCTAGGACACTACATTATTCGTAATTAATGCTTACCTTGTGTCAACAATCATGTAACGAGGCACCCCGTTCCACACAGAAGCCCTAATGTCAGACTTGAACATATATTAAACCTGTAACTGCCGGGTAATAGGGTAATGAGACCGGTCTTGCCATTACTCTACCCATCACCTTACCCATCACCTACCCATCACCTTACCCGTTGACTAACTTGCACCCCTACCACGAAAGTTTACCGTTTTACCGGAAAACATAGGGTGTATACCACCTACCTTACCTTGCCGAGACCTGATACTAATTATGAAGCGTTGCGTTTTAGATGAGCACTTTCGTCTTTAGGACGTCGCCCTTGCGGATCGGAACACCTTCTTCTTCTTCCAGATCGCACTCGGTGGCACAGGCGATTGAGTAACAATCGCGCTCGACGCTGCTATTGTCACCTTAAGTGTAAATGATGTTTTCAACTGCTACTTCCTCTTCTGTAGTGACTCGTAAATTCTTGGGTCGAGTCTCAGCTGTTTGGAGCCTTCTGTGGTTTTACGACCCACAATAACGTGCGAGACGACTTGCTCTCCCGTCAAACGGATTCTGCGACTTCCTGGCGTCATCTCGGTCACTCACCCTTATAAATCTCTTTACTTTCCTTAATCCGAAGTCCAATTGCACTAAGAAAGTTCTCCAACAAAGGACTTCGATAAAAATCTCCGTCTTCTTTAAACGAATGAGCAAACTTTCGACCCTACCATGGGACAGAACGTACTTTTGGCTCTAACTCTTGCAAAGCGCAGAGCTCCAGCGCCCGCTATACCAGTTCCAGGAGCTCTGGCAAGCAGCAAAGCCAGCCTCGCCATCTTCTTAGACTTGATGAGCTCGACAGTGAGTACCACCGTACTCACGCCTTCTCTTGATCCACAAGTCCCGAGCCAATGGGCAAGGCTGTACCATCGTCCTCCAGCCCAGACCTTTAAAGTGCGTGTTCCACGCGATGCGATGCACTCCTTGTGAGCGAGTGGGTAAGTTCAGGTACGACGAGTCGCCAAGGACGTCGCGCGCGTGTATCTAGGCAACATCCGTCTGCGTGCCGGGACGACAGATGTTATCCTGACCGTGTCGAAACCGATGCAGAGAAGTTCATCCAGCAGTAGTTAGGACTCTCGTCATGTTGAGGATAGCTCATACTTGGCTGCTGCTACATTAAGCAGGCGCCACAGACTTTAGTAGTTGTGGGCTGGCTGCTACTTTACAAGACAAGCGCTAAGAGAGAGCCTTTCGTGTAGTGACGAATAATCTACCTCCTTTTTTGATCACCTCACTGTGAGGCGAGTAGATGATGATGGGTCGAGTTGTAACGGAAGCAACACTGGGCTGGTGCATTAGTTGTTCGTAATTCCATTTAATGCCCTCGTAATTCACCTTGCAAAGGTTATACGGCAAGTGGTCGAAAGCCACTTGGGTCGCTTGTGACCAGCTTTTACAGTACGGCAAAGCAGATCAGACATGGTAGTCTTAAAGACTAGGAGCTGCCCAGTTGCTTCACGCAAGAGCCTATTGATCGCTGTAGAGGCACTATAGGACCAAGGCCACAGCAAGCACATATTCATGTCAGCAAGCTGGGTCCAACTTGCATTACCAGCGATCACTTGTCGACGAAAAAGAATACTTGCACCGTAGCACTGCTCGCTTTGCTTGTAGTTAGAGATTAAAGCGACACACTTGCTGCATCGGCGCAGCGATACGGGCACGTGCCTGACACAATTGGCAAGCTTTTCGTCATTTCGACTCGCTGCCTGGAATACAAATGTCATCAATCCAGACAAGAACGTGGCACATAGAAGATGCAATATGCTGACGATTGCAGGGGCATAAGACGGCAGCGCTTTGCTGCTTTGGGCTCGCTGCCTACAATCGCAGCGCCCGACATCTCGTGCAATCGAGTTTACAAGTCACGTGTCGCCCATCTCGAAAGATTTCGCTAATCAGAAAGGAGGTTCTGACTGGATGGTAAGACTGACTTTCGCCCTTTGTGTTCTTATCAACCATTCCATTCTTATCTGCAACGGTACCGCTGTCGTACGAGGTCGCAAGCAGACGATAGTGCGATGCAGACCTCCACCGCGCTCACATCGAAAGCCTATTGCACCATTTCCCTTACACCCGGCATGCGTCCCCACTTCACTGTTGTGCTGCTTGCTGCGTCCTTGTTCGCCACTATGGACAAGGCTGAACTATTAAGCCAACCCAGCACACTCGGTAGGAAGCAAAACGACGAACCTATTCAAGGGCGTGTACGAGGAGCTCTCACTGTTGACGAAGAAGAAAGACTTCTCAGTGGGTCGATTCTGAATCGCTTCGCGAATGACCGTGAACTCGCTTATTTGAGACAACCTGGGCAACTTAGCGTTGCATGGCTTGATCCGCACCTAATTTCCACTCAACACCACGATCGACTTGTCCTTGTCTTTAAACGCTATCTGAAGCACTTGGACGCAAGAGAATTTGATGCGTTAAAAGCATACTCGAAGGGAAAAGACGCCTGGAAGATGGTTTCGATGATTACCTGGATGAAGGGTCGTTCAGAGGAGGCAGCATCTCTTGCTGCGTCCATGGAGCCGAAACTGTTCGCTATGTGGAGTACTCAACGTACGAAACCTGACGAGTTGTGGAAAGGCCTCGAGGTCAACAAAAAAATTGAGTATCACGAGCTAGCGGGAAACACTCCACGCTTTGCGCTGTGGAAAAATTATGTTAGTTTTTTGGTGGACACAAAGGATTCTGGCTTGCTCAAGACAGGCACGAAAACATCATTGGAGAGAATTCGCTTGCTTCTATTAGAGAAAGAGTTGATGTCGAGGTGAGCACCGTGGTACACCTGAGAAAGCGAAAGCGTGAGTCCGACGAGGAGCTCGTGAAGTAACCGGATTTTTTTTGTTCTATGTTTCATTTGAAGTGACACTGTTAATACACGTAAACTTTATCCTACACTAACACAGAGTTGTCACGAGTTAAGTGAGTTCATTACGCCGAAGCACGGCAGGAAGAGCAAGATTTGTTCTCCGTGACAATTTGGTCCGCCCTGCACAGAGGGGACTGCAAGAGCTGTTCTCCACGTACACTCTGCCAACGGAGGTATAATCGCTCTTTACCATTTACATATTTTGGTACGTAGTATTCCAACGACTTCTTGCCTCGCATTCTCTGTTCCCTTGGTCGTCAATCTGCCAGGCCCTGTCCCCGGATCGACCGTCAGTTCAATCACCACCGCAACTATGTATCTATCGCAAGTGTGGCAGAACACTGTGGCAGAACACTGTGGCGGGGCAAACTGTGCAGCCCGTGTCAATTCTGCAATTCTATCCACTGATCAGCAAGTGTTTCGCCTTGCATGAGTGTTCTGCATCCGTCCCGCCGCAAACACCATTGTTAATTACTCGAGTACAGGTCGCACCTACACAATGGACCGATCTTAAGCAGTGCACGCAGCCACTCAGTATTCGATGCCTTTCCAATTGGCTATCAGCAGCACAAGATTGTTAAACAGACTTGCATAGGACTATTTCGGTCTAATTTCTCAGAAAGCGACGCTGCATTCATTGGGAATTTTGGAAAGTCTTAAACAAAATGCTGCAAGAACAACAGGTGAAAAGCTGAACCAGTGCTGATCGGGTGAGTAATGAACCTGCCAACTATGCAAAAAGGTACCGTCAGCACACGGTGTGTCTGTGAATAACAATAGGTGTGCCTTGCACGTCGTACTAAGTGCGATTGAGCCAGCTTCTCCTGGTAATCCGCCTGTGAATAACCATATGTGACAGGATGAGCTTATCACATTTAATCAGCCCTAATTACTTATTAATTAGAATAATATCAAAAATGTGATAATGTTCGAGAATACTGCCATAAATGGTAATATTTAAAAGCACTCACCAATTGGCTGATAGGGGTCATCATATCAGTTGGCTCTAGCGGCCCAATCAACGATGGACGCGCGCAGTAGCGGTGAGAAAGACTTAAGCATTCACTTTTGTCAGATAAACATGTAAAAGTTGGGTCTAAAACATAGATTTATGAATAGGACTTAGTTATACTAAATATGGTTCTACTTTTACCAGCAACTGGTCAGTTCCTAGTTGCTTTCCCTCCTGTGCCTGATGACAGAGGTAGCGAGGCAGCGCTCACACTGCTATCCAACATAGTAGCTCTAAACTGGCCGAAGGTGTGTTGATCCGGTGCCCCATTTCACCTAGTAGTAATTTGTAGTTCGTCCAAAGACCACAAAACCCATTTAGCATGAACACGTTGGACAATGAAGGAGACGGCACCTTTCGCGAAACCCGTGAAAGTTACTTTTACTTGAGTAGTGTAGAATGGAGTGCGGTCGATCGAATGAATTTGACCGTTGGTAAAGAAGATGTCTGGTCCCTGCTATCGTCAAGAGATAGGGACCAGTATCATTCCGTGATCGCCAAGTTCTAGCAACGAGAACTTGACGTGTCGCGAGATGATGTGACCCTGCTACACCAATAAAGTTCACCTGTCGACTGATATCCATAGACATCAACAGTTGTATTCTGCTTCTGCAGCGTCGACGCACGAGTGTCGACGCGAGACTTTTAAATTTCGAAGTCTCCAAGTACCGATGAGTCGAGAAAAACTCACTGTCTATTTGGATCGTCGAAGTGGACGATGCCATCAGGGCTATCCACGTCAAAGATGATTAAATGAAAGTTCCATATACTAAATCATATTTGCCAGAACGTGATCTAAATTAGTCCCTGATTCTTCAATCAAACAATCCGAACGTTTTTGGATTATCAGCGGTCTTGAAGACTCTGCTCAGCCAATATTTTAAGCCACCAAGAGCTTTGTTCAGGACTCTTTCAGTGCTCCTGAGGACAAAAAGAGGGTCAAGCGTGACGTTCACGCTTACGCTCAGCATGTTCCGGACCTTGCAAGTTGTATAGTGGCGAACCAGTTAAGTGAATTGGTGTTGGTCACGATATTCTTACAGGGACTCATGGATAATCTCGTAAAGAAACACCTGTTTCGCGTCAAGTTGAAGTCACTCGAGGGAATGATAACAACTGGGTTGCAAGACGACTTTAGTCTAAGACATTCCCACGAGAATGACTTCCTTTTGTCGCTCGAAACAAAAAGTTGCGGGAGATCCAGACCCAATGGACCTCTGCAGAGTAAAACACCTCGCTCCACAAACAGTAGGCATTTGCAAAAGTGCAATCGCTGTCAGAAGTCAGTGCGCTACGCTGCAATTGTAGCTCTTTACGCCCAGCGAACTAGAACACTGAGAGTAGTTATCAACCTTCTGCCTAGAATGGCGACGGACCTGGGTCCGACGCTGTTGCGAAGTCACAGCAGTGTGGTGGATCGTCAAAAATTGGTCGGGGTCAGTCGGGGTGGAGTTTCCTGCTGATCCAGCAAGCTTAAAAAAATTATAAGAACCTACTGTTTAAATTTGCTCTGGACTCGCAATCCTTGTGTTTCTCTCCACTTAGTGATGAGGTACCCCTCGTCACCTTGAACCAAGAAGTGGAAAAAGAATTGTCACT
Organism: Peronospora matthiolae; assembly: GCA_921007115.2. Lineage (NCBI taxonomy): Eukaryota > Oomycota > Peronosporomycetes > Peronosporales > Peronosporaceae > Peronospora > Peronospora matthiolae. The sequence continues at coordinate 758,835 of CAKLBY020000058.1, read as the reverse complement.
TCGTACCTTAGTTCAGCTCGGGGAGTCGAACAGCTTTGTTCGTCGCCAGTCTTTAGAGGATCGTTGGCTCAAATTCGTTAAGCGTAGTACACCTCCGAGGAGGATGAAGGTGCACCTAGCAACAGGATTTTCGATAGAAGTGATTAAAAATTGTGTTGAGATTTCACTACACGATTGAAAATTTGCAGTAAAACCGTAATTCCATCGCACTTGATTAAAAAAAAAATATTCTAAGGGTATCCTAGCTCAGTAGGGACGAGCGAAGGGTCAGCGGGCACCATCGAATCGAAAAGATTCCTGCCACTTGTTCATCATATGCCCATCTGGTGAACGTCTTGGAGCGTCCGCAAGCGTGTGGGAGCACTCCGAGTGAGTGTGATGGCTTCACGCGCAGCACGGTCTTTAGTACTACTACACAAGATCACATTGTGACGACCAGTCACACTGCGAAATAATACGCCGGCGGATGTGCGGATGCACAGGCAACGCCGAAGGTGTCACATAACAAGTCAATTGAATCGGGACACGGTTGTACGCCTAGCGGTCGAGATCCACGATAGAATAAACGAGTTACCCACACACAACACCACGCTGATCCTAGATCGCATGAAGAGTCAATCGTAGAGAACATAGCTGTGGTTGTGCAATAACAGATAAAAGACGTTAAGGTAATGAGTCCCTGCGTACTTGTGTAAGAAACTCTTTAGGCAGCAAATGGATGGGTAACGAGACCCCAACAGCCTGAGGGTTTAGGTCTTCAGCAACCTGTGGAAGGGGTTCCCAGGAAGAAACCGATACAGTACATGTATTGGTTAATGACGGGTAAAGTGTAGGAGCTTATGCGCTTGATCAAATTCAGCCTCCAAAGTTTACTTTGGAGACTTATAGTTGCCAACGCTAGAATCGAAACGGTTTTTGAGAAATTTGCGTAGTGGCAAGGTCAATCAGATCTGTGTACTCGTCACGGAGGACGAGTACTTGACCGACATTTGGTCGGCAGTAGTAATTGCCGAGAACGAACGAATTCTCAGCAGCTCATTGAGGGGCAAAAGCGTCCTCGAAAGAAAAGGCTTTAAATGAGGGTACACGCTTTAATACTGGGAGTCGCTTCAGGCACATCCCTTACGTAATGAAATGATTGAACTTAAGGACGTGTTCCCTGAATCCGTACCACGCGAATCGCCTAAGGATAAAAGCACACGACAGGAAATCGAGCTTAAAACCGGCTTGAAGCACTGTGTCATGAAGCAGTGGCCACTGACTCGTAAACAAGTACTTGCGATCGAACCTTTCCTACCGATCGCTTAGCTTTGAGTCATGTGAGAGAGTCAACTTCTCCTCATAGCACTCCGACCTTTTGTGTACGCAAGGCTTCAAGAAGGTGGCGAATATTGCACACAATTTACAAGTTGAATGCTGCAACGGTACCAGACTATACATAGATGCCAAGGATGGATGTGATCAATGTTGGCATTCCGAAGAGTGCCATCTTTTCGTCAATGGATCTGATTAGTGGTTCATGTCAGATCATAATGCGTGAATGAGACATTTCGTACACAGCAGTGAGCATCCCAAGTGGTATACTCTGGGAGTGGCTAGTGATGCCAAAAGGATTTAGCATTGCCTCTACCACATTCAGCAGATGTGTTTCAGATCTGTTAAGAATGGTGCGAGACTGTGCACCAAGATGCTTCAACGATATAATCGCCCATAGCCAGGCTATGGGTGGAAACTCGGACGCATAGGGTTATAGGGCACACGTTTGTCAGGTTCTTACACTTATGCTCAAGCATAAGCTGTATGCCAGCCTTAAAAAGTGCCAATTCGCTTCTTGGGTGCATCGTGGGTAGGCACGGCGTACGCCCCGGTCAGGAAAGATCAAGGCGCTTACCGACTGGCCTGTGCCAGTTGACAAATTGGAATTTTTTTAAAGTGTCTTGGTTCAGCGGCGTACTTACACAAGTACTCGAGCAACTAAGCCGAGATGAAAGTTCATCTCTCTCGTCTTTTGAAACAGAAAATAGAGAAATGGTCATGGTCATGGAATGCTGAATGTCGGCTTTATCTTTAAAGGTAAAGGTAGAAATTGATGCAATCGCCCATCTTTGCAATTACAGACTAAGATAGACCATTCTGTGTTTACGGTGACGCCAGCAATTTTGCAATCGGCTACGTGTTAAGAAGTTTGACTCAGACGGCATTGAAAGCCTCATCTGCATATCAATTGCGTCATCTGCAAGCAGCTATTCGTAATTATCCAGTGCGTGACACGGAACGCTTTGTCACAAAGTATGCACTGGCGAAGTTTCGCTTTCATGCCCTATGAGTTAAGCGGTTTTAGTCTAAACGGGCCATTCTTTATCACGCACGGCCGTAAACATTTTATACCTCTTGCAACGTATGGAGAGGTGGCTATCTTTCTTTGAGAAGTACAAGTTCTCCATGGAATTCTCTCCGGACGACTTAACTTCGTCGCGGAAGCGTCATTGCGCCGATTCGATTTCGAGTCGGCTGCGCAGTCTAAAAGTGGGGTCGTTACCACTGTTGCAACACTAGTCACTTGTGCTCCGTCATCAACATTTCTTGACGACAACAAAAAGGCCCAACACAGAAGAAAGGATTTCCTTCGACCAGTGGATTATCTGGTAACTCCATCTCGTAATCTCTTAAAGATTTACCGGCCTTGTATCAATCCTCTTCGGATCGATACGCAACACGCAATCGGTTGCTGAACTATGCAGCCGTTGTCGGTGACACACCTCGTGTTGTTTTACCCACTCACAACGAATAGCGGCCTCGCATCTAGCATGATAACCATGGTGCACCTGGGGGATCGTTGGCGTGAGAATACTTATCTCGCGGTAAGTCGCGTCTTTTACTGCTTCCGCCAGCATCAATATATGCGTAAGTACATTCGTTCTTGGGAGGTGCGCTAGCTGTTGAAGCCGATTACTTCATCCCGTGCGCCACTACAGCATTTGTAAAACCCGGCAGAGTTATTGCTGTCCGTTTCAATGGACCTCGTCTTCGAGGAACCCGAAGACGCTCACAAGACTATTGACATTTTGTGCTTGTTGATCATTTCAGTAAGATGGTACATCCTACGGTCGTTCGGGAGTCAATCACAGCACAGGGCTGTGTCCGTCTTTTTTGTCATGGAATTTACGACTTTACGGTCTGACCCGTGAGCTAGTCTCTGATAAAATTTCTCGCCCTCGATTCACGGCAGCATTTTGGCAAATTCGTGTTCCTACCCCTTGGAACACGTCTGACCATGTCTAACTCTGACCATACCGAAACCGTTAGTAATACAGAACGCGTCAACCACGTCTTAAAAAAATCTTTTAAGGACGATTCCAATCTTTTAGATATCGGATCGAATCTTTGCCAATGGTGGAGTTTGTAATCAACAACATCGTGCATGCATCGACAGAGCGTTTTCGTGAATGGAGTACTCCATCCACGCCTACCCACCCATTTAGATTGTGACTCTGACTTAATAAGTAGAGATTCATTAATGCAAAAACATTTCTGGCTCTTGTTCATCACATGGTGAGGTGCTCGACGACGTGAACGTTGCCGATGTCGATCTAATCGACATCAAAGAAGATAACTACTCCAGGTGCTCGACGACGCGAACGTTGCCGATGTCGATCTAATCGACATTAAAGAAGATAACTACCCCACTAGTGTCGACAACACTATTGCTGACCCAGAAGAGGCCGACGAGGCTGGCATGTTCAAAATCGATAATATCTACACCAGCAGGGATGATAAAACCCTCGCTCAAGAAGAAGTCGATCTTTAGCGGTGCGCACATACTGCAACAAACTCAAGTAAATTAGCAGAAGATTTACTGCTGGCTAGAGGAGCAATTACTTGTTTGTGGAAGACGCCATCGCTAATGCGGTGGACCGGCATAAATGTGACGCTGACAAACATAAAGAGAAAAATTTCTTCTTTTTGATACTAGAAATTTAGTCCTAGTATCTACGGTAAATTTACCAAAGCACGTAGTAGCTTACGTGGGTAGTAGTTCACTACTACCCAAGTACATCGGTTCTTTTCGAGTACTACGTCGTAAAGGCAATGTGTAAACGATTGAATTGCCTCGCATAATGCGTGCCCATCCTACTTTCTATGTCGGTTGTGTCCGCCCTTACTATCAGCACGAGATCTCTTCCTCGGGCAAATTCAAGCGCCATGCTCAAGAACCTCCAAAAACATGTTTTGGACCCAAACCAGTTTCTAGATTTGGCTCTGTAGCGCTGCATATAGCAAAAATGTCACCCAGTTCGTCGCGAAAATCTTGAAGCTTCTGCTCGTTCATTAATGGTAGAACTCGAGGCCCGATCCATAGTCTGATCTATAATATCGAAAGCGTTGCACCCACGCCTTTAAAGAGAGGAACTCCCGTCTTTTTTTTGTGCGATCACACATATCGTGTAAGCCTTTCTGGAGGCAACCAAGCTCAGCCGTCAAATCCAACAAAACATTCGTAGTTGATCTTCCAGCCCCCACAACAGCCATTGTTGGACTCACGCGGTGGTCAAAGCTTTCACTTAAAGCGCACATTGAACGAACGTGGCGTCCAAGGTAGCAAAATAGTTATTTTGCTCGCTGTCGCGGCTAATAGCCTGTGCACAAAAGCTGGGAGCCTTGCGCTCAGCTGATGATTGACGTTAAGAGTCTCATACACTAGTAACACGAGGCACATCTGATGGAAGAAAGCTTTCGAAAAACACATTCCCATGGCGCTGGTAGAGAGAGTAAAGGTTATTGATAGCATCGCGCATCTATGAAGAGATGTTCGCTCTACCCCGGAGCGAAAAACGTGAGCACACATAACTTTGAATGCGCTGAGTGCAGTAAAAAAAACACGGAAATGTGCGGCCCCACATGAGGAATGAAATTACTGCTTCACGGGGCAGGTAATGCAACCTGGCTTTCGCACCAGTTAAGGTCCTTTTCTCATCCTAACAGGAGCTTTGTAAAGTTTCTGAAATTCAAGATCCGCGCCCAATGAGCTGCACATTGATTGTTAAGGCGTTCTACGACTACAGCAACTAGCTTTTTTCTTGCTTGGTGTTATCACTAAACCAATGATGTTTCAAAAAAGCCTGCAGAGTTTTTTTTTATCATTTCGATAGTTACTGGCGCTGATGTTGAGGCCATGCTACTACCTTGCATCGGAAAGTGCACTTTGATGCTAAAGACTTGTCTCGTCTGACAGATCATATACAAGCCTTTCTGGTAACACCCAAGGCTTGTGGTAAAAGATTAGGTGCAGCACTGCCATCAAGAGCCTCCTGCGGGGTACCAATGGAAGTCTTGGTATCAATAGATTCTTTATCGCGACGGTTCAAGCCATCACCGTAATTGCTAGAAAGCGATGCGCAGTAGCAGGCGCGAGGGATGAGTCAGCATGCTCATCCTCCAATTTAAAAAGACTCCGGTTGTGACCGTGAGTCCGGCTAACAGCTCGAGTACTATTCGTAGGCTCGTAATCGGCCGCCTCTACAGACTCGGGCTACCTAGGTGTTTTCTTCGAGTCGGACCCACTGTCCGACTCTCCCAAATAGATGAGCTTCACTGGGGCACCATCATCATTAGCACTTGGTGAGTCATCACTTGCCTCTGCAGCAAATGGTGCTGTACGAAGAGTTGCAGCGGCAGTAGACGAAGCATCTTCTGCCTCACGATGCTAAGCATTAATAAGAGCAGCTGCGTTAACACGTGCATCGCATGGGTTTGCTCACCATGCGATGAAGATCCGAGTATGAATGGATTGGACCAAGACAAGTATTCCCTGCCTTAATGTGGTCTAACGGTCACCATATCAACATGGTAGTGATTGAGTGACTATCCTCTAATGGGTAATTTAACGGGGTTAGCATGTTGCATATAAGTACTTGTTAATTAGAATAATATCATAAATGTGATACTGAGCGTGAATATTGCCATAAATGGTAAAATTTAGAAGCACTCACCAATTGGCTGATAAGGGGTCACCGTATCAGTAAGCTCTAGCGGTCCAATCAACGATGGACGCGCGCAATGAGCGGTGGGAAAGACTTAAGCACTCACTTTTGTCGGTAAACATATAAAAGTTGGGCCTAAAAAATAGATTAATGAATAGGACTTAGCCATACTCAATATGGTCCTACTTTTACCAGCAGCTGGTCAGTTCCTAGTTGCTTTCCCTCCTTGTGACTAATTACAGAGGTAGCGAGGCAGCGCTCACACTGCTATCAAATATAGAAGCTCCGCACTGGCTGAAGGTGTGTTGCTACAGTCCCCGTTGTGCTAGATGTGCCTAATGTGTTGCTACACTCCCCGTTGTGTTAGATGTGCCTAATGTGTCGCACTGAGTGAGATGTAGCATGGCGCCTCCTGTGCGTAAGCCTCTAAACGATAGGTGTGCAAGATGTCAATATTGTTCTTTGATTTAAGCTAATCGCGCCACGAGGCACCGGAGAAACACACTGTACAACCAGTGTGGAGCTTCTATATTTGATAGCAGCGTGAGCGCTGCCTCGCCACCTCTGTAATTAGTCACAGGAAGGGAAAGCAACTAGGAACTGACCAGTTGCTGGTAAAAGTAGAACCGTATTTAGTATGGCTAAGTCCTATTCATAAATCTATGTTTTAGGCCCAACTTTTATATGTTTATCGACAAAAATGAATGCTTTAGTCTTTCTCACCGCTCATTGCGCGCGTCCATCGTTGATTGGACCGCTAGAGCCAGCTGGTATGATGACCCCTATCAGCCAATCGGTGAGTGTGTTTGAATATTACCAGTTATGGCAATATCCACGAACATTATTGCTCTTTATAACAGTATTCTGATTAGCAAGCATCAAGGTTAATTACATGCAACAGGCTCACCCCGTTACAATACATCTATGGAACTGGCTCAAGTTTTGTATAAAAATATACCAAAATGGGCTTTAGGAGGCTAAGGAATAATTTGTTCTGTACGTAGTAGCCTTATAAATGTACTGGCGGATTGGTGTTTGTTAACGCTAATCAGTATTATTGTTTGGTACTGTGAGACGGGTCTAAAAACCGATAGACAGCAAATAGATCCGCCTTTGAATCACTATTAATATTAAAGTGTGCCCTTTTAAAACAATGAAGAAATCCAGAAATTAAAGTGAGGGAGCTGACATTGCCACCTATGAACCGAGCAAGATAGGTGACTGGAAATTATTTTTTTCAGGATTTCTCAATCACTACGGTAAGTGTCACTTCACATGTACTGTTTTCCCGAGGGGTGTCGTTACCGTGATCATTTTCTTTTCGCTTATTGTACGCCAATTATGTGTGGACCTTGGTGCGTCTGTGTAGTAAACATTCTACGCAGTTGCAAGTAGTGACCTGATGAAAGAGTGACACTTACTGTAGAGGGGATACTCGGTACCTTGTGTCTTAGACACAAGGGATGGTATTCCACTGTAAGATAAATAGGATCGTATCGGTTTTTATAGGTTACTCGAAACCTTGTGTCTTAGACACAAGGGATGGTATTCCACTGTAAGATAAATAGAATCGTATCGGTTTTTATAGGTTACTCGAAACCTTGTGTCTCAGACACAAGGGATGGTATTCCACTGTAAGATGCATAGAATCGTATCGGTTTTTATGGCTGAAGGGTGTTAGCGACAAGATAGGAAAGATCTTAGCGACATAGATGAGGGACACGGGTGCCTAGATTAGGTGATATTAGGGAATAGACATCACTTTGACTTAAACGTGGAAAATTTCAGATCTCCTTTCGATCTAGTCTAAGGCACGTGCCTTGCGAGGCGTCTCTGGTCATTAATCGTTAAGAGTTAGCAACACCTCCTTAAGGTAGCTAGCTACTCTCGAGCTCGATTAACTGAATCGTTCGGACCCCTGGTAAATGGATCTTAAGCTTCATGCTTGTTGACTCAAAGACAGAAGTTCTTTAGAACTGATATCTCTACCTGAGCACTAAGTCTTCCTCTTACTTGAGAAGCTGTGTATCTCCGCTACACTTACTATATACATATACACATACCCTTATCAGAAGGAGGCGGACTACATCGCACTTACACATACGTTGACAAAAGCACTAAAGATTGACATCTCCAGATACAAAGGAGCGAGAAGGAGACCATATGTTGAGATAGTTTGCGGATCTTAAAGACTTTATGAAAGCTCGTCACATCGTTGATGAAAAAATGCAGGTCACATTTTCGATTTTTAATTGGCTAGTATTGCGCAAAATTGGACCCTAGGCCTCCTGTTCATGGCCCGTATGGCTTCGGGTCGATAAATCATTTAAATTTCGGCTCAGAAAAGATTTGCGTCGCCAGAGAGATTAGTTCAGGCCTTATTTTGAGCTCACGGAAGTCAAACAAGGCAAATGTGATGTGCAATTTTAAATTTAGTGTATGCGTCACCTTACAAAATGCATTGCAGTAGATCCGCTAAATGAAAAATCGCTGATAACGTTGTTCATGCAAGGTCTCAGGGACGGTCAACAGAGGAATTCAGCGCGAAATAGATCACGTGCAAACAAGTTCCTATAGTTAATTCCTATAACGACAGGAAAGTGGAGGAAAGAACCGATGCACCTATGCTACGCTGAAAGTGAAATCTCCCGCAGCCATAATTACCAGAAATTGCAGAGATGCAATAGGTGTCGGAAGACATGGGTAAATGCATACGAATGCAGTGCTTGAAAGTGGTACCACGTAACGCACGAAACAGTAACTGTCAAGCGGTCTAGACGGGTCCGAGGCGTGAGTCCAACGCTGTTGCGAAAGCGTAACAACGTGACAGAAAGTCAAAAATGGTCTTGGTCGGTAAGTGCAGAATATTCTACTGATCCATAAACGTCAAGTGACTTTGTAGGTCTTATGACAAGAGTTTTTTTTAAACACGCAATCACATTGTGCCACTGCATATGGTTTCGAGATTTCCCTGTTTTTCTTAAAGCTTTAAGTAGCAAAGGACATGTCACTACGAGCCCTAGTATCTAGTGGGGTATTAAAAACTTTGTACAACGACAGTAGCTAGGTACATGAAGGCTTTATGTTATTAGACACGATGTCCAACCAACGGTGCTATCAAGATTATCTTTACACTGAATCAGGTACAATACGATAACGACTTCATCGTACTGGACTTAAAAGACAAATTTGATGTCATCCTTAGTATATTGTGGCCCAGAAGAGACGATCCAAGGGTCGGGTGACACCGACGAACAGTCAACATACCCGCCGCTTGTTCACCAGATTGTCATAATGGTAACATTCTAGAGCACCACAATTATTTGAATACACAACGAGTGAGCTCGATGGCCTCACATGCGTTACGGTCGCAAATTTAACTGCAAATTATTGTTATGTGACTAAAAATCACACTGTAGAGCAAGGTAACGTTGACTACATAGAAACGCAGGAGGCACCGAAGACCCTCCACTCAAATAAGGAGAGCAATGGAACACACCCAACGAGTAAAATTACACTTATTTTGTATCAATTGGAGAATAGAATGTAGAAGGCCTAGCTGCGATATAGCAAGCACTGCGAGAAAACGTTGATGTATAAAGTGTTTACGTATTCAGCGATAAGATAGTACGAAAGGCTTAATGTAATGAAATATGTCCCTACCTGACTGTAGAAATAGGTCTTAATAGGACAACAAAGACATCGAATGTGCTGATAATGATGGATCAAGTACGAATGCTTAAAATTGTGATTTGATCGCGCCTCCAAAGCTAACTTCGTCGATCACTCATTTGCCTTCTCTGGATAAAATGTTCTTGCATGATCTACGTGATGGTAAATTCTAGCAGATCTGCGTACTAGTCGTGGAAGATAAAATTGTCAGTGAAATTTGATCTTTAATGGAATTTGCAGATGGTTCAATATCTCTCATTAGTTCATTAGCGGAACAGAGTGTCCTTGATAAGAAGTCTCGAATTTAGCGACGTACATCCTAATAATTCCATTGATCAAGTCAAAATCCCCTCTACGATAAATAGTTAATTTTAGAGTTATTTTACTGGAAGAAGCGTTGTGCTAGCTGTTAACATTAGGTGATGCGACATGTGTGAGATGGACATTAGGATGGATCAGTGTGTCCATGGGTCAGAGGTTAGAATCAGTAGTACTACTCGTATACCAAGCTTGCTGTAGCTCAAGTGGTTATGTGTGGCAGCCATAACCCAGAGGTCACTGGTTTAATACCCGGCGGCAAAAGTTAAACCTTCGGGTCCTGGTGTTTGGGGTTCACCAGCACTGTCCTGCCAGACAGTGACGTCCCCCATTTTGTGTCCATTTTGTGTGTCAACGGGAAGCTGTGTGCCACACCAGAGATCCCGTTATAGGAACGGAACATGGGAACGGAACATGGGAAAGGAACATGGGAAAGGAACATGGGAAAGGATCTGCTGCATTGATGGGACGGGTAGCATGAAGAATGGATCGGAAGGATGAGTAGCAACGGTAGGAACGAGTTGGCACTCAAAACATAATTCACATTTGGTTTTGCTGCTTCGACCAACAGTCATCTTCACTTCAACGCTCTGCTAACTTTAACAGGTTATGAGCCCAAGTAACGACTCCACGCCCAAGGTGGCACAGTTTGACGGTACAAACTATCCGTTATGGGCGTTCAAGATGAAGATGTACCTCATCTCCAAGGGGTTATGGGAAGCGGTTAACGCCACATCTGGCGTCTCCGAGGCGAAGGAGCAGCAGGCGCTTGCGGCAATCGTGCTCAACTTGAGCGATACTCAGCTCATGCATGTCATTACAACGAGTAGTGCATGCGAAGCATGGGGAGCACTCGCGCGAGTTCATCGGACCCAAGACATGGCAAGTCGGCTGTGGCTAAAGGAGAAGTTTGCGACATTAAAGTTTACGGCATCGGACATGAGCGCCCACGTTATGGAGCTGGAGCGGCTCGTGCTGGAAATGAATGGAGCTTCGTGTGGACCAAGTGAAGAAGATACGTGTGCAACGTTGCTGCGAAGTCTCCCGGCGCAATACGAGGGACTGGTGCAGGCTTTTCGCATGAGCGTCACACAATTCAGCTTTAAAGATCTGGTGAGCAAGCTGATCGCCGAGGAAGTGCGCAATAAGGATTCGACGCGCATTGAAGACGAGACAGCGCTACATATCGGCAAACGACAGGAGAAGAAAAGCTTTAACAGAAGGAGCGGTGGTCCGCGGAAGACAGGGTCAAGTGTTCAGTGCTTTAATTGTGGTAAGCGCGGACACTACGCGCGAGACTGCAGGAAAAAGAAAGCTGCTAATGGCGAGAGACAAGAAGACCACTCGAATGTGGCGTTCACAGTCACTCAAGGAAAATACGAGCGACTGCTGGATCATGGACAGCGGCGCAACGGCGCACATGTGCAAGGACAAAGACGCGTTTATCGACTATACGGCATCACCGACGGCACGCAATGTGAAAAGCGCGAAAAACAGTGCAAGCTTAAAGGTGCTTGGACAAGGCACGGTGATCTTGCGTGTTTGGAATGGCACATTGTGGATTAATGCCCGGCTGGAAAATACACTACACGTGCAAGATCTCAACAAGAACCTGTTCTCACTGACAGCAGCTACTGCACGCGGGATGACGGTTGAAATCACCAGCGACGGGTGCACTGTTTTAAAGAGCGGGCGAATCGTCGCGACAGGAAAGCGATGTGGTATGCTTATCAATCTAAATGTCGAAGAAAGTCCACAATGCCATATGGTGGAGGGTGAAGCTGAACTGTGGCACCGCCGACTTGGACACGTGTCATACTCGACTGTGAACAAGCTGATTCAAGACGGCTGCATTAAAGGAAAATGCTTGGACTCGAATGTCGTCTGTGACATATGTGCAACAGCCAAGCAAGTACGCAAGACTTTCCACAGCACTAAGGCTGATGCAGAAGCGAGGGAGAGTCATCGTATGGACTCAATCATATGCTCGGATGTTCTAGGACCGATAACACCAGCATCAAGATCGAACTATCGATACGTTGCGACGTTCATGATGATGAACAGCCGCTTTGCGATGGTATTCCCGCTACGAAAAAAGAGTGAAGTCACGAAAGCATTTAAAAGGTACTGTCACGATATCAAAATCGAATGCGGTTTGGACGTGAAGGTACTACGCAGTGATAACGGCGGTGAGTACCGTAATGACGAGATGACTCGATTCTGCCATCAAGAGATGATAAAGCAAGAGTTCACAGTGCCGTATAATCCGGAGCAGAATGGCATGGCGGAGCGGCTTAATCGCACACTAGTCGAGATGACGCGCTGTATGCTGAGCGAATCCAAGATGGATAAAACATTCTGGTGTGAGGCGATGCTGACCGCTGTGGATATTCTCAACGTTCTTCCACGAGCTTCAAGTCCGAACCTAAGCCCGTTCGAGATGGTGTTCAAGCGCAAACCTCGTATGGATATAATGCGCGTATTTGGAAGTCTTTGCTACGCGCATATTCCCAAACAAAATCGAAACAAGTTGGACCCCTCCGGTGTGCGGTGTATGCTGCTCGGATACGCCAAACAACACAAAGCGTATCGACTTCTAAATACAGCGACTGGAAAAGTGTTCGTTTCCCGGAGTGTGACTTTTGTGGAGACTGCCGTGGAACAGACACGCTACGAAGATACGCCTAGTGTAATTGACGTCGTTGGCGATGGCGACGATATGCAGGATCCAAGGGACCACGCAATAAGCGATGAGGGAACCTGCACGCCGGTACCAGGAAGTCCGATTATGACACCAAATAGTACAGTACCAATGGACAGACCAACCGGAGCAGTAACCACACGACAATCAAGCACACCAGGACGAGACGGCGAACAAGAGTGGAATGTGAGACCAGCACGCAAGAAGCAAGCAATCAAACGCTACGAGCAAGAGTTTCCCAATCTAAGGCGAGGAACCTTCAACCTTGACGACTATGACGCTAGCTACGCGACGCAGTACTGTTTGAGCGCTGAAGAGGATGGTGAAAGCGCATCGACATACTCTCAAGTGTTGGAAAGCAAGTACAAGGACGACTGGATACGTGCAATGAAAAGTGAGATTCAAGCTTTGACACAGCACGACACATGGACGCTTCAAGATTTACCCTCGGACAAAAGATCAATAGGGTGCAAGTGGGTATTTCGCATAAAGCGCAAACCTAACGGAGAAATCGTGAAGTTCAAGGCACGACTCGTAGCGAAGGGATTCTCCCAGCGTCCTGGTGTGGACTATTTTGAGACGTTTGCTCCAGTAGCACGAAAAGAGTCAATCAACGTTGCTATAGCACTTGCGGCGGAGCAAGATTTGATAATGGAGAACGTTGACGTTGACACCGCTTTCCTCTACGGCGAAGTCAAGGAAGAGATCTACATGGATCAGCCGGATGGATTTGTGGACAAGCAACACCGTGACAAGAAGTGTCTGCTAAACAAAGCTTTGTACGGTACAAAGCAAGCGGCACGAGAATGGAATCATCGTCTCAACGCACACCTTGAAAGCCAAGGGTTCACGCGTACGTCTGCCGATCTCTGTGTCTATGTGCGACAATCGGATACTCAATTTAGTCTGGTGATCATTCACGTTGACGACTTGATGCTCTTCGCTCGGACGCAAGAACACATCGATGACATCAAGCGTGCACTCAAGACCGAGTTCAGTATTAAAGAGCTCGGCGAACTGAAGTACTGTCTTGGCATCGAATTGACGCGTGATCGCAAGAGCAAATCTATTCGAATGAATCAGCGTGCTTACATCAAGCGTTTGACTGAGAAATTCGGCGTCGACCAATGCAAGGACGTGCACACACCGTCAAACGAAAGTGAAAAGCTGACCAAGCTGGGGGACGATGATGAATTCGTGCCGAAGTGGCCTTACCGTGAGCTAGTTGGTGCACTTATGTACGTTGCAACGTGCACTAGACCAGACATCATGCACGCGGTAGGAGAAGTGGCCAAATACTGCGAAAGGCATGGAAAAAGCCACTGGATCGCGGCCAAGCGTGTTCTGAAATACCTGAAGACAACTGCAGATTACAGCATTGTATTTCACGGCACCGATAAGGGAGAGTTGCTCGGTTTTGCTGATGCGTCATGGGCAAGTGACCTGGATTCTCGCCGCTCGACGACAGGCTACGTTTTCTTTCTGCACGGCAATGTGGTGTCGTGGAAGTCGAAGAGACAACCGACAGTGGCGACGTCTAGCACCGAGGCTGAGTACATAGCATTGTACGCTGCAGCGCAAGAGGCGGTGTGGCTACGACTATTACTGTCCGACATTGGCGTAGAACTTGGAGCGGCTACGACCATCTATGAAGACAATCAAGGCTGTATTGCGCTGGCGAAGAATCCAGTCTACCATGCAAGAACAAAACATATCGACATCAAGTATCACTTCCTTCGCGACAAGGTTGAGGAAGGCGTCATTGAGCTTGAGTACATGCCAACAGAAGCGATGATTGCAGACGGCTTGACGAAGGCTCTCGGGCGTACCAAGCATGCCGTTTTTCTGCAAGGTCTACATCTGGAAGTGTAGGCGATTCCAGGCATACGTGTGCGCATCAAGGGAGAGTGTTAACATTAGGTGATGCGACATGTGTGAGATGGACATTAGGATGGATTAGTGTGTCCATGGGTCAGAGGTTAGAATCAGTAGTACTACTCGTAGACCAAGCTTGCTGTAGCTCAAGTGGTTATGTGTGGCAGCCATAACCCAGAGGTCACTGGTTCGATACCCGGCGGCAAAAGTTAAACCTTCGGGTCCTGGTGTTTGGGGTTCACCAGCACTGTCCTGCCAGACAGTGACGTCCCCCATTTTGTGTCCATTTTGTGTGTCAACGGAAAGCTGTGTGCCACACCAGAGATCCCGTTATAGGAACGGAACATGGGAACGGAACATGGGAAAGGAACATGGGAAAGGATTTGCTGCATTGATGGGACGGGTAGCATGAAGAATGGATCGGAAGGATGAGTAGCAACGGTAGGATCGAGTTGGCACTCAAACATAATTCACTTTTGGTTTTGCTGCTTCGACCAACAGTCATCTTCACTTCAACGCTCTGCTAACTTTAACACTAGCCGCCTGAGGACAAAGGTACTCGTCACGCCATCGACCTCAAACCGGATTTGAATAATAAATGTGTCATGAATCAGTGGACACTGCCTCATGAACAAGTACTAGAGATCAGCAAATTCTTCACAGATCGCTTGACAGCCAACCATGTGGGGTATTAGACCTCCTTACACAGCTCCCAGATCTTCTGTGTGCGAAAGGCCATAGGATAAAAGTAGATTGTGCAAGCATTCAACAAGTTTAACGCTGCAATTTTATCGGCTCAAGAACCTCTACCTAAGAAAGATTTTAACAAAGATAGTATGACAAGTGGTACCATTTTTCCACCAATGGATCGGACAGATGGCTTTATAATATCCCGACGCGCGAAAGCACCCCGTAAACGGAAGTAAGTATCCAAAGAGGCATGCCTTAAAGTGGCTAAAAATGCTACAGGTACTAAGCAATGCCCTCAATATATTTAGTGTGTGTGGGAAAATCTGTTGAGATCAGCACGAGTTTTTGCACCCAATTACCTCAGTGATGTGCTCGTCCGTAGCCGGGCGACGGACGAAATACGGATATGAAATCACACCTAATCCACGACCAGAAGAGAACTTACCTATTATCGAGCACGTGTTGTGTACTAACATCGAGAAGTGTATTTTTGCTGATAGCAAATCACTACTTCTTGATGGCATCGTGGGAAAGCATGGCATCCGGCTATATCCGAAATCCATCAAGGCGATTTCCTACTGTACGGTGCCTGCAGATGCACAACGACTTAGAACATTAGTTGATCTCCCGGCGTATATGCGCAATTACATCGCGACGTATTTTAATCTCACGAATGCATTAAAAGATATCGAGAAGTGGGTATGAAGTGCCCACTGTCAGTGCTACTTTGAATGCATCAAGAAAAACTTGAAGCGGTCATTTTGGCAATTGCGAACAAGGCAAGTCATTTTGTGTGGTCTGTGACGACAAAAACAAAAAGATCGGATGTACATCAATGCAGCAAGACGCAGGTGCGGAACACGGCGTCTTTCTCAGTAGCGTAAGCCAGAACCAGCGGATCTTAGCTGCTCCGTCCATGACGAGATATCAATTTCCATGAAATACCTTTGATGAAGCTCAGGGTATACCTGTTAGGTGATACAACGTTTTATCGTCTACACGTACCAAGTATCTCTAAACACGTCCATAAACAGCTCACACCTCACGCAACGAATCAATTTTTCGCTGTTGCTCTGTCGCCCCGGCCCAATTTTGATCCGGCTGCTAAACCTGACACTGGCATACTTAATTTTGTAGTATTGACCTCAGTTGTCCCGTCGAATACCTTACTGGGATACAATCGAAAGCTTATGATCCGGAGATCGTGAGTATAATGTATCATGTCTCGCAACCTTCCCGGAAGACCCTAGACCAGCAGTCAGTAGTGAATCGATCCTCAACGGACAGATCGACAGTTTTCAACTACTTACTGAGATATTCAGATGCTTTCGGCGATACGCCTCCCTTCGACATCTTAATTATTGTGGTATGTGGTAGAGGATCATAATTAGTACCACGACGCAATTTTAGTGGACATCGTGGTTGCGTGAAATTAGATCTTACGGTGAGTCAAAGCTTCTACTGTACTCATAAGTAAATTTTCGTGTGCAAGTACGTTCGTAAATGCAAGATTTTTCGATAGGTAAAGTCTACTTCCTTGCTTAGTAAATCGTTGCAGCCTCTGCATGTCCCGGATAGGAGCTTGGAATCCGTATTGATGGACTTCATCTTAAGAATCTCCGCCGATTTTCATAAAAACCTTGATACTCTTGAGTTCGCTGACAGAATCAGCGAGATATTCACATCTGGTCGCTGCACCCTGATTTATTAAAACATCGAGCTGTGCTTGAGTCTTTATCGACACGAAATTCCGCCTCTACATAATTTCTCGTGAAATCGTGTCTGATAGGGAGTCACGATTCACAGCTGAGTTCTGGCGCTTCGAGTTCAGCATCTAGAACTAACCTAGAACGCGCTTATACATGTCCACAACTGAAATCTTGAATTTGATCAACAGACAGAATGCTTTAACCGTTTTCTCAAAGGGACACTTCGAGGGTGCGCCCGTTAGTTTACGAATTGAGCGATTTCCAGCCTATGGTGGAATTTTCCATAGACATCTTGGTACATGCGTTAACGACGCATAAGCCGTTAAAAAAATGTGTGCCATCCGCGTCTGCCCAAATTTTTGAAGTGTGAACTTTAATGGGGGTTACTCCTTCGAATAAACGCCAACTCGGCTCTTACTTATATCGTACTGACCTTGAGGTCGCACTTTACGACGCTGGTGTCGATCACATCGATTACGGTAAAGAAGAATAAGTCAGAAAAATACTGAGCAGCTCAGCGTCACGTCTAGCGAGTCCGAGGACACACTTGTTGAGGCGGCATTTGATGTTGCCACAGCGATTTTTAGGCGCTTTGTACCAAGACAGCGTGTCGGCAGATGAGTGCATTGTATCCGCGAAAAGTTTTCCATATCGTACAAGCACATATTACCGATCTGGATCTACAGAAGCGTAATGCAAGTCTGTCAGAGTGTATGTCTACGCATCCTCCTCATGCACTAGTTGCACGCGGTGGTCAATTCCTGTTTGTGGAACGCATTTTGAATTATCACGATGTAAAGGACGTCAGACGAGTTACCTCATCCGGTGACGCAGCTATTCGCCTTCATAGGGTGTTTGGGAGCCTTGATCTTGACTGATGGGGGATATCTAAAACCTCGTCGAGCACAATGACAAGGCACATCCTCTACCAAAGAAGTCCCATCGTAAAACGAACACCCAGAGCATTCGCAGACAGACTGCAAATAAGCAGTTCCAGCGTACATCTCTGAAGATACACGTAATCTCCACTAGAAATCGCCCATAAAAGTTGTAGTAAAGTGGGGTTCGCTCATTTTATGAGGCGGTACCGACTCTCCACTTGCGCCTAGACGACCGATTGACAGACGCGGTACTCCGATCTTGCTTGCACTTGTTTTTCTTCACTTAGTATAATCCTCGGTAGGGCGGGTTGCACTCTTCTAGGTGGACTTAACTCGATGCTGAACTTGACCGTTTTAGAGATCAGTGTCGATTGGGTGGAAATTACTCACCCAATCGTGTGTTCTCATTGGCGCTCTCCTATAGTCGCCGCAATCAGCCTTGATCTCCTTGCGTCAAAAATGGGTACTTGAATCGCGCGATATTGAAGAAGATGATGCCAGTGAGAGTGCGGAAGCCCTCACTGAAGAAAAGGTTGATGTTGCTGCAGTGCACTCACAGTGCACTGAAGCTAACGAGTCATCAGATGAGTTCATACTGGCTCGTGAAACGGTAGTCCGTTTTGTGCAAGACTCCATCGCCGAAGCGGTGGATAAGCAAAAGCAAAACGCTGACAAGAATGAAAGGGCAAACACTCTTTAAGTTAAAAAAGGTGACTTAGTCCTACTGTCTACGGTTAATCTACCAAAGCATGTAGTGACTAACTTGGGCAGCAGTAAACTACTACCCAAGTACATCGGCCCGTTTCGCGTATTGCACCGCCTAGGCAATGCATACACGATCGAGTTGCCACGTAAGATGCGAACGCATCCCACGTTTTACGTTGGTCGGCTTAAGCCGTACCATCAGTACGCTGCTTCTTTCGATGAAGAATGCCCTTGCGCTCAAGCATCTCGCAGAGAGCCTTGTGCTCCCGATGATGGGCATCGACAAGGGTCTGAAGAGCATTTATCTCATCCCGAGACCGATCAACAATCCCACGAGCTACCCTTAGCTCGTCACGAAGGGATGTCAGAGCTCTCTCGTTCTCAAGCTGAGCAAAGGCAAACTTAGCTCGATGCTTCAAGACAGTGTCCGCCATTTGGAGACGCCTATTCCGTTCATGTTCGAGATCGTTGCGTAATTCTTGTGTTACGCGATCAAAGAAGCTCTCGGGAACACACGGATCCCCATGATCGTGTGGAGAGCGTCTTTCCTCCTCCTCCACCTCCATTAGAGGACTCTCGCGGTGGCCAGCGCTATCTAGTTGAGCAGCTGTTGAGCCACCGCGACGTGAACGGACGTCGGACGAGTTATCTCGTCCGGTGGCGCGGCTATCCCCCGTCCTGGGATACTTGGGAGCCATGCTCCCAACTGATGATCGACGTACTGGGTCTGGTTGAGCAGTAAGACGCGGCACATCCTGTGCCGCAGAAGGACCGCCGGAGAAAGTCTTCCCGGCACGGTCGTAAAGGGACTTCAGGTTGTCAATCCCTTCGTACATCTCAGTAGAGATTTGTACGCGCCACCACGGGCTTTTAGGGAGGTAAGCTTCCTCAGGTGCTCGTGCAGAGTTATTCACACAACATGGGCACGAGTCTCCCCAAGAGAGGCAGGGTAATCCTTTCTCCCTTGACAGACGATGCAGCTTGTAGCGTGCACCTGTCGGGGATCACTTTTCAAACTTATCACGAGCTTTGATAAGTTTGTCGTTCCAAACGTCACGACCTACATCCTCAAGGTTATGGATGTAGGCGTTCCACGCTTGAAGTAGTGAGGGACCAAAAACGTTTGTGATTCCCACTGTACCATCGATGTCTAAAGAAAGCATCGATGAAGAATTCATTTTCAGCGCGATAGTTTTTCGCGCTGGGGTCAAGGTGATGGATCCTTGACGAATCGAACAACCTTTTTCGATAACGATCACTCGTCGTCGCCGACAAGTGATCCATGACGGACTTTGGAGGCATCCATGCCTT
The DNA here is from genome assembly GCA_921007115.2 of Peronospora matthiolae. Lineage (NCBI taxonomy): Eukaryota > Oomycota > Peronosporomycetes > Peronosporales > Peronosporaceae > Peronospora > Peronospora matthiolae. The sequence continues at coordinate 738,992 of CAKLBY020000058.1, read as the reverse complement.
CTTCTCGGGAGCGAGACGCAACACATTGCGGCCCCGCTCTTCCTGCGATGTGCCGACAGAAGGACTGGCACCTCGTTGGTGCGTAGTGATAATAGGAGAACCGACACCACTATTAGCGCCCGAGCCTCGCGACCTCGAGCGCCTTCGCTTCGGCGATGGTTCATCTGATTCATCAGATGAACCAAAGATGCTACGACGCAAAGCATCATCATGCCACGCTTGGCAGGCGGCTTGGATTCGATCGCCGTCGATACGGATCCGTCTTCCGTATCAGGAGAGTACAAGACACCGAGCTCATACTCTGTGAAGACATGAGTGTCTTTATGACCAGCGCCTGCATCACCAAGTGACACAGGCTGAGTCGCTTCAGCAATCGATGAGACATCAGTTGCTGTGGTTTCTGCTTCGGCGTCCGCACAGAGACGTGCGGACGCGCTCTCGGCGGCCTTGCTCGCGCATCGCATGGGCTTGTTAACCATGCGATGAAATGTTGGAAAGTGGACTCGGACCAACAAGTGCAAACCCTGTCCCAACTGATTTGGGACGAGTATCCATTTAGTCAATCAGTCACTAAAGTGACTGATGGTTAAGGGGGGGGTGATGTAACGGGGTGAACCGTTGCATAACAATTTATAAGAAATTGTTAATAGAATATAACTATAAGAGTTATATTCTCAGAATATTGTCATAAGGACAAATATTCTGTAGCACTTACGAGTAGTTCCTAATTGGTTAATATAGGCCATTATATCAACCAACGAAGACGCGCCACGATAGACGCACGCAATGAGTGGTGAGCAGATAGTTGATTTGCACATTTGTAGTTAGACATAGTTAGATGAAGATAAATAGTGATTTATTGCAGACATTAACTATACTCAATACAGTTCTACTTTTTACTTAAACCAAGTACTCGCTTCTTCTTACCGTCTTCCTCTGCACGTACGAGTGTACGTGAAGTTACGCGGCACCGCCTTATTCTGTCATCAGAATAAGTAGCTTGTACTGTCACCAGTACAAGCTTCAGAGTGCCCCGTTACACCTTTTGCCAATAATCTGGCGATCAAGCACATCAGCATTAGCATGAAGCGGACCGTCCTAACAGTTCAGGCTGCCAACTATGTGGCCACTATCGAAACTCTCTGGCATGATATTAATTAGGGCTGCAACGCTAGTTTGTGCACTTATAAATTTCATACTATCGCTGACATGCTCACACTCGTATGGACATTTTTCTATTGCTTTGCATGCAACCACATTCCAATTCTCGTATTATGTTGACATGAAAGTCAGTATTTTTTTACTTCTAAGTCAGTTTTTTGGCAACTCAATCTGTTCAGCTTGCACATCATATCCGTCCCGTTCTTTGTCTCGCGCACTGTTGTCACTCATTCCGAGACGATATGCAAGCTGTTTGACGTCCTCTTCCTATGCCGGAAGCAGAAGCTGATCAGCGTCTCTACGTATAGAGCGCCGAACAAAATCGGCGCGATATCTGGTTTCGTCACTCGCCTGAAGCAGGCAAGTCTCAGCGGCTTCTATGGCTTATAGCGTCTGTTGCACCAGATCGGCATTTTGCTTTAAACGGCGTATCATAAACTTGATCAGGGGGAGTGGTGGGAAACGCTCCTTGCCATGATCTCACACCTTTGGAGGCAGCAGACGCTCGTTGATGAGATGGGCTCGAATTGTCCTAAGACGTCGACCATACGTTTATACGTTATGCTCCTTGCCACCAATTTTTTTTTTAAAATTAGCAAGAAATCATGGCGCACAACACCGAGATGCTGCTCCGCCTCATTTCAGTGAGCCAACACGCGCTGTGTGGTGGATCGTCTGCTTGGTCACTGCATCTATCACGAGCACCATCCACACGGTGGTGGTGTAGCTGCAAGAGAAGACCTGGCTCTCATCCACGAAAATTGTGATATGCAGCATATGATCGTCGACCGGAGGATAACATTCGGCGTGGAGAGAATAATTGTCGGATCTTCCGATTCCAACGTATAGTGCACGCCATCCAACTCAGTTGCGCGGCCGTGTAATCCAACTTTGCTGTCTTCGTCTAGGAACTAGGCCATTTTGAAATTACGCGGCCCGTCGCTCTCGACTATGCGATGCGAGCGACGCTCTTCGACGATATCGCGTCACTTAACTTTGGCATTGTCGAAAAACTCGCTGTGCCACGATATGGACACAGCGATAGCAGCGTCTTTCCCGCACCACCGGCGCATCTTTCTGAACAGGTTTAGCACAAGGTACGCGACACCACGTTCCTCGTTGAGCAGGAGCGAGTGGACAATTTGTGGACGCTAGCCGAAATATACAAGATCGGTGCCAGGGCGCTCTGGGCTAAATATCGTACCCGAAGAGTCACTGCAGTCAGCCACCGATTCCTGAGACCACATTGTGTTAGCAATGCCTATTTAGAAACGTTCTGCCAGTCATTGTCATGTTACAGGTTCAACTGCTATGACATGTGACGGTGACACCTGATTGGTCGAGTCCACAAAAACATCTTGACAGATGGCGAGACGAGGCTACGACAGTGACATATGATGCGACGAGGCAACGTCAATGACAGGTGTCGTGACCGGATGATAATAGACCACATAGGCGGTATGAGGTGGCGACATGACCGTTGGGCGACACGGCGACGGCTTCAAGATGAGAGGAAACACGGACGCTATCGTGTTATAGTCAACTTGCCGTGCACGTTTATATTATAGTGTTCGCAAGAGAAGATAACACTTTCAAAAATTCACTTCCACTTCTACCTCTTCGCACACAAAAGCCTAAGTTCCACGCGACAACTTTCAATAGGTTATGAGTCCAAAGATCAAGCGCGAGGCTGATGCGGCTACACAAGCTAAACCAGCCAAAGTTACCGACGGTCCTAGCAAGGCCGCCGAGATTCAACTGGAAGAGAAGTTGGCAGCGCCCAAGGGGGCGATGGACAAGATGGGTGTGGTGATGCTCGGAGACATCAGCGACCGAATGAATTGCACGGAGTCGTCCCAGAGAGCACAAACCAGCAGGTACGTCAAGGTACCTTCGGAACCTCTTTCTAGATCGGTCCTGGGAGCGGGGATGACCCTACAAGCTTTGGAGGAATCTCCTTCTCGCAAGAGGTCTCCAATCGACTTTTGAGAAAGGCGTCAAGATTTTGGGAATGTTGGTGTGCATCGTGGCGACTACGGTGGCGCAGAGACCAGGATGGGTCCAGTGCCTGAAACGGCACTCCCCATGCAAGAAACACCCCTGGACGACTATCCCGGTGTCGGCATGCCAGACAGGTAGTTTGCTGATGAAGGCCCGCTAGTCTACGGGATGCCGGACGCGAGATATAGAAAACTTGCACTTCAACCATTCGACGGCAAGGAACTCTACCAGGGACTTGCTAGTGAGTCTATCGGAAGGGGAAAGCAATTTGTCAGACAAGTTGCATTCGCGGAGCGTGCATGCGGGTTTGCATGGCCGAAGGATGTCAAGGTCGATGTGCTGGATCAGCACCTCGGGGGCAAGGCCCATATCTTTTATCGTCGACAAGTCGAGTCTTGGTGAATCGAAAACCAGACTCTTGACCACGCCATGCAAGGCATGCTTCAGGTTTTCAGCACAATAACTTCACCTGCGCAAAGCATAAAGCTCTTCACGACACTGAAGGCGGCACACAAAAGTTGCACGGACCATCATTACCTGTACCTGACGGCCGTGAGCGATGCGTGTGTAGGTGCGGACAACCTAGCGCTTCAAAGCATCGTCAACTACGCGGACCCTAACATGAGGATGACCATGTTGGCAAGGTCGAACATTCAACGACCCGACTCCCTGGGGCAAACCAAAGAGCTGACTCAGTTTGCCCAGCACATGAAGATTGAGTCGCAAGCAAAGAACTTGGGTCGAGACGTAGTGGACGCTTTCGAGCCAAAAGGGGCTTCGAAGGAGAGGGTCGTTGCAAGGTCAAGAAAACTTATTGACGAAGGTGGTGACCAGCGTACATGCTACAGGTACGAGTAGGTTGGCCACATCAGATCAAGGTGTCCGCGGGCGAATAAAAGGTTGCAAGTACAGAATTTAACTTCTCAATTGGAAACGGTGGTGACCTTTACGAGGGCCACTGGATCCTCGACGGTGGGTCCAGCAGACACTTGGTCAACTACCTAAGTCTGTTGATCGACCCCGAAGACTGTCGGGGTGAATGCTTATCTGCGGCCACCGACGGAGCTGTGCTTCGGATGACCAAGCAAGGGAGCATCGATATATAAAGGTTGTCGCGCTCGGAGTTAAAAAGATCATCAGACTCCTCGGTGTCCAGTATGCTGCAAACCTCGAGTGCGACATCATATCCTATGGTAACTCGAGGCCAAAGGATACGTACTCGAATATCGAGGAGGGAGCGCGTGTTGACCTCCGGGACGAAACGTTTACCGGTTATGGATGTCGACCGCACCAACAACTGGCTTATTGTCAAGGAGATGGTACCTCGTGCAATGGTCACTGGTACACCACGCGAGGCGATGATGACTGTGATCAAATCACCTGAATGTGAATCATATTCAAATTTTTAGTGTGGTACCTTGATGCACTTTCGACACCGAATTGGTCATCTATGCTTCAATACGATAATCAAGATGGCCAAGGATCCCGTGTCATGCATCAAGCTGACCGACACAACCCGCACGAAGAGCTTGGCGTGTGCTCAAGGCAAACAGGCCAAGCAAGCGCAGTCGAAGATGGACAATGGCATAAACTCACCCATCGATGTTATCGGTGGTGTGCTATGAAGTGATTTAGAAAGGACCGATGAACCCACGAGATCGTCTGGGTAATCACTACCTGGTAAATTTCATTGAACACCGGTCCAACTACTGCCGTGTGTTTCTGGCCAAGACCAAGGACGTTGCTGCACTCAAGTTCAAGCATTTCCTCGTACAATTCGAACGCGAGTTCAATTGCAAGATTTATTGTCTACGCACGGATGGAGGCGAGGAGTACAAGAATTCGGACGTGTTTTGCAAGGCAACGGGGGTTTTGCGTCAAGTTAGCGAGACCAGAAATCAATCAAGCAACGGCAAGGCTGAACGTATGCATCGGACTATCATGAATATGGTACGAATCATGGTGTTCGCCTCGAACCTACCCTTGACGTTCTGGGATGATGCCGCGGAGTACGCGACGTACATCCTGAATCGAAGCAGGACCAAGTCAAACCCGGGTGGAATATCTCCAATGGAGTTTCTAACGAAGAAGGTGCCCAAGTCGACCGACACCATAACGTTCAATTCAACCTGCACTATTTGTGCGGATGCTTGGAGAGCGCGGAAGGGTGGCTATTAGCATCGGCAAGAGCAATTAGACGAGGGGGACAAGGTGTACATTCCCAAGGATGAGGTGGTCTTGATGACTCAGCAGGTTCAAAACATTGAATCTTTGTTGAATGATGAGCACCTTGATCCGGAGTAAGGTGGAATACACCGTCAGGAGTCAACGAAGGTCGGTCAGCCGAACGCTCAAGGACAACGAAGCGGCAAGCAACATACCGAGAAGCATTAAAGGGTTGGGAAGTCTGGGTGGACAAGAGAACGACATGGTACATGGTCGACCTACAGACAACAAGTTTAAGGGACATCACGTAATATTACTTCTAAAGTTAGAGCCGTCGTCAATTAAATTATAGAACAAGACCCCAAGTACCATGGTGAAGCGGTCAAGAGCAAGCATCATCAAGAGTGAAAGACCGCTATGACCGAAGAACTGGATGCGTTGAAAGGAAACGACGTCTAGACGGTTGTTGTGCCACACAAGGGTGCGCATGTGCTACACAAAAGTGGGTGTACAAGACCAATACGGATGCGAACGGGGAGATATAGAGGTACAAGGCCCTTCTATTGTTCGCATAAATGAAAAAGTCCTCGGAACCAACTATAACCTTACCTTCTCAGAAGAGATGGACTTGACCACGGTATAGATGATCCTGGTGCTCTTAAGAAGCTGGAAGGTACCGGCTCGACACGGAGATATACCGAACGCATACGTCGAGGCCGAAAAGAAGGAGCATCTGGTCATCTACATGAATAGACCTAAAGGTATGATAACGGAAGAAGAGGAGCAAAGGAGTCCGGGAAAGAAGTCGACGAACAACTTGTCACTACTGCTGAAGAAGTCGCTATATGGACCCAAGAAGTCTGGAAGACTCTGGAGCAAGCTTCTCGATTACAAGTTGCGACAGAGAGGTCTTAGACAGTGCATGATGGACATGTGCTTGTACGTCAAGTATCAAGGTGAAAATGTACGGTGGTCGGGGTCTATGTCGACGATTCACTTGTCACGGGTACTGAGCGAAGTGCAGTAGACATTTCCATCACTGAAATGACATGCCTATCGATCAAGCATCTGGGCGTCGTGAACAAGTTATTGGTACTGCAAATTAAGATGGACGAGTCGAAGGGATACCTCCTGGACCAACAAGTAACTATCGAGTTGCTTTTAAAAGAGTTCGGACCGGACTCGGCAAACGGAGTAAGGACCCCAACTAGCGACGAGTGCAATCTTGAAGATGAAGATGTTCAAAAAATTCTACCAGAAAAAAGTGCCAAGAACGACCCAAGCGTAAATTCTTTCCAGTCAATGGTGGGGAGTCTGCTATGGATTGCAAGGTGTACGCGGCCGGACATTTGCTTTGCGGTGCACAAGGCAACAAGGCAGACGCACAAGCCAACGACCAAAGATTGGAAGACCGCAAAGAGGATCATGCGCTGCTAGAAGACGTCGAAAGATTTAAAGCTACATCTGGGCCTTGTTAAATAGGTTTCCAAGGATATTCAAGTCGAGTGCTGGAGCGACGCAAACTTCGCGGCGGACAAATCGGACCGTAAGTCTGTTTCTGGTTGTGTTCTGACCATGGATGGCTCTCTTGTATTTTGGTTGTGCAAGAAATAGTTTGGTGTGTCGATGAGCACCATGAAGGCAGAGACCATCGCCTCATCTCAATCTGGACGCGAGCTGCTAGAGATGATAGGCTTGCTCGATGAGTTTAAGCTGAGCGTCTAATATCGGCATCAAACGCTATGACCTCTTCTTCAGAGCGTGATAAGCGTGAACCAAATCGGTTTTTGCTCGCGCGGGTCCCTCCCTCTTAAACCAGAGTTACACTCTAATATGGTGGTAACACGCGGATGGCGCAAGCCATTCACGTAAAACGGTGTATGTTTCGTGGACGCATGCATCGAGTTGTTGATGGCAAACTCTACCATTGTCAAAAAATCACTTCAACTCTTAAAGGAGTGTACATATCCTCGAAGTATCTCTTTGAGGACACGATTGGCACGTTCCGTCTGACCATCTGACTCTGGATGATCAGATGTCGACATCTTCAAGCGCGTTCCAAGTGATTTGAACACGGAACGCCAGAAATCAGCAGTGAATCGTGGATCTCTGTCTGATACGAGTTCACAGGGCAACCCATGAAGTCGGAAGATGGTGTCAATAAAGACACAAGCACAGCCACTTGCCGTGATTGTCTCTGGTACAGCCACAAGGTGTACCATTTTGCTGAATCTGTCAACAAATACGAGAATACCCGTATTCCCGCGTGCGTCTTTGGGTAACCCAAAGACGAAATCCATTGAGATGGATTCCCAGCACTCAGCCGGAACCGGTAGAGGATGTAAAGGTGCACGCAGTGAAGGACTTGACTTCACTCGTTGACAGACTTCGCATGCGCGAACATACTTTCGCACAAACTGATACTGGCGGGGCCAGTAAAAGTCTCGACTCACCGTGACATATGCTTTCTCCCGGCCACGATGTCCTCCTATAGGAGCATCGTGATACTCGAACATGATCCGCAAACGCAGATCAGTATCATCTGGAATGACAACACGTGGTGTGTCACCAGAAACGGCTGTATTTTTCAGTAACCCGTTGCGAATAGTGTATCGATCTGATGCAGATCGATACGCAGACGACAATCGTTTCAACGATTCTCGAGATGGCTGTGAGGGATGTGTCAACAACTTCACAATCTCACCATCTTGGGCGTATGCACGCCTCACATCATCATACAACGTTGTAGATGGGACTGAGGACGTCATAACTGCAACAGTGACTGTCTCACTGTTGGGTTTCGCGACTGTTTCAAAGTCGGGACGACGTGAGAGTGCATCAGCGACGACATTAAGTCGTCCTGGTTTGTACTCGACCGTAAAGTTGTATTCTGCAAAGAATGACAACCACCGCGCCATTCGTTGTGAAAGGTGCGGGCTGTTCACTGCCGTGCGTAATGACGCATGGTCAGTGTAAACAACGAAGGGTCTATCTCCTAATAGATAGACTCTGAACTTCGCGAGTGCATACTTCATGGCAAGGAGTTCCTTGTCATGCACTGGATAGTTCCGCTCAGCTGGTTGCAGCTGACGCGACTGATAGCAGACGACGCGTTCAACGCCTTCAAGATCGTACTGCATTAATGCACAGCCGATTGCGAAATCGCTGGCATCACAGACCACATGAAATGGCCTGTCCTGATCGGCTATTGCTAGGACTGGGGATTGTATCAAGCTCTGCTTGATACCATCAAAGGAGCGCTGACATTCAGCGTTCCATAACCACCTCTCACTCTTTTTCAACAAACGAGAGAGGTGCACAGTCATCTCGGCGTAATTGCGTGAATACTTGTGCAAATACGCCGCTAGGCCAAGGAATTTTCGAAGACCTTTGACATCAACCGGCACAGGCCAGTCGGTGATCGCCTTGATCTTTTCGGGATCAGGACGTACACCGTTCTTACCAACGATGCACCCAAGAAGTGGTATTTCGCTTGCGGCAAATATACACTTCTTGAGGTTTGCATACAATTGATGCTTTCGCATGATTGTAAGAACCTGTCGGACGTGGTACCTGTGAACCTCAACGTCCGACTTTCCATCCATAGCTCGACTATGGATGAATACGTCATCGAAATAACTCGGCGCGAATTCTCGTACTGGTCTCAACAGATGTGTATCACATCTGTTGAACGTGGCAGGGGCATTACTGAGCCCTTGTGGCATTACTAGCCATTCCCAGAGCATGCCGCTAGGCGTGCTAACTGCGGTATAGGGTATATCCCGTGTCTCGCATAAGGATTTGATAGAAGCCATCCATCAAATCCATGGACGAAAAGATGGTACTCTTTGACATACCATCAATGATTACGTCCTTCCTCGGTATCGGCGTCTGAGCCGGTACCGTTGCAGCGTTCAATTTGTTGAACGCGTGCACTATCCGCCACCCTCCTGTTGCTGTTCGCACACAGAAGGTCGGAGAGCTATGTGGGGAAGTTGATTCCCTCACATGGCCCGCAGCTAAACGATCGGCAAAGAACTTGTCGATCGCAAGTACTTGTTCACGAGGCAGTGGCCACTGCTTCATGACACAGTACTTCGAGCCTGGTTTAAGCTCGAACTCGTGTCGAGTACCTTTATCCTTCGGTAATTCCCACGGAACAGTTTCAGGGAATACATCCTTGAATTCAACCAAATCTTCATAGAGAGGATTTGTCTTGAGCGATTCCCACGATTGGGAGTCATATCGCTCAACTCGTGTCTTTTCATCTAGGACACTCTCGTCCATAGATGAACTACTGAGAACTCTCTCGCTCTCAGTAAACACTGTTGCTGACCTTATGTCGGCTACACACTCGTCGTCAGCGACGAGTACGCAGATCTTCTTGACTTTGCCACTACGCAGATCACGCAAGAACCTTTTATTTTCGAGCGTTGGCAACTGAGTGATCTTCGAAGTCAACTTCGGAGGCGCAATCAGATCAAGTGTATAAGCGCCTACACTTGATCCGTTATTGACTAGGACATTCAATGTCTCTGTCATTTCCTGGGGACTTATTCCCTCAGGCCTCGAAGGACTTATTCCTTCGGCTTCCCGGGGACTTATTCCCTTTACTTGCTCTAGCTGTGGTTGCGCAACCACAGCGAGATCCTCTGCGAAAGACTCTCCAGTCGATCTAGGATCATCGTTTCGCTTGACCTGAGCGATCGATTGTTTCTCTTCTAGATGTTCCCCGCTAGGGATACATCTTTGTCCCGGTCCACTCGACTTATTCTAGCGGTGGACCTTCGGCGCAGCCTGTGTTTCCTCACAGCCGCCGGAACTTTGCTCCGAAGTGTAACTGTTTGTTACAATAAGGTTTCGTGGAGTCGTACTATCGACCGTACCACAAGTGAGGCCATCGCACTCACTAGTAGTACATCCACACGCTTGTAGACGCTCCAAAACGTTCATCAGGTGGTCATCTGATGAACAAGCGGCAGGCATCGTTACCGTTCGATGTTGCCAGTTTACCCGTGGTTCGTACCTTCTGAGCCACGGTATTCCAAGGATGACATCAAATTGTCATCCAAATCTAATACGATAAAGTCATCGTCATATTGGGTATCTTCTAGCGTATAGTGGATCTTCACTTTGCGCTTCATGACGGTTACGGATGCGCCTGTCGCAAGACGTACCGTCATCCTCGTAGGAGGTGTGTCACATTCACTGAATTTAAAATGACCATCTTCTAGCGATTGGCGTCGCACAAAATTGTTGGACGCCCCACAATCGACTAGAACTCGAAGAGACAACTTATTTGTCACTTCGAGTTTCAAGGTAATGAGTGAGACCTCATTACCTAGAGCAGCAACGCACAACGTTTGTGTGTTGGGAGCAACCTTCATCAAGAGGCCTACACATTCTCTTGACGTTGCTGGATCAGTAGGGTGCTCCGCACCTACTGATCCTGTCCGTTTTTTGACGGTCCATCCCGTTGTTGCGTCTTTGCACCAACTGCGGACCAGCGTCCCTGCCCCTTTCTCATGGGTGGACGGTCACTACGCCCAGTGTTGCGAGACACTGGACGAGGGGCACTACACTCGTAAGCGTATTGTCCTGTCTTCTGACATCTGTTGCATCTCTGCAACTTCTTGTAGCCTGTAGAGCGAGCCTTCTCGCTCTCTACATAACAGAGTTCCATCGGCTCTGGACCTCCGTTGTCATATCGTCTCGGTTGACGATATGATGTCGAGCTGGCGCGAGCCTGTCTCAGACTGAAGTCTTCCTGCTCCGCAATGGAAATGGCTTGTTCTAGTGAATCTAGTTCAAGCCGGAACAGGTGAGTCTTAACGGGACCACCCGCAAGACCCTGCATGAACACTGAAACCAACGTGTGTTCATCCACCGGATTGGAACTTATACAACTCGTGAGATGTCGTATACGTTGCGCGTAAGCGTGCACATCACGCTTACCCTGTTTGAGCTTCAAGAGTTCAGTTCGAGCTCTGAACTCAGCTCTAGGAGGTTCAAACGTTTGTCTGAGCCGCGACTTGAAGACTTCCAACGACCCAACCGCATATGGGTCGTGCAACTTGAGCCCCAGTGCCCAAGTCTTGGCACGTCCTGCCAGATTTGACTGGGCAAATGCAACTTGCATATCCCCGTCGTCGATGCGACGCGCCCTTATGGCGTCATCCAATTCGACGAACCATCTCAAGAGGGAGTCTTCTTCGACCCCCCTATACTTGGAGATGTCAATCTTCAAAGTCTCGGGTCGACGAGAGTGCATCGACCCACCAGCAGCAGCCTGCTGCTGTCTCAACAGTTCAAACTGTTGAGCACCCTGTTATCTCAACAACTCTGCTTGTTGAGAACCTTGTTGGTGAAGCAAGGCTACTTTCTTGCGTTCTGCGTCAAGTTCATTTTGAATGAACTTGGCGATAGTAGCATGTTGGGCATCTCTATTGAGAGCCTCTAGCATGACGCTAACAGCATGGATGCCCATGGTCGAAACCATTCGTTCGACCGAATCCTATTCGACATCGGTCAAATGGGAGTAGCCGTCAAGCGTAGCGTGAAAGCTTTGGTCATCTTCATCATCCAACATATTCATGTTGGATGTGAACGTGGTCCTTGGACGGACTACGAAGTGATACCAGGTGTAACGGGGTACCCTGAAGCTTGCACTTGTAACAGTACAAGCTTCTTATTCTGATGACAGAATAAGGCGGTGCCGCGTAACTTCATGAACACTGGTACGTGCAGAGGAAGACGGTAAGAAGAAGCGAGTACTTGGTTAAAGTAAAAAGTAGAACTGTATTGAGTATAGTTAATGTCTGCAATAAATCACTATTTATCTTCATCTAACTATGTCTAAATGCAAATGTGTATATCAACTATCTGCTCACCACTCATTGCGTGCGTCTGTCGTGGCGCGTCTTCGTTGGTTGATGTAATGGCCTATATCAACCAATTAGGAACTACTCGTAAGTGCTACAGAATAATTGTCCTTACGACAATACTCTGAGAATATAACTCTTATAGTTATATTCTATTAACAATTTCTTATAAATTGTTATGTAACGATTCATCCCGTTACAATAAGATTCTTGGTGGTCACCTGACGCTTTTTTTCGAGTGAACATGCGCATTGCCTTTTCAAATGTGAGCATTTTACGTCTTCGGGATCCCAAGTCATTTTTTCATCGACACCGTCCATAACCTACTTGTCAATAGGTAGGTGATTCGGTCTCTCTTCTATTCCATATGAGATACGATGGTAGTGACTAGTAGGACAGCACGTCGGAGAAGACCGCCTTGTCAGAGTCGGTCTTGAAGTGATGCACCCCCTCATTGACCGGATCCTGCAGAGAGAAGTGCAAAATGTTGTTATCCAGATGGGAATGCTGGCCAGACGTCTTCTCTTTAGAGAACTTTTGTCGTTAATCGCCGACTCTTTCTCGATGCCATACGTAACGCACAATCTGCAGGCGACGAGATCGATCTTAACGGTTTTAGTGTCCTTGCCGACAACTTTGAGTCTAAAGTCCAGCTTGTATTGGATGTTTCACTACGTATCGCGCGCGGCAGCAGACCTTCCACGCGCTTCAGGTGTTTCAAGCGATGCGGATGTGTATAAAGCAAGCTTACATGAACTGCATTTACTATAGTGCGATACGGCCGTGATGTACAGTAGGCACTTTGCTATATATTTGGATAAGGCGGATTGTGCATCTGCTAATGACTCGCGTAATCTAAAGAAGACTGCTCATTACCAATCACGCAGTAAATCATCCCATGTTGCAGTTGCGTGTGATTGGATTCACACATCTTATTTAAGTGGTACTCCTTTCAGGAAAGGTACTGGTTTTAAGACTTTTGCATAAAGTGGTAGTGGTGATTAAATTTGCTGTTTTGTACGTTCACCTTAAAATTCCAGGCTGATGGCGGCAAGTGAATATGCGCTAAAAAGGAAAGCGCCACTCTTTTTGTTTTGTGTTAAAGCTAGAATAATCGTTAATATTGTCGATTTTATTATAGACGAAGCGAGGTCAGATAGACGACTGATAGATCTACTCGATAATACCGTCAACAACGAAATGAAACGAGCAACAAAATACTTATTAATGACGTTAACACTTTCTGAGGGAGGTTCCTTTTTTACCAAGTGAAAACGTGACCACGTTCTCTTATAATTTGACTATACCAAAAAATCCGTTAAAAACGCTTCATATACACTGTTAGTTGTGGTGTGGACCTATGGCCATCATAAAATGGTAAACAATTGATAGCCTAAGTCCGCCATTAATCTTTTCAGCCAATCAAGTGCTGGCATTGGCGTGTGTGGATAACAATATAAAAGGAGGTTGCAAACAGTAATCTCATCAGGCAGCTGCACCTACAATCGTATCCACGTATAATGACTACCAGGTGTAACGAGGCCCGATCACTTTTACTGTCACAATGCAAGCTACTAGCTTTGAACACAGGGTAAGAAGGTGCCTTAAAAAATCACGTACACGAATCGTGCAGAGTAAGGTTTTACTACGAGAGTAAAAGTCACAGTAAAACTTTGCTAAGTGTAGTTAATCTCGTGTTGGTAAATCCTATTTAGTCTTCATTTAGCTATATCTAATACAAACGTGTATTGTAACTATCTGCTCACCACTGATTGCGTTCTTCAGTCGCGGCTCGGTTTTATCGATTAATATCATTTTAGCGCATCAATAAATGAAACAGTGTATGAATTCTACATCACAATATTACGTGTCAAAATAGTGTTGTAAGAATTTGATGTCTTTACTAAAAATGTAATTTTCACTTGATAAAAATCTTATGCAACATAGTGTGTAACGGACTCACCCCTTTACACCACCCCATTCACCATCAGAATTTTTGGTGACTGATTTATGATTGAATGCATTGCTCAGACTCTGGATGGGAGAAGCACTCGTTGGTCCATTCCATTCATTCACTGATCCAATCGTACCATAGATAACAGTCCTTGCGACGCGCGGCCAAAGCTGCCGGGAGTACTACAATCAGAATTCATAATGCAGCCGCACAAGAGGCAAAGAAATCGAATGCAGCAGGAGACAATCCTTATGCTGCTTCCTCTGCTCAGCCCTGCAGCAGTCGCTGCTGTAGGCTCACGATGTGCATCACTGCCCGACATAGGAGAATATGAGCTTCAGCTTATGTGCTCCGGTATGTCGGATGGCGAACACGACTCGCAAAAGGCAGCAACTTAGCATTATCCAGACGTGAATAGGCCAGAGTCGACGAAGTCGGGCTTTAAAGTGTATGAGCCTCGCTGAACGTCATAACATCTTGGTATCGTCTGACGAGTTCGAATATCCGTTTTTAAGAGGGAGATCTTTACTCGAGAATGTTCGGTGATGATTAAGAGATGCAGTGATGATTTTTGATCAAGACAATCGTGATAATTACGGTGTCGGTACTTTTATTGACATCATTTTGTCTTGCGCGTTGCTCGTGCAAAAGGTGTATCTGCTTCCATAGCAAACGTTGGATCGCCTATCCGACACGGCAAGCGATTGTTATGGCGTAAGATTATTCGATTAATCAAATTTACACAACCTTAATTCTGGTGTGAGGAACCTTTGCACTGCATATTGTCTCTTATTCGAAATGTTCTTCAGCCATTGATGGTACAGCAAGAAAACCAAGTGTGATGGGGTTTACCAATCTAGGTATGAAACGCAATCAGCCGCTAGTGCTAAGGAGTCGGGCCGTAATCCCGGGCTAGAAACGGACATTATCTTGCAATAGACTTGAGAAGCTAACTTCTACCGTTGCACATTACAAACTGCATCTATAATCAGTAGAGGTGGGGTTGCCATGCCTACCGTAGGGTGTTCCCTTCCAATTGTTATAGAAAAAACTGGCACGAGATTACAAGGAGACATCTATGTGGTAAAGCCGATCGAGGGCGGGTCCAAAAGCCCGGACGATTCGGCTAAGTACGAGGTGGTATTGGCTGAACCGCTCGTGGGATAACAGGCAGCTGCTACATGGATGTTACCGCTAGGAGGACTCAACGGCTCAACCCCATCTAATCCGCACGGTCTTAGACTGTAGACAACTCAAGAGACCGCGACACATGAGCCGCGATCAAGGGAACGCGATCTAGCGTGGGCCACGTAATACAGAAGGATTGCAAATCCATTCGGCATGGAGAAGACACGCAGCGGTCAATACTGACATACGGAGTAGTCGTGGTTATAGTTTTGGTTTTTGGTTGATTAACATTAAACAGAGTTCAATTTTCTTCTAAACACATACGTGTCGTTCTTCTTCCGGGTTGGATATTTTGGCCTCCCGACGTCAGAGAACTTTGACACCAAGAGCAGGAAGATCAAAACTGGATCTATTTGACCAGGAGTGCGAGGACTCTCAGCCCACCTCAACTGCGATCGGACGCGGGCAACCTTACTGGCTGAAGTACAAGATCACGAGATGGCTCAAGTTGTCAGAAGGTTCACGACCCAAGTACCCATTTTTGACGCAAGGCGATCAAGGCTGATTGCGGCGACTCTAGGAGAGCGCCAATGAGAACACACGATCAGGTGAGTAATTTCCACCCAATCGACACTGATCTCTAAAACGGTCAAGTTCAGCATCGAGTTAAGTCCACCTAGAAGAGTGCAACCCGCCCTACCGAGGATTACACAAGGCGGGAAAAAAACAAGTGCTAGCAAGATCGGAGTTCCCCGTCCGTTAATCGGTCGTCTAGGCGCCAGTGGAGAGTCGGGACCACCTCACAAAATGAGCGAACCCCACCCCATCACAATGGTGCGCGTGTCTGGATATTCTGGTGACTCAGGATTTTTACCGTGAGTTCCATGATGCTAAGGTCAAGACTGATTCTGGGATTGAAGCTCCAGCGAAATATGGTTCGCCGCAGAAGCGCGAAGACAAAAAATTCCAAGATCAACATAGTTTTGGGAGGGGGTACGATTACAAGAAAGTAAAAGAGGAAGATCACGAAGATGATCTGGAAGAGAAACCTCGACCCTCTCCTGAGGTCCCTTCGGGGACCACCGCAGATCGTTCTTTGCAGCGCGATCCGCTGGATAAAAACCCTTTGGCGAAAAGTGAAAGATTTTCATCCAAAATTACCGCCCAATCAAAGGCGAGGAAACACACTCTCAAGTAGTCCCGGACAAAGTCGAAGACGGAGGAGACACATCGGATCAAGCAAGCGATCAAGACGGAAGTTGATGCTGGTTCAGAAGGTAGGCAGTTGGAATGGATCACCTTGGAATTTCATTGGCAACAACACGAAGAAGATTCTCTCAGAAGACCCAGTCCTAAAGGTCTTGAAGCCTAAGCTGATCGGGTCGATCCATGGTCCGGTATCGCCATTAAAATAGACCTCGAATTAGTTAAAGGCACTATATCGTATAATTTAACTGCTAAGAGACGCATGATTTACGTTGGGAGCTTTTGCTGCACAACCCTTTTTAGTGCGCAACCACGGCCAAATGAATAAGGCACCACGGCTAAAATTAGAGAAGTTGATTTCAATATTAGGGTCTCACGACCCGACGGATCAACAGATCAGGGAAGAAGAGGATGCCGACCGAAGAATTAAGCAGATCGACCGCACCCTGAAAGAAGAACACCTGGGCCAAGTGATCGGGTTGATCGACCGCATCGTGAAGGACGATTGTACAGGGTCCTTGAGCCATGCCTCGGCAGGATTCAATTAGGACTCAGACGAATTGCTTGGGATTCAACGGATGTCGCTGGGACCGACGGGGAAAAGCTCTGCTGGGAGACAGGATCGACTCGTCCAATAGTTAGATGCGATAAAATTCAATACCAACCTCACGGAAGGCAAGCACGGCGGAGCCAAGCCATTTGCAAATGAGCATCAAGGTCGCCATGGACAAGTTCATTCACTATCGCGAAAAACAAGGAGCAAGCCACCCGATTGCCTAAGGACGGTCTACGAATTCGCAATAGAGATACATACAGGACGTCGAGATGAAAATAGTGGAATCATATCGCTATCGACAGAGCAAACACGAACAAGACCGTAAGTATAACGGGGTGAATCGTTACATAACAATTTATAAGAAATTGTTAATAGAATATAACTATAAGAGTTATATTCTCAGAATATTGTCATAAGGACAATTATTCTGTAGCACTTACAAGTAGTTCCTAATTGGTTGATATAGGCCATTATATCAACCAACGAAGACGCGTCACGACAGACGCACGCAATGAGTGGTGAGCAGATAACTGATTTACACATTTGTAGTTAGACATAGTTAGATGAAGATAAATAGTGATTTATTGCAGACATTAACTATACTCAATACAGTTCTACTTTTTACTTTAACCAAGTACTCGCTTCTTCTTACCGTCTTCCTCTGCACGTAAGAGTGTACGTGAAGTTACGAGGCACCGCCTTATTCTGTCATCAGAATAAGTAGCTTGTACTGTCACCAGTACAAGCTTCAGGGTGCCCCGTTACACCTGGTAGCACTTCGTAGTCCGTCCAAGGACCGCGTTCACATCCAATATGAATATGTTGGATGATGAAGATGACCAAAGCTTTCACGCTACGCGTGACGGCTACTCCCATTTGAGCGATGTCGAATGGGATGCGGTCGAACGAATGGTTTCGACCATGGGCATCCATGCTGTTAGCGTCATGCTAGAGGCTCTCAATAGAGATGCCCAACATGCTACTATCGCCAAGTTCATTCAAAATGAACTTGACGCAGAACGCAAGAAAGTAGCCTTGCTTCACCAACAAGGTTCTCAACAAGCAGAGTTGTTCAGATAACAGGGTGCTCAACAGTTTGAACTGTTGAGACAGCAGCAGGCTGCTGCTGGTGGGTCGATGCACTCGCGTCGACCCGAGACTTTGAAGATTGACATCTCCAAGTATAGGGGGGTCGAAGAAGACTCCCTCTTGAGATGGTTCGTCGAATTGGATGACGCCATAAGGGCGCGTCGCATCGACGACGGGGATATGCAAGTTGCATTTGCCCAGTCAAATCTGGCAGGACGTGCCAAGACTTGGGCACTGGGGCTCAAGTTGCACGACCCATATGCGTTTGGGTCGTTGGAAGTCTTCAAGTCGCGGCTCAGACAAACGTTTGAACCTCCTAGAGCTGAGTTCAGAGCTCGAACTGAACTCTTGAAGCTCAAACAGGGTAAGCGTGATGTGCACGCTTACGCGCAACGTATACGACATCTCACGAGTTGTATAAGTTCCAATCCGGTGGATGAACACACGTTGGTTTCAGTGTTCATGCAGGGTCTTGCGGGTGGTCCCGTTAAGACTCACCTGTTCCGGCTTGAACTAGATTCACTAGAACAAGCCATTTCCATTGCGGAGCAGGAAGACTTCAGTCTGAGACAGGCTCGCGCCAGCTCGACATCATATCGTCAACCGAGACGATATGACAACGGAGGTCCAGAGCCGATGGAACTCTGTTATGTAGAGAGCGAGAAGGCTCGCTCTACAGGCTACAAGAAGTTGCAGAGATGCAACAGATGTCAAAAGACAGGACACTACGCTTACGAGTGTAGTGCCCCTCGTCCAGTGTCTCGCGACACTGGGCGTAGTGACCGTCCACCCACGAGAAAGGGGCAGGGACGAGGGTCCGCAGTTGGTGCAAAGACGCAACAACGGGATGGACCGTCAAAAAACGGACAGGATCAGTAGGTGCGGAGCACCCTACTGATCCAGCAACGTCAAGAGAATGTGTAGGCCTCTTGATGAAGGTTGCTCCCAACACACAAACGTTGTGCGTTGCTGCTCTAGGTAATGAGGTCTCACTCATTACCTTGAAACTCGAAGTGACGAATAAGTTGTCTCTTCGAGTTCTAGTCGATTGTGGGGCGTCCAACAATTTTGTGCGACGCCAATCGCTAGAAGATGGTCACTTTAAATTCAGTGAATGTGACACACCTCCTACGAGGATGACGGTACGTCTTGCGACAGGCGCATCCGTAACCGTCATGAAGCGCAAAGTGAAGATCCACTATACGCTAGAAGATACCCAATATGACGATGACTTTATCGTATTGGATTTGGATGACAAATTCGATGTCATCCTTGGAATACCGTGGCTCAGAAGGTACGAACCACGGGTAAACTGGCAACGTCGAACAGTAACGATGCCTGCCGCTTGTTCATCAGATGTCCATCTGATGAACGTTTTGGAGCGTCCACAAGCGTGTGGATGTACTACGAGTGAGTGCGATGGCCTCACTTGTGGTACGGTCGTTAGTACGACTGCACAAAACCTTAGTGTACCAAACGGTTACACTTCGGAGCAAAGTTCCGGCGGCTGTGAGGAAACACAGACTGCGCCGAAGGTCCACCACTCGAATAAGTCGGGTGGACTGGGACAAAGATGTATCCCTAGCGGGGAACATCTAGAAGAGAAACAATCGATCGCTCAGGTTAAGCGAAACGATGATCCTAGATCGACTGGAGAGTCTTTCGTAGAGGATCTCGCTGTGGTTGCGCAACCCCAGCTAGAGGAAGTAAAGGGAATAAGCCCCGATATTACAAATACGGCGGAAATAAGTTCCCCGAAACCCGCGGGAATAAGTCCCCGGGAAGACGAAGGAATAAGTCCTTCGAAGCCTGAGGGAATGAGTCCCCAGGAAATGACAGAGACATTGAATGTCATAGTCAATAACGGATCAAGTGTAGGCGCTTATACACTTGATCTGATTGCGCCTCCGAAGTTAACTTCGGAGATCACTCAGTTGCCAACGCTCGAAAATAAAAGGTTCTTGCGTGATCTGCGTAGTGGCAAAGTCAAGAAGATCTGCATACTCGTCGCTGACGACGAGTGTGCAGCCGACATAAGGTCAGCAACAGTGTTTACTGAGAGCGAGAGAGTTCTCAGTAGTTCATCTATGGACGAGAGTGTCCTAGATGAAAAGACACGAATTGAGCGATATGACTCCCAATCATGGGAATCGCTCAAGAAAAATCCTCTCTATGAAGATTTGGTTGAATTCAAGGATGTATTCCCTGAAACTGTTTCGTGCGAATTACCGAAGGATAAAGGTATTCGACACGAGGTCGAGCTTAAACCAGGCTCGAAGTACTGTGTCATGAAGCAGTGGCCACTGCCTCGTGAACAAGTACTTGCGATCGACAAGTTCTTTGCCGATCGTTTAGCTGCGGGCCATGTGAGGGAATCAACTTCCCCACATAGCTCTCCGACCTTCTGTGTGCGAAAAGCAACAGGAGGGTGGCGGATAGTGCACGCGTTCAACAAATTGAACGCTGCAACGGTACCGGCTCAGACGCCGATACCGAGGAAGGACGTAATCATTGATGGTATGTCAAAGAGTACCATCTTTTCGTCCATGGATTTGATGGATGGCTTCTATCAAATCCTTATGCGAGAACGGGATATACCCTATACCGCAGTTAGCACGCCTAGCGGCATGCTCTGGGAATGGCTAGTAATGCCACAAGGGCTCAGTAATGCCCCTGCCACGTTCAACAGATGTGATACACATCTGTTGAGACCAGTACGAGAATTCGCGCCGAGTTATTTCGATGACGTATTCATCCATAGTCGAGCTATGGATGGAAAGTCGGACGTTGAGGTTCACAGGTACCACGTCCGACAGGTTCTTACAATCACGCGAAAGCATCAATTGTATGCAAACCTCAAGAAGTGTATACTTGCCGCAAGCGAAATACCACTTCTTGGGTGCATCGTTGGTAAGAACGGTGTACGTCCTGATCCCGAATAGATCAAGGCGATCACCGACTGGCCTGTGCCGGTTGATGTCAAAGGTCTTCGAAAATTCCTTGGGCTAGCGGCGTATTTGCATAAGTATTCACGCAATTACGCCGAGATGACTGTGCACCTCTCTCGTTTGTTGAAAAAGAACGAGAGGTGGTTATGGAACGCTGAATGTCAGCGCTCCTTTGATGGTATCAAGCAGAGCTTGATACAATCCCCAGTCCTAGCAATAGCCGATCAGGACAGGCCATTTCATGTGGTCTGTGATGCCAGCGATTTCGCAATCGGCTGTGCATTAATGCAGTACGATCTTGAAGGCGTTGAACGCGTCGTCTGCTATCAGTCGCGTCAGCTGCAACCAGCTGAGCGGAACTATCCAGTGCATGACAAGGAACTCCTTGCCATGAAGTATGCACTCGCGAAGTTCAGAGTCTATCTATTAGGAGATAGACCCTTCGTTGTTTACACTGACCATGCGTCATTACGCACGGCAGTGAACAGCCCGCACCTTTCACAACGAATGGCGCGGTGGTTGTCGTTCTTTGCAGAATACAACTTTACGGTCGAGTACAAACCAGGACGACTTAATGTCGTCGCTGATGCACTCTCACGTCGTCCCGACTTTGAAACAGTCGCGAAACCCAACAGTGAGACAGTCACTGTTGCAGTTATGACGTCCTCAGTCCCATCTACAACGTTGTATGATGATGTGAGGCGTGCATACGCCCAAGATGGTGAGATTGTGAAGTTGTTGACACATCTCTCACAGCCATCTCGAGAATCGTTGAAACGATTGTCGTCTGCGTATCGATCTGCATCAGATCGATACACTATTCGCAACGGGTTAATGTATTATACAGCCGTTTCTGGTGACACACCACGTGTTGTCATTCCAGATGATACTGATCTGCGTTTGCGGATCATGTTCGAGTATCACGATGCTCCTATAGGAGGATATCGTGGCCGGGAGAAAGCATATGTCACGGTGAGTCGAGACTTTTACTGGCCCCGCCAGTATCAGTTTGTGCGAAAGTATGTTCGCGCATGCGAAGTCTGTCAACGAGTGAAGTCAAGTCCTTCACTGCGTGCACCTTTACATCCTCTACCGGTTCCGGCTGAGTGCTGGGAATCCATCTCAATGGATTTCGTCTTTGGGTTACCCAAAGACGCACGCGGGAATACGGGTATTCTCGTATTTGTTGACAGATTCAGCAAAATGGTACACCTTGTGGCTGTACCAGAGACAATCACGGCAAGTGGCTGTGCTTGTGTCTTTATTGACACCATCTTCCGACTTCATGGGTTGCCCCGTGAACTCGTATCAGACAGAGATCCACGATTCACTGCTGATTTCTGGCGTTCCGTGTTCAAATCACTCGGAACGCGCTTGAAGATGTCAACATCTGATCATCCAGAGTCAGATGGTCAGACGGAACGTGCCAACCGTGTCCTTGAAGAGATACTTCGAGGATACGTACACTCCTTTAAGAGTTGGAGTGAGTTTTTGACAATGGTAGAGTTTGCCATCAACAACTCGGTCCATGCGTCCACGACACATACACCGTTTTACGTGAATGGCTTGCTCCATCCGCGTGTACCCACCTTACTAGAGTGTAACTCTGGTTTAAGGGGGGGAGGGACTCGCGCGAGCAAAAACCGATTTGGTTCACGCTCATCACGCTCTGACGAAGAAGTCATTGCGTTTGATGCCGATATCGATAACATCGATATCGAAGAAGATGATGCCAGTGAGAGTGCGGAAGCCCTCACTGAAGAAAATGTTGATGTTGCTGCAGTGCGCTCACAGCACACTGAAGCTAACGAGTTATCAGATGAGTTCATACTGGCTCGTGAAACGGTAGTTCGTTTTGTGCAAGACTCCATCGCCGAAGCGGTGGATAAGCAAAAGCAAAACGCTGATAAGAATGGAAGGGCAAACACTCTTTAAGTTAAAAAAGGTGACTTAGTCCTACTGTCTACGGTTAATCTACCAAAGCATGTAGTAACTAACTTGGGTAGCAGTAAACTACTACCCAAGTACATTGGCCCATTTCGTGTATTGCACCGCCTAGGCAATGCATACACGATCGAGTTACCACGTAAGATGCGAACGCATCCCACGTTTTACGTTGGTCGGCTTAAGCCGTACCATCAGTACGCTGCTTCTTCCGATGAAGAACGCCCTTGCGCTCAAGCATCTCGCAGAGAGCCTTGTGCTCCCGATGGTGGGCATCAACAAGGGTCTGAAGAGCAGCTATCTCAGCCCGAGACTGATCAGCAATCCCACGAGCTACCCTTAGCTCGTCACGAAGGGATGTCAGAGCTCTCTCGTTCTCAAGCTGAGCAAAGGCAAACTCAGCTCGATGCTTCGAGGCAGTGTCCGCCATTTGGAGACGCCTATTCCGCTCATGCTCGAGATCGTCGCGTAATTCTTGCGTTACGCGATCAAAGAAGCTCTCGGGAACACACGGATCCCCATGATCGTGTGGAGAGCGTCTTTCCTCCTCCTCCACCTCCATTAGAGGACTCTCGCGGTGGCCAGCGCTATCTAGTTGAGCAGCTGTTGAACCAACGCGACGTGAACGGACGTCGGACGAGTTATCTCGTCCGGTGGCGCGGCTATCCCCCGTCCTGGGATTCTTGGGTGCCCCGCTCCCAACTGATGATTGACGTAATGGGTCTGGTTGAGCAGTACGACGCGGCACATCCTGTGCCGCAGAAGGACCGCCGGAGAAAGTCTTCCCGGCACGGTCGTAAAGGGATTTCAGGTTGTCAATCCCTTCGTACATCTCACTAGAGATACGTACGCGCCACCACGGGCTTTTAGGGAGGTAAGCTTCCTCAGGTGCTCGTGCAGAGTTATTCACACAACATGGGCACGAGTCTCCCCAAGAGAGGCAGGGTAATCCTTTATCCCTTGACAGACGATGCAGCTTGTAGCGTGCACCTGTCGGGGTTCGTTTTTCAAACTTATCACGAGCTTTGATAAGTTTGTCGTTCCAAGCGTCACGACCTAAATCCTCAAGGTTATGGATGTAGGCGTTCCACGCCTGAAGCAGGGAGGGACCATCACGCTTGTGATTCCCACTGTACAATCGATGCCTGAAGAAAGCATCGATGAAGAATTCATTCTCAGCGCGATAGTTTTTCGCGCTGGGGTCAAGGTGATGGATCCTTGACGAATCGAACAATCGTGTTCGATAACGATCACTCGTCGTCGCCGACAAGTGATCCATGACGGATTTTGGAGGCATCCATGCCTTCTTCTCAGGAGCGAGACGCAACACATTGCGGCCCCGCTCTTCCTGCGATGTGCCGACAGAAGGACTGGCACCTCGTTGGTGCGTAGTGATAATAGGAGAACCGACACCACTATTAGCGCCCGAGCCTCGCGACCTCGAGCGCCTTCGCTTCGGCGATGGTTCATCTGATTCATCAGATGAACCAAAGATGCTGCGACGCAAAGCATCGTCCATGCCACGCTTGGCAGGCGGCTTAGATTCAATCGCCGTCGATACGGATCCGTCATCCGTATCAGGAGAGTACGAGACACCGAGCTCGTACTCTGTGAAGACACGAGTGTCTTCATGACCAGCACCTGCATCACCAAGTGACACAGGCTGGGTCGCTTCAGCAACCGATGAGACATCAGTTGCTGTTGTTTCTGCTTCGGCGTCCGCACAGAGACGTGCAGACGCGCTCTCGGCGGCCGTGCTCGCGCATCGCATGGGCTTGTTAACCATGCGATGAAATGTTGGAAAGTGGACGCGGACCAACAAGTGCAAACCCTGTCCCAAATGATTTGGGACGAGTATCCATTAAGTCAATCAGTCACTAAAGTGACTGATGGTTAAGGGGGGGGGTGATGTAACGGGGTGAACCGTTGCATAACAATTTATAAGAAATTGTTAATAGAATATAACTATAAGAGTTATATTCACAGAATATTGTCATAAGGACAAATATTCTGTAGCACTTACGAGTAGTTCCTAATTGGTTGATACAGGCCATTATTTCAACCAACGAAGACGCGCCACGACAGACGCACGCAATGAGTGGTGAGCAGATAACTGATTTACACATTTGTATTTAGACATAGTTAGATGAAGATAAATAGTGATTTATTGCAGACATTAACTATTATAAATACAGTTCTACTTTTTACTTTAACCAAGTACTCGCTTCTTCTTACCGTTTTCCTCTGCACGTACGAGTGTACGTGAAGTTACGAGGCACCGCCTTATTCTGTCATCAGAATAAGTAGCTTGTACTGTCACCAGTACAAGCTTCAGGGTGCCCCGTTACAGTAAGGGCTCTAACGATCTAAGGCGATTGCAAGTGGCAACCACAGGAACCACACATACAAAAGGTTTCAGAACGCGTAGTATAAGGTTTTCGGCAATGACTGAGCTTAAAGATTTTTTCATGGACGGAACCTAGACGAAGAACGTGCTAGAAGCTTGTTTATAAAGATGAAGACAGCCTTCCTACGTGATCGGGCTCCAGATTACGAGAAATTATTGGTGTTTTGAGATCCGCTGACAGGACCTAACCGGAATTGGTACAACGAGAAAAGCCGATTTACCCACAAAGAGTGAAAATTATTGTCCGGAAGCTTCATGATCCAGTATGGGGGATACGGAATGTCAGCAGGAAGACAGTATTACCACGCATTAACAGTAGAATGAGACCCCATTGGAATATCTTCACCGGCTGAATGTGGCAGGGATGCGAGTGAATATAGCGTTTAGAAACGGATCGCCTGCAAGCCGACGTGAACATGTGGAACATTTCATTGATACTTTGGAAGATTGAAAGTTGACGAGATAACTGACTTTATTGCGAGTGCATGACGCTGACACGATGAAAGAGACCCAACACATGTATCAACGTATAAGTTTTCGGCACAACAAAGAGCCGACCGAACCGAACAATAACCAATTGCGATTTGCTACAGCGTCGGCCCCGGTATTTTTAAAAACACCGTGAGCAGTAAAGCCATTCGCATGGAAAGTGACGAGAGCGATTCATACCCAAGCTCGGACGGATAGAATGAAGAAGGGTTTTGCCGCAAAGTTTGTGTGACGACTACGTCTGATCAAGCTGCAGACCTGGGAGAACAACGAGACAAAGCTCACAATACAGAGAGGATGATGGTCGCGATCGCGGCGGAGTTTCGAAATCTTGCGCACACTGTGGCTCGAAAACTGTCGGAAGTGTGGCCGGAAAGGCCATCCCTCGGAAAAGTGCCTGCTGTGTGTCCCGTCTGTGGAGAGGTTTGTTAGAGCGGCAAATGCCCCATGGAATAGTTCTACAAGCTTACCCGCAAGTGCAACGTCCCAATTAAGCACGCGGTACCACAACCGACCAAAGTTGAGGAGATGTTAAACGAGGACGCTCGCCAGGTTGGAATCTGGCACGAGCTGAGTGTCCTGTAGGCTATGCATATACGCATTTGTGCATACGGAAATAATCTATCAAGTAGGTAACAGTCGGATCGGTCCGATCGCAATTACATGTGATTTGGAATTCCATCGTCTACGTAGTATTTCAAGTGTGAAAATGGTGGATGAGCATTCGCGATCTCCCGTTAAGATGGAGCTCGATCTAGCACAGGTAAAATCGCGAGGATATTGGAGATATCACCCACCTGGAAAGCGGTTTAAACAGGCTAAAGTGGTGGGCAAGATCAAGAACGAAAAAAAAACCAGCATACTCTTCAATTCTGGAGCCGAAGTTTATATCATAGACGCTACCTCTGTTCGTAAGGTGGGATGTAAGATCGATAAAAGTCAGCAGCAACAATGTGTGGGGATCGGAGAAAGCGCTTACATGACTGAGGCCTTACCAATATCACTAATACTTTGAATGGATTGCTGGTACAATGTATTGGTGTTTGAGCTGGCAATCAAGTTGACCAAGAAGCAATCTTAGGTATGAAATTTATGGTTTAAGCAGGAATCCGCTTGAATTTATTAAACGCTATACTTTGTTTTCCAGACGAGGCAGGGCAACGATTTCCATACGGAGTAAATACGCAACCGATCAATGCCCCAGACCAATTGTGATAATCACCGCCGGAGTATCCACGAAAATGAGGATTGGAACACGGGTATCCAAATCCAAACTACGGGAATGGCGAGACAAGAAGGGGTACCGACGGTGACTGCTGGACCTGGCCAGATCAAGAACTTGATACTGGCTAACGTCGTGGATCTGCAAGTGATTCGCGATAACGAAAATCTTTCAAAGTGGTGGATGGTGACGGACATGATACCTAGGTTACCGTATATGTGTCGGTCGGATCGCGCCGGTATAAGGAATGGTAGACTCTGGCATTTGAAGCTACAACGGAGTTAATTAATGAACATCCGATCGGGTTTTCGAGACTTCGAGTGGACTACTCGTCTTATCCTACCCCAAAGAAAATTCTTTCACGAGCAGAGGTGGCAGATATCATAGGAAGCAACATCGAGATCGAAGATCGCTCCGACAAGGGAGAGCTGTGATCGCTACAAGTATCTGCTGCGGTCAGTATGATGGCGAAAGCAGAGGAAGGTGATCGCTCGACTGTGGGCGATCAGGAGCTCAACCTGTCAGATCAAGCGATTTTGTACAGTTCCAATGTGCGTGAAAGACTCAACAGATGATAATCCGAGATAACCTGATGTTAACCGCCATGACGCGGGCGATCTGTTCGAGAAAGACGTGGACCAATACATGACCCTCTTACCAGAAATAATTGCTCCCACGGAAGAAGTGGCTGTAGTTGGAATCCAGGTTGGCGATCTAGGTGTGCCACTGACAGAAATTCAAATAAGGTTGATGCAGCTGATCTGGAAATATCGTCACTTACTCATAAGCAAGGGGAACGCCCTGCCTTTGGCTGCGCGTGGAGCGGTAAACTATATTGATGTCAAAGGTGCTAAAACGATCGCGCAGAGAGTACGACCGGTTGCACCTATATATCGAGAGAAATTGGCGGGCCTGATATTGAGATAACTATCGACTTGGATCATTCAACCGTCCACCTCACCTGGCGTTACCCTACAGTGGTGATCATCAAAAAGAATGGGAAAGAATAGGCTGTATATTGATTGCAGGAAGGTGAATCAGTTGAAAGGGTTGATGATTTACCCCATGCTACTGATGAACGAGTTGCTGTATAATTGTGAAAAGCGATGTGGCATTGCTAGTTATACATGGCGAGTGGATTTTGGGTTGTGGAGATGACTGAACGAGCAAGAGCTGTTTCCGCATCCATCGAAACTTTGGGTTTGTTTAAATGCTTACGAATGCCTTTTAGCTAAAAACGCTCTTCAGATTTATAACGACTGGTTGAGAATGAACGTTATGGGTATTTGGAGATCGGCGGAACACCTAACTCGTATGCACTACTTTCATCGACGCCGACTGATGTGTTCACTAACGGAGTGCCAGATACGGACCCAAGACCATCAGATCTAATTCTAAGGTCAAATCTAGACGACGTCTTAATACTTGAAATATCATGGACCTCCCTATATAAAAGGGTGGAAAGACTCTTAGAAGTGTGTGACGGATGAAACTTATCGATCAGTGTAGCCAAAATTTCTGGGGGCGTCGTAAGTCTGACTACCCAGGTCATCAAGTGTCACTCAAGGGGTTGAAGGCCCACCCCAAAGACTTGGACTTAATTTTGAGCATTCCCTTCCCTTAAACTCTGAGATCAATGCAGTCATTCCTAAGAGTACAAATTACTACAACCGCTTTTTTGAAAGCTTTGCGATAAATGCTTCTGTGCTTTATGAGCTTCGGAAGACAGATGTTCATGAGATCAGCCAAGACTAGAATTCAGTTATCAATACTAAACATCGAACCTGATCGCGATCGCGATTCACAACATGAGTGCGGATATTCTTCTGAATTATACACCGGAGGCAATTTGGACTGAAACACAAAGGGCGATCTGGACTTAATTACAAAGAGTGATCTGGATAAAAATGTGGGGGCAACCCGGAATCTGGAAGCAGAAGTCAATATAAGAATGCATTAATAGCTTTTACCTTGCTCAAAGCCAAAATCGCTGAAACTCCGATCTTAAGGCATTTCTACCCAGATCGAGCATCTGCGATTATGGTATACGCCAGTAAGTGGGCAATATTAGCTGCAAAGCTCCAGGAATATGATGGCACATATCGACAAGTCACCTTTTATAGCCTCACGCCGAAGCCCAACGAAGTCAATTACGGAATGCTCGAGAAAGAGGCGTTAGCTCCTCCTCTGAATGTTAGTTGTTACAAAATGTTGGTCTTACTAGGAATTATGGTGCTTACGAGATATTCAACCTTGGTTCGGCCGTTGCAGTCGAATGGTCTTAACGGAATACTAAGGAGAATACAGCTTTACTGTTAAAGCAGACGTTGAAGATTCGACGATGCGAAAAAGGCAAAGACGAAATACTGGGTACGATAGCTGCAAGTGTGACCCCCCCCCGCAAAGACGTAGACAAAATGCTGATCGCGATCGCTTCAAGAAAACAACCACGGCAAACCTTAGGCATGCCGCCACTCACAGTCGAAAATGAAGAAAATCTCCTGGTTGTCAGTTTCGATGGATTGGCTAGGGTAAAGAAGAAATGCTGGAATTACTGTGCGATAATATGAAAGTTACCTGAGTGGACAATTGTGGCGGCTACTTCTGAGTTAGCAGAGGATTTGACAGCGAATGAGGCGGAATATCGCAGAATAATCCTTGGATTAGATTCACTGTCCAATCAGACTGAAGGAGAGGGTGAGTGTAGTGGTCACTCGAAAATGGTAACAAGGCAGATGCGAGGCGAAAGTGATTGTAAAGCACCCGGCTTACAATTAGTAAAACGAAAGGCAATGAAGAAACTCTGATCGTGGCCAAAGCATGAATTTCTACAAGTGAAACGGGACTTGAAGCAGAGTACTGATCAACAATCCAGAGAGATTTTACAGCAAGAGAAAGGGTTGTCGTGGTATCAGACCATGAGCGAAACAATCTCTTGACCCTTAAATGGATAAATGAGTTGCTGATACCGAGACAAACCAACCTCCCAGACAAAGTGGCTGCGATCACTCGATTAGCGACGCGAAGACGATGCCCCCGACAATTTTGCGAGAGGATGTTGTACAACAGGTCCGGATCAGACGTTTTGAACAGGCGCAAGATGGGTAGAGTTGGATGTCGGACTTGAAGACATATCTGATCGGGGATATAGCCACGCTGAATACTAGAGACGCAAAGATTTGCGCCCTAATCGTACCAGAATACGAAGTCTTTTAAATGGGACGATTACTTTTCTGTATAAGGGCAGAAGCAAAAAGCGAAGATCGAGGCATCCAATTCATCTGGTAATTTTTCGAATTGTTGCAACAAGACGTCTAACACCATGACCATGCTAATTTGGAAGGAGGACATCGAGGAGTGATTCGTAAATACTAGTGAATCAGAGCAAGTTTTCAATAGCGATGACTGTACTGGAGTGTACAACGCTATGTTGGCGAGTGTGTGGATTCTGAAACCGGCAAGGGTCGCATGCAAGATTAAAGTATGTCGCCGGAAAATTAACAAGCGACCTACCCTTTCTATGTTCTGGCAATAAATCATTTCCGTCTCTACCGCGATCGTTTAAAAGTGGATACAGGCAATCGCTGTGGGTCGATCTGGTTTCAAGATGTATGATCGCAAAGGCGAGCTCATCCTTAACTGCTCAGACAATCGCAGTAAACTCTGGAGAAAGCGCAATTCGAAGAATCGGCGCGAGTGAAATCATCCTTCATGACCGAGAGCCAGGATTTATGTCGGATTTCTTTCTTGCCTTTAACAAAATTGCGGGACGGAGGCAACGAACCACAATGGCTCATCGAATTCAAGCAAACGGAACCGCAGAACGCATGGTTCAAACTCTGACACGATCAATCAAATGAATGTCACAGATGAAAATTAAAGAGATTGGAGCGAATACTCAGAACAATTAACCTACACAATTCATTCTTCGCAAGATCGAGTCCGCGGGGGAACGCCGTTCTATTTGATTCATGGTTGGGACCCTCGATCGACGTTTAAAGCGACTTTGTCGCTAGGGAGTGTTAAAGCTCTCAATCGCGACCCAAAAGATGGAGGTATAATGTACAGCGCCAATATCAAGAAGTGAGAGCAATCGTGAACGGTCGCCAGAAGATCGCAATTTAAGACCGAGGGGATCTTCATGACGAAGACCGCGATCTGTTGGAGATCAACCAAGGATCATAAGCATGGTTGTTTTTATATCAAATCAAAGATGGATTTGCTCGAAAGTTAGCATGTACGTGGCACGGACCGTTCCAAGTGGTTAAGAATGTGGAGACCATGCAGTAAGATTAGCCATCTCAGAAACACCCTTTTGGTTGTTCCCGGTCGTTCATGAATCCAAATTGAAGCCAGTGAAGGTGTTCCCAGAACGAACCCAAAGTCGGGTGCACAAAGGCGAGTCTGATCGAGATTTTTTGATGAGGCCCTACTACTAGAAGATAGTTGGGGAGATGAATTGGATGACGACGAATTCGAGGTGAAGAAAGTTGTGGATGCGCGATCAGGTCAAAAAACACGCTACGGGCGAGTACGTCGTCAATTTTTAGTACAATGGAGAGCTTATAGCAATCCGTCATGGGTGGATAAAGCAGATTTGAAATGTGGAGCTTTAATGCGAGAATTCGATTGCGATTGAATGATTCGAAATTGATTTGAAGTTATGCAAACTCATGAAGAAGAGCCAGGGGCCTAAACCAAAATGGGGTGTTTGGTGCGTGTGAGTGTGCAAGGAGTTGCATTCGGTTGTAAGGCGGTGAAGATTATACTGGAGGCTGTATATGAAAACGGTGGAATAGCTAAAATATGCAAGAGGGTTGCACATGTCGTAAGGTGGGAACAATTGCATCAGGAAGTGACGCATAAAGAAGGAAGGGCTGTTTGTAAGTATGTGTGGTGATCGAAACACGATCGCGGTCCACAAGACTGATAAAAGAAATATAAGAAGGCAAATTCAAGGGGTATCAATATGGATAAAATGCATCAAGAAATGGAAATGGAACTTAAAATGTATTAGACCAAACAGACGGCAGAACGACGAACTTGCCGGCTAGGCGAGGTATCGACAAGCCTGGATATTTCGCGACCGCAGCTAAGTACTGATTGCGCCACGGCTTAGCAGAGCTCGTAGCAATAGAGCGAAAGCCAGATTGGGGATATTGGCTTTTCGACCCACTAATTCAGGGTACCAGAACTGCTTTGAACAAGGCAGATGCAAGAAAACAGGGTCCAGCATAATGTACAAGTCACAGTGTCTTTCCACCATGCCCTGGAGAAGGAATCGCAGAACGGATTTCTAGCGGGTTCAAGCTCGAGAACGTCTTTTCATGCGCTAGTTACAGTACTACGCCAACCCGGGATCGCTAACCCGATAGGCGGAGGAAATCGGCAAAGTGTGGGTCGACTACTACAAAATCTAGATATGGCAATCCTCGAACGAGTGGTACAGATCCAGCAATCGTTCGAACCACCCAGTAGGTGGGAAAGACACGAGCGCGATCTTTACATTAAGAAAGTTACGAGGCTTCTGGCGATAAAGTGTGGAGATCTGCGCCGAAGTACATAGGCGAGGAGACCACTACGACACAGGAGGTGTTGTCGACGTACTGGGAGGAACTGGAAAGGGGTAATGTTTCGGCCTGGCAAGATGGTGGCAGAAAAACTCCAAGTCCAGTTCAGACATGCTAATACAGATCCCCCGACCAGCAGACTAAGGTGACTTGAACAGAAGATCTTGCAACGCAACAACGATAACCACGTATCCATTGATCGCAGGACACCTTGGTCTGAGGAAGAGCATCGTACGTAGCTGAAGACAACAGCGTGTTAACGGGGGTTAAAAATTCTTCCGCAACACTGATCGCGCCATACGAACTGCTAGAGGCTTCGACGAAAGAGTCGACCTTGTAACTCTTTGTTTTGGGCGTAGTAGAAGCAGCGATCGGGGAAGCAGGAGAACCCAATGCAGGGCAAGGGGTGTCCACAACGATCAGCTCGGGCTAAGTTGAGGTCGGGTCCCGCGGGCTACCGGGCGGAACCTTACACCGGGAAGAAGAGAGCGATCGGGAGAGTGCAGCTAAAGGTTAGCACTCCGCATCTTATGACTCATTAGCATCCGAGCGGATCGCAGCAGGTGCCGGGACGCGCAGTCTAACTTTTCCCTTACGACCACCAGATCCGGACGGAACGGGTGGTTGGGGCGCTGGCTTTGCCGTGGATCGCTTGAAACGGCCGGATGGTCGGGGAATGCTGTCCTTCAGATTCTTACCTGCGGAAGAAGACGTATTGGTGCCGTCGGGCACAGAAGAAGCTTAATTTTTTGATGTCGTTTGGACTGACGACTGCGGGGAGATCCGGGGAGTAGAGGAAGACCTTGTCTTTGCCCTTTTGTTCCGTGGAGGATGAAATGGAGCAAATGATCTGGGACGTTTGACACGGGTGTCCTTGGACTTCGCTGATCCTTTTACGTGTGATGGCTCAAAATGGGATAAGGCTTTCACGAAAAAAGGGAAGAAAGAGGGACGGATACGCTGGTAGCAAATGTGGTGAACTCTCCGGAAGAGCACCCAGATCGCGCAAAGCTAGATTTGACTCTGACTCTAGATTCGAGATCTCAGTTTTGAGTTACCCCCTTTATCGTCCCGGTCGACAAGAAAATAGCTTAACCAATCGCGGTCGACTCCAAGATCATCGAGATCGCACTGACCCTGATGCGCTCCACCACCAGTGCTGCAAGAGAATCGCGCGGACGGCAAACATTGGTCTAGGCCTGAGAAAAGACAGCCTTGTGTTAGGTTTTCTTCGATTGGACGCTATGAAGTCTTGCAGATTCTTGGGTGAGTACATCATGCATTCGGACATTTTCCTAATCCGTATGCTATCGCAAGGCTGCCAACTCCTGATTGTGACATTACTGTGAAGCATAAATCGATCGAAACGCTTTCTAATACTTCAACTTCAAATCGTTAATTTGCTGCTTTTGAAGCTGACCCCTTAGACTTCCTCCCGACGTACGGCGCCCTCCGCGCGCGGATCTTCGAGGTCCAAGCGTAGACGACCATAGCAAACCTAAACGAAAGTCTTAAACGGAGAGGCCGACTCAGCAAAGGAATAGAGCTCTTGCTCGAGCCGGTCAACTCAGCGGGTCGGTTTTTACTCATCGCTTGTTCGAGATCGCTGTAGCGATCGACGAAGTCTTGCTGAGACGCGACCCGCTGATAAAGACCAGCGAGCCCCTTAATCGTAGCCTCTTTATCGGCTACCGGCGGCGATTCGACTCAAGCGGTCGGCAATGAAATCCTTTCGGTGGGGCTGGAGTCCATGTGGCCGATCGTCATTAGAGGTTGCAAGAATGGCACTGAGGACATTACCGCAGTGGTATCACTCAAAGTACCAGGAGATGTATTAACGGATGTCAATGTAAAATTAATCGGGTGAGGCAACGCGTCACTAGCGGAAGACACGTCGGGCGAGGTTGACGGAACGTGGACGATGCGGACGACATGGACGCCATGGTTAACAGCTCAATTAAAATTGATGACGAAACACACGCACAACCAGTCGGATGTCGTGGATCAACTATTCATTGAGGAAGCGATTCTGGTAAAGCCGATCGAGATCGGGTCCAAAAGCCCGGACGATTTGGCTAAGTACGAGGTGGTATCGGCTGAACCGCTCGTGGGATAACAGGCAGCTACATGGATGTTACCGTTAGGAGGATTAACGGCTCAACCCCATCTAATCCGCACGGTCTTAGACTGTAGAAAACTCAAGAGACCGCGACATATGAGCCGCGATCAAGGGAACGCGATCTAGCGTGGGCCACGTAATACAGAAGGATTGCAAATCCATTCGGCATGGAGAAGACACGCAGCGGTCAATACTGACATACGGAGTAGTCGTGGTTTATAGTTTTGGTTTTTGGTTGATTAACATTAAACAGAGTTCAATTTTCTTCTGAACACATACGTGTCGTTTTCTTCCGGGTTGGATATTTTGGCCTCCCGACGTCAGAGAACTTTGACACCAAGAGCAGGAAGATCAAAACTGGATCTATTTGACCAGGAGTGCGAGGACTCTCAGCCCACCTCAACTGCGATCGGACGCGGGCAACCTTACTGGCTGAAGTACAAGATCGCGAGACGGCTCAAGTTGTCAGAAGGCTTCTATCAAATCCTTATGCAAGAACGGGATATACCCTATACCGCAGTTAGCACGCCTAGCGGCATGCTCTGGGAATGGCTAGTAATGCCACAAGGGCTTAGTAATGCCCCTGCCACGTTCAGCAGATGTGTATCACATCTGTTGAGACCAGTACGAGAATTTGCGCCGAGTTATTTCGATGACGTATTCATCCATAGTCGAGCTATGGATGGAAAGTCGGACGTTGAGGTTCACAGATACCACGTCCTACAGGTTCTTACAATCATGCGAAAGCATGATCAATTGTATGCCAATCTCAAGAACTGGAAATTAGGTCCAAGTTTATCTGCAACTAAGAAAAAAGGGATCGTGGCTCCAAGGTTTGTCAAATCCCAAGACAAGATTGCCAATATCCTGAAGAAGTCTCTGCCGGCATCAAAATGGGAGGAACTGCGCACGATGTTCGGGTTGCAGACAACTCAGGATGACACTGAGGATGAGTTTCAGAAATGCCTGCTTAAAAACGTTCTGTCAGTCATTGTCATGTTACAGGTTCAGCTGCTATAACATGTGACGGTGACACCTGATTGGTCGAGTCCACAAAAACATCTTGACAGATGGCGAGACGAGGCTACGACAGTGACATATGATGCGACGAGGCAACGTCAATGACAGGTGTCGTGACCGGATGATAATGGACCACATAGGCGGGATGAGGTGGCGACATGACCGTTGGGCGACACGGCGACGGCTTCAAGATGAGAGGAAATACGGACGCTATCGTGTTATAGTCAACTTGCCGTGCACGTTTATATTATAGTGCTCGCAGAGAAGATAACACTTTCATAAATTCACTTCCACTTCTACTTTTTCGCACACAAGTACCTAAGTTCCACGCGAAAACTCCCAACGCATCGCTCGTCCGATAGCGCGTAGGCTGAGCGTGGTCAAAGCAGATGATTCGGCCTGCTTGCCCACTTCGCAAGGTTCCAAAGTAAACGTTTCCAAATGCGGCACCGGATGAAAGCGACTTCTTCATGCTGAATTTTCCAAAAGATGTATTTAAAGTCACCGATCGACTTTTTTAAGAGTTCATACAACGCAAGTGCTATGGCATGCTGAAACGTTTTAGAAAGTATCGCACGTGTGTTTACTTTTTTAAGCATAATTCCTACACTTCCTAAAATTATTCCCATGCAATGCATAATCGCATTTTTTGACAGATTAATCAGAATTAACATAAAGAGGACTGATAGTGTGCAATTCTTGTTTACGACAACTGTCATAGTAATTTGGTTGTACACACTTCATTCAAACAAACAGTTTATTCACTTCATAATTTGTGCCCGAGTTTAAATTTGTCTCCCCTCGCCAAACCGTTTGCAGCATACAAGTTCGGTCACACGAAGTCAACTCGCTTGTGAACGTGGGGACCCCATTATGAGCCAGTTCCGTTCGATTTAATTGAGTAAGATGCAGATCAGCATGTAAGTATTTTCGCGCCGATTGTGCTGTCCTAAAGAATGTGTACTATGTGCATGTGTACGCGTAGCATTGCGAGATGAACGAATGGCAGATAACAAGCTGAATAATTTCCAAATGGTGCGCCCATACCTGTACGTAACAGTTCGTAAGCTTGAATCGGCCAAATGTGCTCATAAATTCTGCTATAAGGATGAGGACAAGGTCTACGTTGAGATTGTTCGTTGAGGCTCTTAAATTAGATTATGGAGCTCATCTATCTATTCACTGCACTCGACATCTGTAATTTTCAAGCTCGTGATCACTCCAGCCGCATTATCAAGAGCACGCACGAATTTGTAATTGTGGACTTAGTCAGCGGAGATACTCGCGTGCTTTTGCGGGAGTGACAAAATGTGACACACAGAGATTAAAGCTAGAAAAATGCAACTGCGGGTGATCAGGGTATATGGTTAAGGTAATTTTAGATGCCGGATTCCTTTTAGCTGTACCCAACGTCATATTTAATGAGCGAATGAATCTTTTCCAAAGCCTGTGAAGAATCGCATCGTCTTCACTTCTCACTTTGTTCATGCAATCAGTTATATGTTACTTTCTGATAATTTCTATCCTCCTTCCGTGTAATCTTCCGATGATTCTTTGGCTCTGCAAACATTTTTATAATACTGTTGCAGGTTACCCCTTTACTAACCCCCACGAGCGCCACGATTGACTTGTGCTTGATGCCCTTGTCGCCTCGAATTATGGCATAAAAATTTGGCAGCAGTTGTAGTTGCCGTGAAGATGGTTTAGCGATGGCCATGCACACATAAGAGTGGCTACCAATGAGCGTAGAAACTTACACCTCTAGAGATTCACCCATCCGTTCTCGCACCATCACACTAACCTACCAGGGCTTCCTTCTTATAGACATAATTACGTCTTGCTTCTGTTACTACTCTTCTCCTCCTCGCAATTTCAATTTGTAGAGCTTGGATTGAAACACTAGTCTCTTATACACATGGTTGTAGTAACGCCGGTTCGAAGGTCTGTCCATGTGTCAGTTCAGTGGTACCGCTAATCACACTCGATTCGATCTCCACCGTTTCTGATAAATTCTTGATGCTATTATGCTCAAATGTGCTTCTTGCCTTTGTATATAAATCCCCAGATAATCAACGATTATTAACAACCACATAACGAAGTTAACACTACTTACTTCGGTTTCAACACGCTTTTCATACTGATACCGGTTTGGTTAAATTCACAAAAAATCTAGTACGGGTAATGAGATTTGTTCTATACGGAAATTGATTCATTTAAGTGGACTGGATTAATTATCGTAGAGATGAGCTCCAGAACTTGCTCCCCAATATCAATAGGGGTTATTTGCTGGACCGAACGTCACCTTGCTATCAGCGTTTACAAGGAAAAGAAAGGGCAATGAGCGGATCACTCCCATTATTGCTAAATACTGATCCTTTTTGGTGGCAGACAAAGTACATTAACTTGATTTCACTTCCACGTCGATTAATCATGTCTCGTCGGCCGCACTTTGTTTTTTGACGGCGTATCCGGTCAGAATTGTTCGTTGGTTCTTCGTAGCTTCGTTCCTTAAAACATCAACTCCAACGAGTATCTTTAACACGCACAACCCCTTCAAACCTTCATTTTTAGCGCATCTCAAGACCGATTTCATAGTCGCAAACCACTTGGAATGGGTATCTCGATTTGTAGAACAAAATCAGTCTTTTTTCTGAACTGAATATATCATACAACAATCTACAGAGCTTGCTCCCTATCTTATTTCTGTAGCATCCAGGTATCATTCTTCTAATTTTAATTAAGAATTTAACCTCCTAGACTGCACATCACAGTCTCAGTACATCAAACTTTACAACCGATCCGATGGTGATTAATTGCGCGCAAACTTGCCGAAGTGGTGAAGTGGATGACAAATTAAGAAAGCGAAGCAAGATTTGGAGCCTGCATTTTGATAAAATTACAGAGTCCAGGGCAATGTAACAAGATCTGTCGATTCATCTATTTTCCGATGGTTTGTGGCAAGGGATGGGTCTGTACACTTCGAACTCAATAGTAGGTGATAATTAAGTGTGTGATCTAAATATTCGTTGTTGTTTAAATGTTGTGTTAAATATGATTAGCAAAAGAGAGCTGTAAAATCAATCCTACTCGTTACCACCGTAAATCTTTAAGTGCGACTGGAGCATATTTGTGATTGATATGAATAAAAAATAATTGGTGCATCTCATCTGCCAAGGGGAGACCAAAGCTTACACTGTACACTGTAATGTATTAAGTACTATAGCTGATAACACTGCACATTTACGAATCAGTAAGGTGCTCTGTTATCGCTGCAACAAAGCGTAGAGCATTTGGTCATTAGCCCTCTGTTCGCCTTGGTCACTTCCGAGCCAATCGAACGCGAGCATGGATGTATGTGTGACCCACAGTCGTGATGCGTTCGCAATCAATGACCTAATATTAGAGTGCTACCTATAATCTTTATCGAAATTTGAGGAGAAAAGGCCGCATTGTACGTAGTAAGGCGTGCAAAGTTTACCAAATAGTATTTACTGACACGCCCAGACGGAAGTAAGTAGGGTTTATTAATTTGGCATTCTCCTTGCACTCAGTCAACAATATTTTTACACTTAGAACTCGCAATTAATGTGTCTACTCTATGTATTCAGGTGGTTTGATGAGTGTACGTGGTACCGCACATTTTTAATCCTTTAAGATAAGCTAATCGATGCCTTTTAGTCTGCCTGATTTATTTTATGAATCAGTCAAGAGTCCATTGTTTAAAATTGTTTTAGCAGCAATTATTCCATAGTGCCCGTCAAAGATTTGTTCTTCTATTTCCTACACTTACAAAGAGGCGTGTTTAAAATCCGTATATATATCGACCTGTGTTAACTAGGATCGTTTAGGTACTTAAAAGAGCGTGCTATGTATATAAAGAGTCTGTGCAGAGAACGAGCTCATTACAAGCATTAACCACACTAACTAACCTTACAGCGATAATCATGAAATATCACGAGCTTTTACCATACATAATTCAGAAAGCGTGAAGTGGAATTTAATGGCTGTATCGATGGTTGTAGAAAGTGAGATGTTCTAAATTTTTGGCACCAATCACAGGGCTTTGAATAAACAATTCCGCACGGGCATCAACATGAATACGACGCTAGCATAGGCTGCCTATTATATTTTACTGGTGCTGAGATGTGGATCTACACTTTAATTTGTGCCAGTCTATCAATAATTGAATCATGATTTACCTTGCAAGATGTGATACAAAACGAAGATTTAGGTAAATGTGATACAAGGTATCTTTAAAGGCGTATAAATTTGAAAAGAAATTTCACTCTCTTTTCGGTCAGATTTGCTCCATTTGAAGTTGAATAACGTCCGTTTTCTGTGAAGTAAACATTCGAAAAGATTAAATCAGATTGGTCAAATACATGAGTGAGAATTATCGTTCTCACAGTTTGTACCCCCCACGGGCTCTACAAATTCCGCGTTATAAATGGTGTAGCCCGGTAGTCAAGCGACCACTACGATGATTAAGGGACCAGGACACGCAGATGCAAATGAGTTGTGGTGCGGGTGGTGTCAGTCGCGGCAACTTAAGGTTAGTCAGTCTATTAAAGTGTCAGTGAAATGGCGTCTAATTGTATAGTATTGTTTATTTTTCTTTATCTTATAGAAACGGCTTTATGGCTATTTGATCTTCCATAAGATATAGCTAACCGTTAGATGACCTTTAAAATGGATCCGTCAATAATCGAGGTTAAGATGCTGCGAGATGATTGAGCTAGGACGCCGTCGAAGAACGAGGCCGGGAGCCGTCAGATCTTCAAGACCATTACGGTCACGTGCGGCTTCGAGCGGCGTTAAACAAAGCCATTATTGCAGCGTCAGCGAGTCAAATTAGGAATGCAACTAGAAGAAGAAGACAGAGGTGAAGAGGATGATAAAGGTTGTCGTTTATAGCTGAAGGAAACGAAATTCAACGAGCTAAAGCCGGAAACGTGGACAAATATTCGTGCTAGACACAATGTTAAGGTGAATATACCGTTTTTCTTCTTTAGTAGCCGGATGGTACTGTCTTTTCTTATACTATTCAAAGTTACAAACGATTTTAAATTTGTATGGAACTAGTGCTCACATACAACAGAGTACTATCTTTCCTTGTATTATTCGAGGTTACAAACGATGTTAAATTTGTGTGGCAATAATGCCCACATCTAACAGGGTGCATTGAGGCAAAGCGTTCACAAAAATTTACCGTTCAGTTGTAGTGGGGGTTTGGGCGGATCACACACCTCAGCTCGGTCCAAAGCTTTATGATTGGTGGACACAAACTGGGACGGGTGGCTAGCAGTAGCGCACCTAACCCCAGTAAGCAGGATCGATATCACTTGGGACAAGGCTAGATGACGCGGGGCCAGTCGGATTGCGTGATTTATCGTGAGACAGGGCAAGGAAAGATTCGTGATCCCTTACCTAAGGATAACGATCCTGGCTAAGGATCATGATCCTGACTTAAGATCACGATCCGGACCTAGGATCACGATCCGGACCTAATATCGCGATTCGGACAAAGATCTTGATCCGAGGTAAAGTGGTGGTGATATCTCGGGTGGACCACAAGAAGATTCGACTGCAGATACAACTGGTGTGGGCCACACGAATACGAGAGGACGATCTTCCTGAAACGGGATGCGTGGCATCCGGTTAGGATATACGGATAAGGCAGAGGGGTAGGTTATAGGTTGATTGGTTAGCATTAACAAAGATTTCAATTTACTTCATAAGACGCACGCAATCTCTTCCGGACAGGATCTTTGGCTTCCGACGAATAAAGAGTCGCGTTACCCGTCCATACAAGTGTCGCGCCTGGATTGTTTGGCCAGGTGTGTTCAAAAATTCTCAGGTAATTACCAACTGCGATCGGACGCAGCAAGACACGTAAAGTCAAGGCACAAGATCGCGAGATAGCTCAAGTTGTCAGAATATCGCGTATCAAGAACCCACACAGTAGGCAAGGCGATCTCGTTGAGATCA
Source organism: Peronospora matthiolae (assembly GCA_921007115.2). Classification (NCBI taxonomy): domain Eukaryota; phylum Oomycota; class Peronosporomycetes; order Peronosporales; family Peronosporaceae; genus Peronospora; species Peronospora matthiolae. The sequence goes on along the minus strand of CAKLBY020000058.1, from coordinate 697,143 downwards.
GGATAACTTATATCAGTACCCCACCGATGTTTCAGTGATCGCGCGAAGATTTCTGCCCGATTACACAAACCCATCTTCAACACGGTCAAGTTTAAAATGCGCTCTTGAATCAATTTTAAATTGTTCGCCAAATTCTTATCCTCACCCTATAGTCATAAGAAATAAGTACTTATGGGGTATCGTATCGGAATAGTTTATGTCACTTACGCTATTTGATTCCTACAGGTCCAATCCAGCACAGTGTGTGAGTCGTCCTTGATCATGACCAGAGCAGGGTCATCGATCATCCACCTATCGATCTGTTCCTGCTGTAGCGCAGATTCCGTTGGTTAAAACATTCGTGAGGTTAAGACCGTCTACAGACCGTCTATCGACATCATGGATCGCTTAACTTCCAGGAACAAGAAATTTTTCGTGCAAACTATCGTCTGCCTCAACATGTGCCTCTCCATAGCTCGTCTGCTCTCTTGGTATTGCTGTTTATGATCCTTGGATTTTTGTATACACTCTCCCGTTCGATCATTTAGCGTAACTACCCTGACTTCTTTGTCAGAGAAAAAATTACAGACTCGTATAGTATTTCAGTGTATTAAACTAAACAGGTACTTACTTAAAAGGTCTCAAGTCTTTACACACTTAGTGAGACCTGAATCCAAGTATCTCAACAAGCTCGCAAGCTTCTAGTCCTAGATTAGGAGACCAATGACTCCAATGAATCGCGTGACACCAATGCCCAAGATTACTAGCCTAAATACTGACTACCGACTCTCACGACCAAAGACGTCACAGTAAGACACGTGTTTTACCGTTATCAAAAAAGAAACTGAATTTAATTTACTGATTTATAGTGAAACCTTGAAACCATGCTACCTAATCGAATAGTCTGTAGGTTCTTCTGGTGTTGCCACACCAAAACTACAAAGTACTTTGAATATCCTGTTACAATAGATCTGTCCGTAATCGATTAGGTGCAGTAATACCGCTTGTGCGATACAATAGTACGCTTATCAGTGAAACTGGTCTCTTTATGTGCATATCGCACCAGCGTACCTGGTTATCATAACCGATTTGTGTTGCGGGGTCGAGCCGTTGCACGATACGTTCCGTGTAAAGACACGAAAAGTCTGAGAAAGGCTCTAAGTGCGGTATGCACTTAGACTTTTCATGAGGTTAGGGGATTAGCAATTGCGTATCTACCACAAAGCGTGCGTCACACATGGATGGCGTCACTACTTACCGTCGTTACATGATGTCATTGAAGTACGTCATCAGCACGTTCATATTCAGAATATCCGCGCTGTAAAGACGGCGTCTCATCAGAGCGCACGTCTACTCTTTTTCGTTTAGCCAGTGGCCATTTATATTTCTGTTTATCGAATTAAATGGAAATCATTCTTTCATTTGCAAACTACATGAAACATGTGTGCGTAGGACGGTAAACCGCGTCCGAGCCATACTAAGCAATAATCGTGTACTATAGGTGAGGAGTCGTAAGAATCCCACTTGAACCTTGCTGCACGCAGTAGAAGACGGTAAAACCGCTTTCTCGCAGGTGCCCAAAGATGTACGGAAAGGTGGTGTGTGGCAGGTTTAAGCACCCGCCTCCAGTTTGTGCAACCTCGTTACAGTATATATCCAGCATAAGGTTGAAAAATATACAATTCCATCTAGGCACAGGAAGTATGAATCAGCTGTAGCACATGTCGAAGCGCAAGCGTATCTTGCACGACATCCGCCACGGCGTTCATAATTACCATAGCGCCTATCACGAAATCACTCAGGGCGTTCAAGAGTTGCAACAATTATGCGCCTTCATTGTTGCGCATAGCATAGCTCGCGTGAAAGTCCCCGGACTGCGACGTTTTGGAAGCTCCATCATCTCGATATCAGTCAGGTGGACGCTCAATGTGAACACTTCCTAACCGAATGTTCAGATGGTGGTTTTTTATTTTAGATTAATACAGTCGACTTAATACAGCACGAATGCATCGACGCAGCCGCGTATTGGAAAGGCGCACAAAGTGTAAAAGAGAAAGCATTTGTAGCCAGTGGAGGGGCAGCAGGGCGGCCCACCGCAAGTTTAGCGAAACGCGACAGGCTATTTAGCGATTCTCTCAATTCAGGCCAACTTGGGCTGGAGGGCTGGACACAACGAAGTCAGTTTTTAAATTTGCGTCGAAGGCCATCGTCGCTATGTTGATTACCCATAGCTATCTCTTGAACAGTTTCTGGTACGTTCTGACTCAATGCTTGTCGATTGCACATTGTGCTTGTGAATGTTGGGATCGACACCTACCTTCAGATTTAAGCATGACATATCGTACATCTCGGCTTGATGAATGGCCAAATTAAGTGTCTTGAAATCCTGCATTTTCTTCTGCGTAAAAAATCATTTCCAACACTAAATATCAGCAGACCACAACAGGACGAATTCACTTATCACACACATCTCTGTACGTTTGTGCAAGCGCCACCAGTGCCGCCCTTCGTACAACTGTTTCGGTTCTCAAGTTAAACCTGTGTAGTAAAGGAAAACTGGATTGGGAAGCGGCTTGGACTTGACTAATCAACTTTGGATATGATTAAAGCTGGCACTAAATGCCGCGTTCAGCTTTTCATGTTCTCCAGCATATGTCACCATTCTCCCATCCGTCGTCCACGGTCTTGTTGCTACTTTGTTTTGAATCTAGATCTGCGGTTGGTCCCACTCACGTGTGTTGATCCTGGCACCGAATACTGTAGCTTCAATCGTGCTTCCCTTGCACTGTTTCAACCAGTGTCGTCACCGCATCACCAATGTAACGACATGCTGCACCTTTGCCATGCGAAACCAGTGGACTCGACCATGTTGACATCAGAGTGCGAGAAGCTTGCAGTGCGATTCGAGTAAGGAAAAAATCAACTAGACGCGATTTGCGGGGACACGATAGCATGTGGAAGTGACAAAGCACTGCTCAGTGTCAGTAGTCTGACCGACAGATGACAGGATATGCCGACTAAATGTCAACGAATTGAGATCGATGGTCCTTACACTCAATGCTACAATCATTTAATGGTTAGTGAGAAGGTGGGGTATGACAGGTACGCGTACGACCCGCTATATCCTGTTGCTAGGCAACGAAGATTCGGTGGCGACTACTACTTTACATACTAGGTAATTCTAGTCCTCAGACGGCAGAGCGCTTTCGCGCAGAGTCTTGTCTCGAGATGAGCAGGTCCCTCGGCGTTAGCGCGATGCTCTGTTGGTTGTGATGTTCGGCGTGAGAGGCCTCCAGCCATTGGTTGACATCATTGTCGAGGAAGCTCGTAGCCTATTTGACAACACCTTGGTCTGAGGAAGCGTGCACTTGTATTGAAGCCCTTTTGTCCATCGCAATATTCGCCAGTCGATCATCCATTTTGCTGTAGGTGCGATAATCATACCCCCAGCCAGATACGTTAAGATCATTAGCTGCGGTCTGTCCCTCTTGAAATAGCCGCCTCAGGTGCGTCTTGCGTGGAGCGCTGTCTCCGACAACATGCAGGGTTTACGATCTTTCAAAGCATATGCATTGTGTGGTGGGTGACCAGCTGAATCTTACACCGATGTTCGTGGGCTAGCACATCATCTGCATCGATTCTCTACATTTGAATGGTAGGGTGTACTGCACAAAGAAGCGTAAGGCCGATCGAAAATAGGCTGTTTTCATTTTGCATGTAAATGTAGGTGCCAAGGAAATAGACTGAGTCTTTTAGCCCCGTTCTACCTTTCATGTTTCTGTGCACACTAATAAGTATTGGTGCAGCAGGGATAAGCACTCAGCTCGAAGAAGGAATAATATGGACTAGCACACACCAACTACTGTCGGACGCCTCACACGCCGTCCACGCATGATGCCACAACCCTGGATACGAGTCCACTACCCTACTTTACCGTATCTTATTTTGCAGAAACTAGCTCGCATTGGCCCTCCAGAATGTTTCTGCGTAATTGAAGTACTCACTCAACCCGAGCCATACACGGTCCATCTAGAGGCCATCAATCATGCCATGGCATGTTCCGACACTTTGATGAACTCGACCGTAAGCGCTTTTAGCTTTATTGCACGCAAGATACCCGAGTCTTTTGGACTGCAAGAAGATACATCTGAAATTTGGCAAAAACATAGCTGGATGTTGGGTCACTTCATAACGCAAAACATCACCTCACCAAGCCAAAGTTACTACTGTTGTGTAAATCAAGCACGGCCCGAATTAAATGCTAAAACGATAGGGGAGCAAGCTCTTGGGCTCGCCCTTTGATATAAGTCATTCAGTTCAGAGAACTGAATCAAGTTGCAAATCGAGATACAACAGCAATCACTGAAGAATTAGTATGATGGTGTTACTGTCTGTATTAACCTAGTACAGTATACTGAGGTAACGTGACCGGCCTCTGCTTATAAGCGCTAAGCTTTTGCTTACGTGACCATATTCAGCTCTGATCGATTTTAAGCCAAGCACAAGCATCCGAAGTCACTTTTAGGCTAGGTCACTATTGCACCGCTTATAACGGTAGAGTTTTAGGCTCAAATCCTACAAGGCTGATTTGTAATTGCTGGAACAGTTTTCATCATAGTAAGTGCTATTAGATTGATTAATCATCATTTTACTGTGTTTTTTTGTTTTAGAGTTTGTTTAATAGCAAACACTTTTTAATTTTTTGAAAAAATAACATGAATAAAATTATAAATTATTTTTAGCACTTTTATTAACTCTCTCTTGGGCTAGGTCACTATTGCACCGCAATAATGACCTAGCCCAAGAGTGACTTCGGCTAGATCTGTACCTAGCGGGTGGGGACAAGCTAGCTCGCACTTAGTACGGATAAGGTACGTCTGACCTAAGAGGCAGACAGCCAGCCAGACACACACGGATAAGTACGATTTAAAAATATAGCAGTCAACCTTGCGCACACTCACTACTAGCTTCACCTATCAGGCTCGCAATAAAGCACTTTTCTACCTTCGCATTTAACTCAATTACTTCGTTCGCACCTTTTGTCACTTAAATTGTGAGGCGTGAAAGCGACGACGACTTGATCACTGTCTACCTTCCTCGACATCCATGAGTTGGCGCGCGCAGATCTCCCGCAGTATCCAGGAGCTGCGTTTCGTGGCGTGTGATACTTCACAGAGCAGCGCGGGTTTGCGGTGGGTACTTGCCTACTTTTTTCTCCTCTTCTTCTTGCTTCTCCTACTCTGTGTTTGCTTTGACGCTTAAATCCTAACGTCATATTGCAATATTATTGTGAATGTATTGATCCAGCACCTTTTTCCACCAAAACTATCGTGAGCTTAAAATGCTGAATCCCCTTACACCGTTCGTCTATCGCGAGGCAGAGGAGATGGAGCCGTTTGTGTACGCCCGATTTGACTGGGGCGTGGAGAAGAAGGTGCCTGTGCCTGGAAAAAGCGACAAGGAGATCCTCGCGGTACTCAAGGGTCTCGTGGATCACGGTCTTACGCTGCCCAAGTCGCCTGAGAGCGACGTCCTTGTGGCTGCCCCTACCATTGAGGCCGAAAAGGGCGAGAGTGCGTACGAGCCCGTCAACCTCACGTGGGACGGCAAGACGTTGCGTCGCAACCCGGACTTTGACATTCCGCTAGAGGAAGCTTTGAAGTCTTGAGATGGGACGATGGCCACGGACGGGGATGGGACTACCCAGGCTCTGGAGCTTTGGAGTTGCAGGCAGGCAACAGATATAAGGCTTACCCATTTGTGGGGTTGGGAAACCCATTCGACAAGATAAGACTCAGTATGCAGCATGAATAATCAAACGTGTTGCAGCTATCTTAGCTCAGGCGTTGTCTCATCTTTCAGGTAGACTCCGATACTTCGTACATGCGTCACGACGACTGTCAATGACATGCGGAGCAATCGGTACAACACTGCACATGTAACCTCTCGTGTTGGACAAACCAATCGATTGGCAGCACAGCTCAGGACGGAGGAGATGCAGAACCCACCACTGCTGGACTTGGGACTGCGTGCATGTTCTGCTCAATCAGCTGAGCTTCTAACTGAGGAGGCAGCTTTTCACCCTCATCGATATCCATCGGCTCCGGAGCGATCCGGTCGCCGCGGATTGCACGCATCACACGCTCTTGCTCGTCAAAGTGGTGCTCGAGGTCGTCCAAGTGGAGACTATACGTCTCGATCAGACCTTGACGAATCCGAAAGGGCAAGTAACTTGCAATGGGCTCTGTCAGCAGCATTGCATCTAGCTCAAGAGGCACACTTTCCTGACGTAGCCAATTCCACATACAGCAATCAGCTCATGTCGTGTCAAGACCGATGAAGCGTATTAGCACTGCATTCGTAGCCGTACCAGAAAAGAGGCAATAGCGGTCAACCAGATAGCTAATCCCCATGCCGCATGAGAAATCGTTCCGAAGACGCTTGCCCATGACAGCTCCATGACGTGGCGAAAGCGGAAAATGTAATAGATGTACTTGGCCGTGCCTACGCCAATGTATCCGAAACCCAATAGAAGCAGCCCTAAACCAAGCACAATTCCAATCATCAAGCCCAGTTTCGATCAGCTCACATCATCAGCACAACGAATGCCCTACTTCTAAATATCTTCTACGGTTGCAAAATCCACAACGATAAGACGCAGACTCACCCGCGCCACTAAGTTGCGCTCCACGATGATGTTCTTGCGCATACATGGCAACTCCAACAGCAGAAGACAACACGCCGTTTCTTGCCCAATTTAGGTACGAGTTCTCATTGCTAAAACGAAGCACCTGTTGATTTTATTGCAAACAAGGAAAGTATAAACAAACACGCAAACGTTCGAAAGAAACGAGGCACAAACAATACACACACACGATAAATACACATGCACAAACACAGACAAAACGAGCATTAACGTGACACGAATCGACCATGCATAAAAGTCATAGCAACTTCAATTGTAGTACAAAAGTCACGAACGTCCACTGCATTTTTCCCTCATCGTACCAACGAATTGCGCAGTCGGAGATTTACATCGGCTGTCGCTGCAGTCGCTGTCTTTTTGGCTTCAATTTCTGCTGCTTTTCGTGCTATTTGGGCCGCTAGAACCGAAAAAAAGACACGAAAACGACACACCCACGTAAAAAGCCCAAAATTAGCACTAGATCACACCCTTGTTTCACACCCACAAATTGCCACGGAAAAAAGAACACAATTGTGCGTCGCACCCTTTTTCTGCTTGAGCGCGAGCAGACGATGCAGCTGAAACCTACTAAGCAGCATATGTGACCCTAATTGAGGCCTCGTCGCTACGCAGCAGCGCTTACTCGAGCCTGCTGTCGGCCATTTCGCCGCGTTCTTGTCCGCATGCACCGTAACTGGAGGGTGCACTGAAGAGTTGCCAGCTTTTGAGCGCAAGCCCAGAGCCCCTCGTGGAGCAGCCCACACCGCACGCAGTTGCCGCGCGGCGACGCGACTCATCCCCATCATCCTCACACCAAATGTGTGAGGAACGGGTATACGTATACCACTGGACGTGTACGTCTGTTTCTGTACGCACGGTCGTACGGACGTTCGTTTGATTGTTTTTTGTGCGCACGCATGCACCAGTCGTCCACCTTGTGAACCCTTGTTTGCTCGCTTCTTCTGATTGGTTAAAATATCGTCATTCAGGTGAGTTGCAACATGGCGTCGAACCGGTCGGACTTTGTGAGCTCATTCCTGTTGAATGAGCTGCTGTCGGCGCTCGACCCGCGGGTCTGCGCTCGCGATACGGACTTGTCTGGTGCTACCAATGGCTCTGAAAGTCTGAGTGAAGACACGGAGTCGTCAAGTGCTCTACAGACTGCACGACCGACTGCCCAGTCGCGTGTTGTGCTCGTTCGTCGTACAAATAGCTCCCAACAGCTCGTGATGCTCGTGGACCGTGAGTTTGGCATCCAAGCTTTCATTCCAAGACATTTGAGCCAGCGGTTGCAGCAGGAACGGGGCTATGAAACGATCGGGAGGCTACGCGGAAGCGTTGTTCGAGTGACGAAGTACCACTTTGCCACGTGGACGCGCTGCTTGGCCAGTGACAAGCAGACGACGTTATCGTCGTCGGTGTCTGTATCTGCACCTGTCCACACTCGAGACCGGGATCCAGTGTATCTCTATGTGGACGCACTTGCTATTGTAGACGATACTGAATTGGCTGTCAAGCCGCTGCCTTGGGTGTACACGTACCCATTAGTGGTGGAACAATTACAGAAGCTGAATGATGCTGAGCTGGAGAAACGGCTCATGATACACCAAGGGCTGCCACCTCTGCAGGTGGATGGTGGGTTTACAGACGACCGGCCGTTGCTGGAGGAAGACTGTGTGATACCTGCGGAACAGGAGTTGGAGCTGGAAGAGCGGGACGAATGGGGATCACCCGTGACCATTGTGCGACCACCGACGGACTCGGAACTGATTGCGGAGAACGGACCGGTACCAATGTCAGAGTCTCAAGTGATGCGCCAGTCGGAGAATTCGCTGTCGACGCAGGAGCCAAGGGCTATGTCGACGGACGTGTCGGTGGCATCAGAACACAAAGAAGAAAACAACGACAGAGAACTGGATGCAGTCCCTCCGCTTGATGAGCAGCGGTACTTGTTTCGGCAAGAAAATATTCGAGAGACGTTTGTGGTCGACAGTGACTCCGAGAGCTATGAGACCGCAGGCGAAAATGAAGTTGTCACACAAAAGACATCGATAATGACCCTTGATTCTAGCCGGAAACACTCTGTTGCGCTTTCTGACCCATCTTTGACGACCTCAGAGACGACCCAAGACTCGTGGGCGCTTCTTGACCTGACCGACGATTCGCCTGAAAAGGCTCGAATAACATCTCTTAGTTTGGAAGATGAGACGGTCCCGGAGCAAGAACCCACGACTGAAGCGTGCGATGTGCTAGCAGAACCAGATGGATATGCTTCATTAGACCCATCATCCCAGTCGCCACTGGCGAAGAATGACAACCTGATTGGAAAGCGTAAAGCATCGGCGAGCTGGGCTACGAGTCTGCTTCGTATGGTCGGCTTGAGCACTTCGTCTGCCAAAGCTTCTCCGTCAACGGTTTCCTCTTCTGACGCAGAGATAGAGGACTTGATTGAATGCGAACGAAGTGATGCGGAGAGTCTCGACCGAACAGAGGAGGAGACAGTAGAGTTCAAGCCAGCTCAACTGGAGGATCCGATCTTGTCTCAGGCAACTGTGATCCTGCCGTATGCTACTGATAATGAAGACGATGCACATGCTTTCGAGTACGAAGGTTTGCTGTCAGATGATGTGGTCTCTCCTAAAACAGTGGAACCTAGCAAAAAGCACGCTCTAGTGACTGGGAGTGACCCAACAAACGAGCGGTGTGTAACTGAAAAGGAGGCCGAAGCTGCAGATACTCCGCAGAAAGGTCTAGCGTCGAAGAAAGATAGTGCTACAGCAGACCCGGAATTACCTTCTCGATCTGTGCAAGCCGTGACACCAATGACGGCGGTACAACCTGAGCCAGCTACTCCACTTTCGCCGACAGTGCTACCTCGTTTGGAAGAAACATTGGACCACCGAGATCGTAGTAGTAGCTGCTATGCTTCACCTTCGTGCTCGAGCGACCGTGTTCGTATAACGCGTTCTGCAGCGCAACTCGTACCTGTCAAGGGTCCGACACAACAGGACGTTGTCGTCGAGTCTAGCTTGACCGGGGAAAGTCATGCTGGAGGTGCAGCTATCACGTCTCACGGTTGTAAGCGATGTCAGCAAATGGAGAGCTGCCCCGCCCAGAAAGAGCCTTCAACGCCGCAGCCGCAACAAATGCAAACGGCTGACGGGTTTCCATCCCGAATGCAAAAGCGTCGTCGACGAAATGCTCTTTTGACGCGTAGGCATCACGAGTCCGAGTCTCCTCAGTTCGAGCAACCGGCTGCACACGTCATCGCTGGCCGAGCTGATGACAATTATTCACTCGACGCAGTGTGCAAATCACTTGGCTTGCGCGCACCCATTCCGAATAATGGAGAAGAGCCGACGTGTACATCGGCGCAACCTCGTCGTGCGTGGAAACGATACGAGAAACTCTTTCCGCCGCTGAACATGACACGTCTGAAACAACTGATGGCAGCGGATATCGACGATTGCGAGAAGTAGAATCTCAGTCATGGCATTTGCCGCATGGCAGAATATCACGGCTGGTTTTTCAGTATCGCAGACTGATAACCGAACGACCGGCTCAAGACTCATTATTACCGACTTGCTATTGAATTGGTCACTCGACGAAACACTCGTGCTACGGTATTGGAAAGCTCAGGCGCTTTGTTGTCGGTATTTGCTGTACCTGGTACGTGGGCCTCGACGGCAATGCAAACGAAGCACGTGCGCTTGAACGTCAGAAGGGTCCAAATCTAATCAGGCCACGAGAATATTGCACGCCTCTTATTTTGAGCAACACTGCAACAGTTTGGTAGCTTTGGTACAAACTCGCCGATGACACTTTTGAGAAAACGGGGTGCATGTTTGCAGCAGCGGTGATACTCTACGCTATGCCTTCCACTCAACACGTCAAGCACTATTCATTCCAAGCGCTTTTTGACTGCAAAACTAAGGTCTTTGTAGTAGTGAGTAGCAGACCTGCACTATTGTGACGCTCCCATTCAAGTTCCGACCTTTCGCGTCCTAGCAGACTGTAGCTTAGCGGTTTTGCGTTGACCATTCAATGATATCGAATCGGATATTCAACTTGGGTGCGACCCTTTGACCACGTCCCTAGCACAATAGAGTAGCAGTGCTTTTATGCCCATCGTAGCTCTTAACTCGATTCATACTCCCGTCATTACGAGTGAAAAGAGGGTACACAACGAATTGCAATATTTGCTCGTACACGACATCGTCATTACTTTTACCGGGATGCATCGTGCCAGGGGAATGAAAAATCGAGCTACGGGATTAGCACGTTGCACGCAACAGTCTTCAAGTTGCACGCAACAATCTTCGGATTCTACGCAGTTTATAAATTGAACACAGTCCTTAAATTGCGCAGCTTCTTGCAAGTTGGTAAGCGCTGCAATCGTTTCGTATGCGAACAGCTAGCTGTCCTTAGTCCAGTATTTACGGAAGTGTAATACTTATCAGCCATTCGTACTAGTCACGGGTTTCCAGTTATTTCGTACATGCCTATCCTCCTGTCGCAGCAGATTCTGCTCATGTACGTGGCTTTTAACACAAGTGCAGGACTACAGACGCCGACGATCAGCCGACAAGCCTCGAATCATGTTTCTACGCTGTGAGTCTGCCTCTGGCGTGACTCAGAAACATCCAACTCCTTCACTTCACCTCAAGTTCGCTCTACCTTCAACTCCATTTCTACTTTTCCATCTTGCACACATCACGACAAAAGGTCCAACCAGAGACGACCTCTACTCTGAACTGCAATACCACATAGAAAAAAAAGACTCAACGAAAGACAAAAAAAGCAGACATCCCATCGCTCTTTTTTCTCCGCTTCTTTGCTGCGGCCCGATACATTCCGTGGATCCACATTTCATAAAATAATCAGCTAAACTAACGTCAATTTGAGGCTCTGATCCGACTCCACTCTCACTTTTGCTTTCTATCCTGACATTGTCCTCCATCAATTGAGTCCTCCTCGTCCTCCTCGTCGTCCCCATGGCAGCGCCTGTCGTGCTCGCCTATCTCGTCGTCCTCAGCACCGTCGTGCTCACGCTCGAGATCCACCGCCACCGTCTCCTCGCTCGTGCGCTCGGCGCCCTCGTCATGCTCATTGCGTTCGCGCTCCTCCCGCCGCTCGAGCTCCAGCTCAAAGCCGCGTGCTGTGCCATTGTGTACCACGGCATAACAGAAGGGCTGCGCCAATGGACGCACGACTTTCCTTGCGTCTTTGAGCGCCATCACGAGCAGAAACTGCTGTTGTGGCTCTTGTTTTGGGCGCGCGTGGTCTTATGGGGTGCTACTCTCGCAGGACTCGCGGTCTCTCGGACCTTATTCACGCCCAGCACGGCCCAAAAGAGACCGGACATATCGTCGCATTTTGACTGGCTAGAAATCGTCGCTTTAGCTCTCTATTACGAAGTTGTAGAAGTCCTGGTGATGCTTTACTTTGCAGACGATGAGCTGTCGTATACGTGGCCTGGGAACCGCGCTGGCAATTGGCTAGCAGCTGTGCTCGTGAGTGCTTTGGAGAGCTCGGAAAGACTGGATGAAGTGGTACAAGGGCCGTTGGTGGCTGGTACCTCGCCGCTCGCTCTGGTGGCAGTGCTGCTGCTGGTCATGTGGTTGACGGTTGTGATTCGATGGGATGCAATTGCAGCTGCCAGTGGTAGGCTACGCTTTTTTCAGCTGAAGATGAAGAAACGAACGTGAGATGAAGCACTTTTTTGTCATGGCGAAGCGGCGAGGAACGAGCATGAAAGAGAGTTGTGATTGCAATCCAGGTGCAGCTCGAAGCGGGTTATAGAAGCAATCAGCGATGATGTTGTGGAGTTGGTTCTGGAGCGCACGCTGGAGCTAGCAAGCGAGGACTTGTGCTTTTCGGATGGAGGTGGCTACAGTATGGAGCCTCTCGCACTTGAGTTTGATTTGATATTTATCAGTTAATTTATTTACTTCCTTCGCTTTTGGACTGCAGCGTGATGAAAGAGAAGGCTTGATGTGGCAGACGTGGTGGTGGTATGTTTTGATTAAGCAGCTGAAGTGGAGGAGATTTTGCGACTTTTAGTCGTTAAATCGCTCAGCTGACGGTCTTTGTAGAAATGCGTTGGTCTGCAATAAAAGCGGGTTACGGTACGCCTCCTGATGCCTTGTTAGCATCATGCTCTGCACGGGGCCCACCCGGGTTCTCGAATGAGTCATATGTGTCGTGGATGGTAGCCACAACTGTGATCACTTATCCTGTCGCTTTTATTGACAGGTGTGTACACTACGTCAGTAATTGGATATGAGTGGAGGCTCTCAGAAACTGAAGTGGCGTCAAATCGAGAATTCGCACAAAGTCTGAAGTGTGACGCTGTCGACTTGTGCACTAGGCAACCTTAACAGCACGTTTTGTCGTAACTGTTGAACTGGTACACGATATGGCGGCGTCATGTCTTTAACAGGAGGAATCGATGCTTGCAGGCCAAAGACTACAAGATCGTATACTCGCATCTAGGAAGTAATGCATGCTTGGCTGGTTGCACGCTGCAGTGGGTTGCCAAGTCTTATTTGTTTTTTTGGGCATGTCTTTGTCTGCCGTTCGCAAATTGATTCTAGCTGGGATACCAGGGGAGGTAAGCGTCTTGTAATTTTTGTGCACTTGCGGGTTTTCCTGTCTTTCCACGATGTTGTGCGTATCCTGTCATGTAGTAAACAAATGCTAGCTATCAAGCCGTGCAGCTTTGTGGACACTCAGGCCATGTGGAAGTCGACTACAATGTAGACTGCCTCGAGCAAGTAACATCTATGATGTGGGACATCTGTAATGCGTGCTGGTATCACTCGCTGCGGTGGATGCATGCAGTGCCCAATATGCGCAGGTGTCTACAGAACCTGAAACTAGAAAAGTCGGTAGCTGCAACTGACTTCGTTGCTTGCATGGCTAGTGAGCACTTGTGCGAACGTGCTTTGAGCACTGCGAAGTTGGTCGCGCTGCACCAGAGTGTTTGATGTGCCAAATGAATACAGCAGAGCTGAGATAGCTGCTTCAATGCAGCAAGCCGCACTGGCACTTTGCTGCTGACTACTCAGATTGGAGCAATCACGACAGCGATGGATGATGCTTTACATTTGTTGCAAGTGTTTATCGGGATGTGGACGGCGAGCATTCGAGCTACACAACTTCTCGACTTCGTCACAGTTGAGCCACCAACACTCCAAAATGTTATGATGCTGCGTCTTCATGTGGCTACGGATCTACGTCGACGTTGAGCAAAGAGCAAACGATGTTTGCAATTGCACGAAGTGATGCGTTGGCTTGGACGATGTCTACCAAAGTTTTCTGGCTGCTTCATTTATCGCTGCAAGCCATTGAAAGAACTCATGGTGCACACGGTCTCTTTCCGTGTTCGAACAACGAACGCCAGTCAATTGTCGCGCGACCAATGCTTTGTCAGGGCGAGCAACTTAATACAGTTCGTATTAGCATCATCTCTTCAGCGTTGTGTCGGCTCTATCTTCAGGATTCGCGTGGTCCATTTGCGCCGTAAGACGGCTAAATACCATATAGCCGTAAAATAACAGGAACATCACGCGTGTTTTCGGCATACCTGCCCCAAATAACAGGAACATCACGCGTGTTGTTTCGGAATACCGGCCCCAAATTGCTTTTTATGGCAAGCTACCGACAGCTTGAGGGACTATACTTGTTGGCATGGAGATGCTGGAGATTGTAGCTCGTGATGCGTGGATGGTGACACCATAGACTTAACGTTCTGTTAAGCGTCCTGGCCGACCCCAGTGGCCGAGTGGCAGACCGAGTTGTTAATACAGTTCATATTAGCATCATCTCTTCAGCGTTGTGTCGGCTCTATCTTCAGGATTCGCGTGGTCCATTTGCGCCGTGATACGGCTAAATACCATATAGCCGTAAAATAACAGGAACATCACGCGTGTTTTCGGTATACCTGTAACGGGGCACCCTGAAGATTGTACTGGTGACAGTACAAGCTACTTATTCTGATGACAGAATAAGGCGGTGCCTCGTAACTTCACGTACACTCGTACGTGCAGAGGAAGACGGTAAGAAGAAGCGAGCACTTGGTTAAAGTAAAAAGTAGAACTGTATTTAGTATAGTTAATGTCTGCAATAAATCACTATTTATCTTCATCTAACTATGTCTAAATACAAATGTGTAAATCAACTATCTGCTCACCACTCATTGCGTGCGTCTGTCGTGGCGCGTCTTCGTTGGTTGATACAATGGCCTATATCAACCAATTAGGAACTACTCGTAAGTGCTACAGAATATTTGTCCTTATGACAATATTCTGAGAATATAACTCTAATAGTTATATTCTATTAACAATTTCTTATAAATTGTTATGTAACGATTCACCCCGTCACATCACCCCCCCTAACCATCAGTCACTTTAGTGACTGATTGACTAAATGGATACTCGTCCCAAATCATTTGGGACAGGGTTTGCACTTGTTGGTCCGAGTCCACTTTCCAACATTTCATCGCATGGTTAACAAGCCCATGCGATGCGCGAGCAAGGCCGCCGAGAGCGCGTCCGCACGTCTCTGTGCGGACGCCGAAGCAGAAACAACAGCAACTGATGTCTCATCGGTTGCTGAAGCGACTCAGCCTGTGTCACTTGGTGATGCAGGCGCTGGTCATGAAGACACTCATGTCTTCACAGAGTACGAGCTCGGTGTCTCATACTCTCCTGATACGGAAGACGGATCCGTATCGACGGCGATTGAATCCAAGCCGCCTGCCAAGCGTGGCATGGACGATGCTTTGCGTCGCAGCATCTTTGGTTCATCTGATGAATCAGATGAACCATCGCCGAAGCGAAGGCGCTCGAGGTCGCGAGACTCGGGCGCTAACAGTGGTGTCGGTTCTCCTATGGACACCACTTCGCAACGAGGTGCCAGTACTTCTGTCGGCACATCGCAGGAAGAGCGGGACCGCAATGTGTTGCGTCTCGCTCCTGAGAAGAAGGCATGGATGTCTCCCAAATCCGTCATGGATCACTTGTCGGCGACGACGAGTGATCGTTATCGAACACGATTGTTCGATTCGTCAAGGATCCATCACCTTGACCCCAGCGCGAAAAACTATCGCGCTAAGAACGAATACTTCATCGATGCTTTCTTTAGACATCGATGGTACAGTGGGAATCACAAGCGTGATGGTCCCTCACTGCTTCAGGCGTGGAACGCCTACATCCATAACCTTGAGGATGTAGGTCGTGACGCTTGGAACGACAAACTTATCAAAGCTCGTGATAAGTTTGAAAATCGAATTCCGACAGGTGCACGCTACAAGCTGCATCGTCTGTCAAGGGAGAAGGGATTACCCTGCCTCTCTTGGGGAGACTCGTGCCCATGTTGTGTGAACAACTCTGCACGAGCACCTAAGGAGGCTTACCTCCTTACTAGCCCGTAGTGGCGCGTACGTATCTCTACTGAGATGTACGAAGGGATTCACAACTTGAAATCCCTTTACGAACGTGCCGGGAAGACTTTCTCCGGCGGTCCTTCTGCGGCACAGGATGTGCCGCGTCGTACTGTTCAACCAGACCCAGTACGTCGATCATCAGTTGGGGGCGGGGCTCCCAAGTACCCCAGGACGGGGTATAGCCGCGCCACCGGACGAGATAACTCGTCCGACGTCCGTTCACGTCGCGGTGGTTCAACAGCTGCTCAACTAGATAGCGCTGGCCACCGCGAGAGTCCTCCATTGGAGGTGGAGGAGGAGGAAAGACGCTCTCCACACGATCATGGGGATCCGTGGGTTCCCGAGAGCTTCTTTGATCGCGTAACGCAAGGGTTACGCAACGATCTCGAACATGAGCGGGACGGGCGTCTCCAAATGGCGGACACTGTCTCGAAGCATCGAGCTGAGTTTGCCTTTGCTCAGCTTGAGAACGAGAGATCTCTGACATCTCTTCGTGACGAGCTAAGGGTAGCTCGTGGGATTGTTGATCGGTCTCGGGATGAGATAGCTGCTCTTCAGACCCTTGTTGATGCCCACCATCGGGAGCACAAGGATCTCTGCGAGATGCTTGAGCGCAAGGGCGTTCTTCATCGGAAGAAGCAGCGTACTGATGGTACGGCTTAAGCCGACCAACGTAAAACGTGGGATGCGTTCGCATCTTACGTGGTAACTCGATCGTGTATGCATTGCCTAGGCGGTGCAATACACGAAATGGGCCGATGTACTTGGGTAGTAGTTTACTGCTACCCAATTTAGTCACTACATGCTTTGGTAGATTAACCGTAGACAGTAGGACTAAGTCACCTTTATTAAATAAAAGAGTGTTTGCCCTTCCATTCTTATCAGCGTTTTGCTTTTGATTATCCACCGCTTCGGCGATGGAGTCTTGCACAAAACGGACTACCGTTTCACGAGCCAGTATGAACTCATCTGATGACTCGTTAGCTTCAGTGCGCTGTGAGCGCACTGCAGCAACATCAACCTTTTCTTCAGTGAGGGCTTCCGCACTCTCACTGGCATCATCTTCTTCGGTGAGGGCTTCCGCACTCTCACTGGCATCATCTTCTTCGATATCGATGTTATCGATATCGGCATCAAACGCAATGACCTCTTCGTCAGAGCGTGATAAGCGTGAACCAATTCGGTTTTTGCTCGCGCGAGTCCCTCCCCCCTTAAACCAGAGTTACACTCTAGTAAGGTGGGTACACGCGGATGGCGCAAGCCATTCACGTAAAACGGTGTATGTGTCGTGGACGCATGCACCGAGTTGTTGATGGCAAACTCTACCATTGGCAAAAACTCACTCCAACTCTTAAAGGAGTGTACGTATCCTCGAAGTATCTCTTCAAGGACACGATTGGCACGTTTCGTCTGACCATCTGACTCTGGATGATCAGATGTCGATATCTTCAAGCGCGTTCTGAGTGATTTGAACACGGAACGCCAGAAATCAGCAGTGAATCGTGGATCTCTGTCTGATACGAGTTCACGGGGCAACCCATGAAGTCGGAAGATGGTGTCAATAAAGACACAAGCACAGCCACTTGCCGTGATTGTCTCTGGGACAGCCACAAGGTGTACCATTTTGCTGAATCCATCAACAAATACGAGAATACCCGTATTCCTGCGTGCGTCTTTGGGCAACCCGAAGACAAAATCCATTATGATGGATTCCCAGCACTCAGCCGGAACCGGTAGAGGCTATAAAGGTGCACGCAGTGAAGGACTTGACTTCACTCGTTGGCAGACTTCGCATGCGCGAACATACTTTCGCACAAACTGATACTGGCGGGGCCAGTAAAAGTCTCGACTCACCATGAGATATGTTTTCTCCCGGCCACGATGTCCTCCTGTAGGAGCATCGTGATACTCGAACATGATCCGCAAACGCAGATCAGTATCATCTGGAATGACAACACGTGGTGTGTCACCAGAAACGGCTGTATAGTACAGTAAACCGTTACGAGTAGTGTATCGATCTGATGCAGATCGATACGCAGGCGACAATCGTTTCAACGATTCTCGAGATGGTTGGGAGAGATGTGTCAACAACTTCACAGTGTCACCATCATGGGCGTATGCCCGCCTCACATCATCATACAACGTTGTAGATGGGACTGAGGACGTCATAACTGCAACAGTGACTGTCTCACTGTTGGGTTTCGCGACTGTTTCAAAGTCGGGACGATGTGAGAGTGCATCAGCGACGACATTAAGTCGTCCTGGTTTGTACTCAACCGTAAAGTTGTATTCTGCAAAGAATGACAACCACCGCGCCATTCGTTGTGAAAGGTGCGGGCTGTTCACTGCCGTGCGTAATGACGCATGGTCAGTGTAAACAATGAAGGGTCTATCTCCTAATAGATAGACTCTGAACTTCGCGAGTGCATACTTCATGGCAAGGAGTTCCTTGTCATGCACTGGATAGTTCCGCTCAGCTGGTTGCAGCTGACGCGACTGATAGCAGACGACGCGTTCAACGCCTTCAAGATCGTACTGCATTAATGCACAGCCGATTGCGAAATCGCTGGCATCACAGACCACATGAAATGGCCTGTCCTGATCGGCTATTGCTAGGACTGGGGATTGTATCAAGCTCTGCTTGATACCATCAAAGGAGCGTTGACATTCAGCGTTCCATAACCACCTCTCGTTCTTTTACAACAAACGAGAGAGGTGCACAGTCATCTCGGCGTAATTGCGTGAATACTTATGCAAATACGCCGCTAGCCTAAGGAATTTTCGAAGACCTTTGAAATCAACCGGCAAAGGCCAGTCGGTGATCGCCTTGATCTTTTCGGGATCAGGACGTACACCGTTCTTACCAACGATGCACCCAAGAAGTGGCATTTCGCTTGCTGCAAATGTACACTTCTTGAGGTTTGCATACAATTGATGCTTTCGCATGATTGTAAGAACCTGTCGGACGTGGTACCTGTGAACCTCAACGTCCGACTTTCCATCCATAGCTCGACTATGGATGAATACGTCATCGAAATAACTCGGCGCGAATTCTCGTACTGGTCTCAACAAATGTGATACACATCTGTTGAACGTGGCAGGGGCATTACTAAGCCCTTGTGGCATTACTAGCCATTCCCAGAGATTTATGCCGCGCGGTCCTTCAGATCACCCTGGGGTAATTTGCGAGTACTCTGACTTAGTTTGAACTCCTTACAGGACCCGCACCCCTCATCACACTATGGGGCTTTTCGGCTTGTAGGGCCTCCGGACGGCACCGGCCCCTCATTGGTAGTTGCTCGTCTACGTTATTAGCCTAGCCTTCTCCGGCGCCCTGTAATCGACCCCCACCGGGTATCGATCCAGGTACCTCCCGGTCACAGTTCCAGTGGTCTACCACTCGGCCACTGGGATCGGTCTAGCCATTCCCAGAGCATGCCGCTAGGCGTGCTAACTGCGGTATAGGGTATATCCCGTTCTCGCATAAGGATTTGATAGATGCCATCCATCAAATACATGGA
Source organism: Peronospora matthiolae (assembly GCA_921007115.2). Classification (NCBI taxonomy): domain Eukaryota; phylum Oomycota; class Peronosporomycetes; order Peronosporales; family Peronosporaceae; genus Peronospora; species Peronospora matthiolae. Next base: position 677,510 of record CAKLBY020000058.1, on the reverse strand, counting down.
CGAAAAGATGGTACTCTTTGACATACCATCAATGATTACGTCCTTCATCGGTATCGGCGTCTGAGCCGGTACTGTTGCAGCATTCAACTTTTTAAATGCATGCACTATCCGCCACCCTCCTGTTGCTTTTCGCACACAGAAGGTCGTAGAGCTATGTGGGGAAGTTGATTCCCTCACATGGCCCGCAGCTAAACGATCGGCAAAGAACTTGTCGATCGCAAGTACTTGTTCACGGGGCAGTGGCCACTGCTTCATGACACAGTACTTCGAGCCTGGTTTAAGCTCGACCTCGTGTCGAATACCTTTATCCTTCGGTAATTCGCACGGAACAGTTTCAGGGAATGCATCCTTGAATTCAACCAAATCTTCATAGAGAGGATTTGTCTTGAGCGATTCCCACGATTGGGAGTCATATCGCTCAATTCGTGTCTTTTCATCTAGGACACTCTCGTCCATAGATGAACTACTGAGAACTCTCTCGTTCTCAGTAAACACTGTTGCTGACCTTATGTCGGTTACACACTCGTCGTCAGCGACGAGTACGCAGATCTGCTTGACTTTGCCACTATGCAGATCACGCAAGAACCTTTTATGTTCGAGCGTTGGCAACTGAGTGATCTCCGAAGTCAACTTCGGAGGCGCAATCAGATCAAGTGTATAAGCGCCTACACTTGATCCGTTATTGACTATGACATTCAATGTCTCTGTCATTTCCTGGGGACTTATTCCCTCAGGCCTCGAAGGACTTATTCCTTCGGCTTCCCGGGGACTTATTCCCGCGGGTTTCGGGGAACTTATTTCCGCCGTATTTGTAATCTTGGGACTTATTCCCTTAACTTCCTCTAGCTGGGGTTGCGCAACCACAGCGAGATCCTCTACGAAAGACTCTCCAGTCGATCTAGGATTATCGTTTCGCTTAACCTGAGCGATTGATTGTTTCTCTTCTAGATGTTCCCCGCTAGGGATACATCTTTGTCCCGGCCCACTCGACTTATTCGAGTGGTGGACCTTCGGCGCAGCCTGTGTTTCCTCACAGCCGCCGGAACTTTGCTCCGAAGTGTAACCGTTTGGTACACTAAGGTTTTGTGCAGTCGTACTAACGACCGTACCACAAGTGAGGCCATCACACTCACTCGTAGTACATCCACACGTTTGTGGACGCTCCAAAACGTTCATCAGATGGCCATCTGATGAACAAGCAGCAGGCATCGTTACTGTTCGATGTTGCCAGCTTACCCGTGGTTCGTACCTTCTGAGCCACGGTATTCCAAGGATGACATCAAATTTGTCATCCAAATCCAATACGATAAAGTCATCGTCATATTGGGTATCTTCTAGCGTATAGTGGATCTTCACTATACGCTTCATGACGGTTACGGATGCGCCTGTCGCAAGACGTACCGTCATGCTCGTAGGAGGTGTGTCACATTCACTGAACTTGAAGTGACCATCTTCTAGCGATTGGCGTCGCACGAGATTGTTGGACGCCCCACAATCGACTAGAGCTCGAAAGGACAAGTTATTCGTCACTTCGAGTTCCAAGGTAATGAGTGAGATCTCATTACCTAGAGCAGCAACGCACAACGTTTGTGTGTTGGGAGCAACCTTCATCAAGAGGCCTACAAATTCTCTTGATGTTGCTGGACCAGTAGGGTGCTCCGCACCTACTGATCCTGTCCGTTTTTTGACGGTCCATCCCGTTGTTGCGTCTTTGCACCAACAGCGGACCCGCGTCCCTGCCCCTTTCTCATGGGTGGACGGTCACTACGCCCAGTGTTGCGAGACACTGGACGAGGGGCACTACACTCGTAAGCGTAGTGTCCTGTCTTTTGACATCTGTTGCATCTCTGCAACTTCTTGTAGTTTGTAGAGCGAGCCTTCTCGCTCTCTACATAACAGAGTTCCATCGGCTCTGGACCTCCGCTGTCATATCGTCTCGGTTGACGATATGATGTCGAGCTGGCGCGAGCCTGTCTCAGACTGAAGTCTTCCTGCTCCGCAATGGAAATGGCTTGTTCTAGTGAATCTAGTTCAAGCCGGAACAGGTGAGTCTTGACGGGACCATCCGCAAGACCCTGCATGAACACCGAAACCAACGTGTGTTCATCCACCGGATTGGAACTTATACATCTCGTAAGATGTCGTATATGTTGCGCGTAAGCGTGCACATCACACTTACCCTGCTTGAGCTTCAAGAGTTCGGTTCGAGCTCTGAACTCAGCTCTAGGCGGTTCAAACGTTTGTCTGAGCCGCGACTTGAAGACTTCCAACGACCCAAACGCATATGGGTCGTGCAACTTGAGCCCCAGTGCCCAAGTCTTGGCACGTCCTGCCAGATTTGACTGGGCACATGCAACTTGCATATCCCCGTCGTCGATGCGACGCGCCCTTATAGCGTCATCTAATTCGACGAACCAACTCAAAAGGGAGTCCTCTTCGACTCCCCTATACTTGGAGATGTCAATCTTCAAGGTTTCGGGTCGACGCGAGTGCATCGACCCGCCAGCAGCAGCCTGCTGCTGTCTCAACAATTCAAACTGTTGAGCACCCTGTTCTCTCAACAACTCTGCTTGTTGAGAACCTTGTTGGTGAAGCAAGGCTACTTTCTCGCGTTCTGCGTCAAGTTCATTTTGAATGAACTTGGCGATAGTAGCATGTTGGGCATCTCTATTGAGAGCCTCTAGCATGACGCTAACAGCATGGATGCCCATGGTTGAACCCATCCGTTCAACCGCATCCCATTCGACATCGCTCAAATGGGAGTAGCCGTCACGCGTAGTGTGAAAGCTTTGGTCATCTTCATCATCCAACATATTCATGTTAGATGTGAACGTGGTCCTTGGACGGACTACGAAGTGCTACCAGGTGTAACGGGGCACCCTGAAGCTTGTACTGGTGACAGTACAAGCTACTTATTCTGAAGACAGAATAAGGCGGTGCCTCGTAACTTCACGTACACTCGTACGTGCAGAGGAAGACTGTAAGAAGAAGCGAGCACTTGGTTAAAGTAAAAAGTAGAACTGTATTTAGTATAGTTAATGTCTGCAATAAATCACTATTTATCTTCATCTAACTATGTCTAAATACAAATGCGTAAATCATCTATCTGCTCACCACTCATTGCGTGCGTCTGTCGTGGCACGTCTTCGTTGGTTGATATAATGGCCTATATCAACCAATTAGGAACTACTCGTAAGTGATACAGTATATTTGTCCTTATGACAATATTCTGAGAATTTAACTCTAATAGTTATATTCTATTTTCAATTTCTTATAAATTGTTATGTAACGATTCACCCCGTTACAATACCTGCCCCAAATAACAGGAACATCACGCGTGTTGTTTCGGAATACCGGCCCCAAATTGCTTTTTATGGCAAGCTACCGACAGCTTGAGGGACTATACTTGTTGGCATGGAGATGCTGGAAATTATAGCTCGTGATGCGTGGATGGTGACACCAAAGACTTAACGTTCTGTTAAGCGTCCTGGCCGACCCCAGTGGCCGAGTGGTAGACCACTGGAACTGGGACCGGGAGGTACCTGAATACCTGTATCCGAACCCGGTGAAGATCGATTACAGGGCGCCGGAGAAGGCTAGGCTAATAATGTAGACGAGCAACTACCAATAAGGGGCCGGTGCCGTCCGGAAGCTTTACAAGCCGAAAAGCCCCATAGTGTGATGAGGGGTGCGGGTCCTGTAAGGAGTTCAAACTGAGTCAGAATACTCGCAGTTTACCCCAGGGTGATCTGAAGGACCGCGCGGCATAAATCTCTGTTAAGCGTCCTGATCAATCAATTTTCCGGACGTAGGGTTGTTTAGTGTTCGTTTCCACACAAAAGATTCTAGGGAGACTAAAATTAGAAATACCAGTAAGCCGGTGATATTTGTTGGAATTGCAAAGAATTCGATCAGCCATCGCATTCTAATTGCGCGTTCGAGGGCCAATCAGACTTACGAACCGTAAAGCTCGTTTAGGTTTATAAGAAAAGAGAGTAAGTGGATCGAAAAGCTGCTAAAAATAGATATCGTAGCGGCAAGTTAACTCTACCTTTCACGACCCGTATGTTTTCGTGGGACGTTTGACTGCACCTAGTGCTGTAATGACTTATGGCATCGAGCGTCATGACGAGAGGCGTTGTCGTAATGGCTTGATAAGGTCATGGCTTAGGTTATGTCGATGATGCTCCAAACGTTGACGAACCAGCGTTGGCTAAAGTGTAACAGGGGACCGGACAAAAACTCACTGGACTACCAGTGTGGAGATACAATGTTCGGTAGCAGTGTTAGTGACGCCTAGCTACCTCTGTTATTAGGCAGAGGAAGGTAAAACAACCAGGAACTGACTACTTGCTGATAAAGTAAAACCGTATTAAATATGAGAATGTCCTAATCATTAGCCACTGTTTTAGTCCTAACTTAACTACATTTACCTACAAAAATGAGTGCTAAAGTCTTGCTCACCATTCATTGCGCGCGTCCATCGTTGATTGAATCGCTAGATCTGGCTGATATGATGACCCATATCAGCCATTCGGTGAGTGTTTCTGAAAATTACCCCTTATGGTAATATTCACGAACATTATCAACCTTATGATAATACGCTAATTAGCAAGTATCATGGGTTAATTACGTGTAACAGGATCACCCCATTCCATAACCCCTCTTTTAAACGATATTCACTCAATCACTATCACGTTAATGTGGTCACCGTTAGACCACATCAGGGACAGGGAGCAGTTGTATTGGTACGATCCATTCATTTCTGGTTCTTCATCGCATGGTGAACAACTCCATGCGATGCGCGGCGAAAGCTGCTGAGAAGACAGATGCGCGTGTTAACGCAGCCGCTCTTGACGATGCCCAGCCTCTGGCGGCAGAAGATGCTTCGTATGCTGCCACTGCAACTCTTCTGCAGCACCGGTTGCTGCAGATGCACGTGGTGAGTCACTGCATGCTAATGATGATGGTTCCCAAGTCAAGCTAATCTATTCAGGGGAGTTGGACGGCGGGTCCGACCCGAAGAAGACATCTAGTTCACCCGAGCCTATAGAAGCGGCCAGATACGAGCCTACGAATAGGACTCGAGTGGGTAGTCAGACTCATGGTCACTAATGGAGTCTGTTTAGTTTGAAAGATGAGCATGCTGACTTCTCCCCCGCGCCTGATACTGCGCATTTTCTAAAAGCCGAATCAGGCGATGACTTGCACCGTCGTGGTGACGATTCTAGTGGTACCGAAATTCCGGTGTTAACTCAAAGGAGGATCTAGACGGCAATGTGCTACTTCTATCCTCTGCTCACAAGCCTCGGGTATTACCTGAAAGGCTTGCGAATGACCTGTCAGGCGAGACAAGTCTTCATCATTAAATTCCATTATTCGATGCGAGGTTGGTGCACGGCCTTTAATACAGCACTAGTGACTTTTGCGCTGAAGAAGACCTCTAGTCTGGACGCTCGTCTAAAGCATCGTTGGTATAGTGGCAATACTAAGCAGGACAAAATCTCGTTGCTGCAGGCGTGAAACGCCTTTGTACTCAATGTGCAGCACATTAGGTGAAAAGCTTGGCTTCAGAAACATAACACAGCTCGTGTTAGGTTTTAGAAACGAACTTTTACTGGTGCGAAAGCCAGGTTGCACTATCTGTCTCGTGAGCCCGAAATTATATGCCTCACGTGAAGTGACCCATGTCTGTGTAGTTTCGACTCCACTCAACGCATCCAAAAGGATGTGTACTCCCTTTCTTTGACCTGAGGTAGGGCAACCCTCTCTTATGAGATGTGCGATGCGATTGCTAGCCTGCAATCGCTCTACCAGCGCCATGAGCGCGTGTTTTCCGATGGCCCTTCTGAGTCATCCGGATGTGCCTTGTTGTACTAGTGGAAGAGACCATCAACGCAACGGGGTGTCACCGATACACTACTTGTTCGAGTCTTTTCTAACTAGTTTACATTTAAAATATACCCCCATTTGTGTACATATACATAAGCAGGTATACACTGTAGCCAAAAGTAGTGATGCAGTGCGTCGTAGTCCTATTCTGCTAGTAAGTGGGTACAGACCCATAATTAGCCAATTAAAAGCATTTTTTTTAGTAGCTCTCGTGACCAAGTGACCACTCGTGCTTAGGGTGATTGAGGATAAAACGTATAAATGTAAAAATTAGAGCTCAAATTAACCCATATTCAGCACACACAGGCACGTACGCTTCTTACGCTTGCTCGTAAGACCTTTAGTGCAGGCTGTTTGTAACAGGCTCTGACCCCGTTACACCTGGTAGCACTTTGTAGCCCGTCCACCGATGACGATAAGCACCCCAATACAGGGCCCTGCAGGTGGGGTGTCGGACCATGCTGACTTTCAACACCTCACCAAGATCGAGTGAAAAGAACTGCGCCGCCTAGAAGTCGTGGCCGTCATCAGTGCTGTGGTGGCAGTACTCGAGGACCCGCCTGAATATCTCCAGCGGGTCACGATTAAAGGCTTCGTCGACCTTAAGCTCGTCGATATTCGTGGGAAAGCTTTAACTCCCACGGTCACCAACAAGTCATAGGTTGTCAAGCTTGACATCGCCGGAGAAGGCTAGGCTAATAATGAAGACGAGCAACTACCAATGAGGGGCTGGTGCCGTCCGGAGGCTTTACAAGCCGAAAAGCCCCATAGTGTGATGAGTGGTGCGGGTCCTGTAAGGAGTTCAAACTGAGTCAGAATACTCGCAGTTTACCCCAGGGTGATCTGAAGGACCGCGCGGCATAAATCTCTGTTAAGCGTCCTGATCAATCAATTTTCCGGACGTAGGGTTGTTTAGTGTTCGTTTCCACACAAAAGATTCTAGGGAGACTAAAATTAGAAATACCAGTAAGCCGGTGATATTTGTTGGAATTGCAAAGAATTCGATCAGCCATCGCATTCTAATTGCGCGTTCGAGGGCCAATCAGACTTACGAACCGTAAAGCTCGTTTAGGTTTATAAGAAAAGAGAGTAAGTGGATCGAAAAGCTGCTAAAAATAGGTATCGTAGCGGCAAGTTAACTCTACCTTTCACGACCCGTATGTTTTCGTGGGACGTTTGACTGCACCTAGTGCTGTAATGACTTATGGCATCGAGCGTCATGACGAGAGGCGTTGTCGTAATGGCTTGATAAGGTCATGGCTTAGGTTATGTCGATGATGCTCCAAACGTTGACGAACCAGCGTTGGCTAAAGTGTAACAGGGGACCGGACAAAAACTCACTGGACTACCAGTGTGGAGATACAATGTTCGGTAGCAGTGTTAGTGACGCCTAGCTACCTCTGTTATTAGGCAGAGGAAGGTAAAACAACCAGGAACTGACTACTTGCTGATAAGGTAAAACCGTATTAAATATGAGAATGTCCTAATCATTAGCCACTGTTTTAGTCCTAACTTAACTACATTTACCTACAAAAATGAGTGCTAAAGTCTTGCTCACCATTCATTGCGCGCGTCCATCGTTGATTGAATCGCTAGATCTGGCTGATATGATGACCCATATCAGCCATTCGGTGAGTGTTTCTGAAAATTACCCCTTATGGTAATATTCACGAACATTATCAACCTTATGATAATACGCTAATTAGCAAGTATCATGGGTTAATTACGTGTAACAGGATCACCCCATTCCATAACCCCTCTTTTAAACGATATTCACTCAATCACTATCACGTTAATGTGGTCACCGTTAGACCACATCAGGGACAGGGAGCAGTTGTATTGGTACGATCCATTCATTTCTGGTTCTTCATCGCATGGTGAACAACTCCATGCGATGCGCGGCGAAAGCTGCTGAGAAGACAGATGCGCGTGTTAACGCAGCCGCTCTTGACGATGCCCAGCCTCTGGCGGCAGAAGATGCTTCGTATGCTGCCACTGCAACTCTTCTGCAGCACCGGTTGCTGCAGATGCACGTGGTGAGTCACTGCATGCTAATGATGATGGTTCCCAAGTCAAGCTAATCTATTCAGGGGAGTTGGACGGCGGGTCCGACCCGAAGAAGACATCTAGTTCACCCGAGCCTATAGAAGCGGCCAGATACGAGCCTACGAATAGGACTCGAGTGGGTAGTCAGACTCATGGTCACTAATGGAGTCTGTTTAGTTTGAAAGATGAGCATGCTGACTTCTCCCCCGCGCCTGATACTGCGCATTTTCTAAAAGCCGAATCAGGCGATGACTTGCACCGTCGTGGTGACGATTCTAGTGGTACCGAAATTCCGGTGTTAACTCAAAGGAGGATCTAGACGGCAATGTGCTACTTCTATCCTCTGCTCACAAGCCTCGGGTATTACCTGAAAGGCTTGCGAATGACCTGTCAGGCGAGACAAGTCTTCATCATTAAATTCCATTATTCGATGCGAGGTTGGTGCACGGCCTTTAATACAGCACTAGTGACTTTTGCGCTGAAGAAGACCTCTAGTCTGGACGCTCGTCTAAAGCATCGTTGGTATAGTGGCAATACTAAGCAGGACAAAATCTCGTTGCTGCAGGCGTGAAACGCCTTTGTACTCAATGTGCAGCACATTAGGTGAAAAGCTTGGCTTCAGAAACATAACACAGCTCGTGTTAGGTTTTAGAAACGAACTTTTACTGGTGCGAAAGCCAGGTTGCACTATCTGTCTCGTGAGCCCGAAATTATATGCCTCACGTGAAGTGACCCATGTCTGTGTAGTTTCGACTCCACTCAACGCATCCAAAAGGATGTGTACTCCCTTTCTTTGACCTGAGGTAGGGCAACCCTCTCTTATGAGATGTGCGATGCGATTGCTAGCCTGCAATCGCTCTACCAGCGCCATGAGCGCGTGTTTTCCGATGGCCCTTCTGAGTCATCCGGATGTGCCTTGTTGTACTAGTGGAAGAGACCATCAACGCAACGGGGTGTCACCGATACACTACTTGTTCGAGTCTTTTCTAACTAGTTTACATTTAAAATATACCCCCATTTGTGTACATATACATAAGCAGGTATACACTGTAGCCAAAAGTAGTGATGCAGTGCGTCGTAGTCCTATTCTGCTAGTAAGTGGGTACAGACCCATAATTAGCCAATTAAAAGCATTTTTTTTAGTAGCTCTCGTGACCAAGTGACCACTCGTGCTTAGGGTGATTGAGGATAAAACGTATAAATGTAAAAATTAGAGCTCAAATTAACCCATATTCAGCACACACAGGCACGTACGCTTCTTACGCTTGCTCGTAAGACCTTTAGTGCAGGCTGTTTGTAACAGGCTCTGACCCCGTTACACCTGGTAGCACTTTGTAGCCCGTCCACCGATGACGATAAGCACCCCAATACAGGGCCCTGCAGGTGGGGTGTCGGACCATGCTGACTTTCAACACCTCACCAAGATCGAGTGAAAAGAACTGCGCCGCCTAGAAGTCGTGGCCGTCATCAGTGCTGTGGTGGCAGTACTCGAGGACCCGCCTGAATATCTCCAGCGGGTCACGATTAAAGGCTTCGTCGATCTTAAGCTCGTCGATATTCGTGGGAAAGCTTTAACTCCCACGGTCACCAACAAGTCATAGGTTGTCAAGCTTGACATCGCCGGAGAAGGCTAGGCTAATAATGAAGACGAGCAACTACCAATGAGGGGCTGGTGCCGTCCGGAGGCTTTACAAGCCGAAAAGCCCCATAGTGTGATGAGGGGTGCGGGTCCTGTAAGGAGTTCAAACTGAGTCAGAATACTCGCAGTTTACCCCAGGGTGATCTGAAGGACCGCGCGGCATAAATCTCTGTTAAGCGTCCTGATCAATCAATTTTCCGGACGTAGGGTTGTTTAGTGTTCGTTTCCACACAAAAGATTCTAGGGAGACTAAAATTAGAAATACCAGTAAGCCGGTGATATTTGTTGGAATTGCAAAGAATTCGATCAGCCATCGCATTCTAATTGCGCGTTCGAGGGCCAATCAGACTTACGAACCGTAAAGCTCGTTTAGGTTTATAAGAAAAGAGAGTAAGTGGATCGAAAAGCTGCTAAAAATAGATATCGTAGCGGCAAGTTAACTCTACCTTTCACGACCCGTATGTTTTCGTGGGACGTTTGACTGCACCTAGTGCTGTAATGACTTATGGCATCGAGCGTCATGACGAGAGGCGTTGTCGTAATGGCTTGATAAGGTCATGGCTTAGGTTATGTCGATGATGCTCCAAACGTTGACGAACCAGCGTTGGCTAAAGTGTAACAGGGGACCGGACAAAAACTCACTGGACTACCAGTGTGGAGATACAATGTTCGGTAGCAGTGTTAGTGACGCCTAGCTACCTCTGTTATTAGGCAGAGGAAGGTAAAACAACCAGGAACTGACTACTTGCTGATAAAGTAAAACCGTATTAAATATGAGAATGTCCTAATCATTAGCCACTGTTTTAGTCCTAACTTAACTACATTTACCTACAAAAATGAGTGCTAAAGTCTTGCTCACCATTCATTGCGCGCGTCCATCGTTGATTGAATCGCTAGATCTGGCTGATATGATGACCCATATCAGCCATTCGGTGAGTGTTTCTGAAAATTACCCCTTATGGTAATATTCACGAACATTATCAACCTTATGATAATACGCTAATTAGCAAGTATCATGGGTTAATTACGTGTAACAGGATCACCCCATTCCATAACCCCTCTTTTAAACGATATTCACTCAATCACTATCACGTTAATGTGGTCACCGTTAGACCACATCAGGGACAGGGAGCAGTTGTATTGGTACGATCCATTCATTTCTGGTTCTTCATCGCATGGTGAACAACTCCATGCGATGCGCGGCGAAAGCTGCTGAGAAGACAGATGCGCGTGTTAACGCAGCCGCTCTTGACGATGCCCAGCCTCTGGCGGCAGAAGATGCTTCGTATGCTGCCACTGCAACTCTTCTGCAGCACCGGTTGCTGCAGATGCACGTGGTGAGTCACTGCATGCTAATGATGATGGTTCCCAAGTCAAGCTAATCTATTCAGGGGAGTTGGACGGCGGGTCCGACCCGAAGAAGACATCTAGTTCACCCGAGCCTATAGAAGCGGCCAGATACGAGCCTACGAATAGGACTCGAGTGGGTAGTCAGACTCATGGTCACTAATGGAGTCTGTTTAGTTTGAAAGATGAGCATGCTGACTTCTCCCCCGCGCCTGATACTGCGCATTTGCTAAAAGCCGAATCAGGCGATGACTTGCACCGTCGTGGTGACGATTCTAGTGGTACCGAAATTCCGGTGTTAACTCAAAGGAGGATCTAGACGGCAATGTGCTACTTCTATCCTCTGCTCACAAGCCTCGGGTATTACCTGAAAGGCTTGCGAATGACCTGTCAGGCGAGACAAGTCTTCATCATTAAATTCCATTATTCGATGCGAGGTTGGTGCACGGCCTTTAATACAGCACTAGTGACTTTTGCGCTGAAGAAGACCTCTAGTCTGGACGCTCGTATAAAGCATCGTTGGTATAGTGGCAATACTAAGCAGGACAAAATCTCGTTGCTGCAGGCGTGAAACGCCTTTGTACTCAATGTGCAGCACATTAGGTGAAAAGCTTGGCTTCAGAAACATAACACAGCTCGTGTTAGGTTTTAGAAACGAACTTTTACTGGTGCGAAAGCCAGGTTGCACTATCTGTCTCGTGAGCCCGAAATTATATGCCTCACGTGAAGTGACCCATGTCTGTGTAGTTTCGACTCCACTCAACGCATCCAAAAGGATGTGTACTCCCTTTCTTTGACCTGAGGTAGGGCAACCCTCTCTTATGAGATGTGCGATGCGATTGCTAGCCTGCAATCGCTCTACCAGCGCCATGAGCGCGTGTTTTCCGATGGCCCTTCTGAGTCATCCGGATGTGCCTTGTTGTACTAGTGGAAGAGACCATCAACGCAACGGGGTGTCACCGATACACTACTTGTTCGAGTCTTTTCTAACTAGTTTACATTTAAAATATACCCCCATTTGTGTACATATACATAAGCAGGTATACACTGTAGCCAAAAGTAGTGATGCAGTGCGTCGTAGTCCTATTCTGCTAGTAAGTGGGTACAGACCCATAATTAGCCAATTAAAAGCATTTTTTTAGTAGCTCTCGTGACCAAGTGACCACTCGTGCTTAGGGTGATTGAGGATAAAACGTATAAATGTAAAAATTAGAGCTCAAATTAACCCATATTCAGCACACACAGGCACGTACGCTTCTTACGCTTGCTCGTAAGACCTTTAGTGCAGGCTGTTTGTAACAGGCTCTGACCCCGTTACACCTGGTAGCACTTTGTAGCCCGTCCACCGATGACGATAAGCACCCCAATACAGGGCCCTGCAGGTGGGGTGTCGGACCATGCTGACTTTCAACACCTCACCAAGATCGAGTGAAAAGAACTGCGCCGCCTAGAAGTCGTGGCCGTCATCAGTGCTGTGGTGGCAGTACTCGAGGACCCGCCTGAATATCTCCAGCGGGTCACGATTAAAGGCTTCGTCGACCTTAAGCTCGTCGATATTCGTGGGAGAGCTTTAACTCCCACGGTCACCAACAAGTCATAGGTTGTCAAGCTTGACATCGCCGGAGAAGGCTAGGCTAATAATGAAGACGAGCAACTACCAATGAGGGGCTGGTGCCGTCCGGAGGCTTTACAAGCCGAAAAGCCCCATAGTGTGATGAGGGGTGCGGGTCCTGTAAGGAGTTCAAACTGAGTCAGAATACTCGCAGTTTACCCCAGGGTGATCTGAAGGACCGCGCGGCATAAATCTCTGTTAAGCGTCCTGATCAATCAATTTTCCGGCTAGGGTTGTTTAGTGTTCGTTTCCACACAAAAGATTCTAGGGAGACTAAAATTAGAAATACCAGTAAGCCGGTGATATTTGTTGGAATTGCAAAGAATTCGATCAGCCATCGCATTCTAATTGCGCGTTCGAGGGCCAATCAGACTTACGAACCGTAAAGCTCGTTTAGGTTTATAAGAAAAGAGAGTAAGTGGATCGAAAAGCTGCTAAAAATAGATATCGTAGCGGCAAGTTAACTCTACCTTTCACGACCCGTATGTTTTCGTGGGACGTTTGACTGCACCTAGTGCTGTAATGACTTATGGCATCGAGCGTCATGACGAGAGGCGTTGTCGTAATGGCTTGATAAGGTCATGGCTTAGGTTATGTCGATGATGCTCCAAACGTTGACGAACCAGCGTTGGCTAAAGTGTAACAGGGGACCGGACAAAAACTCACTGGACTACCAGTGTGGAGATACAATGTTCGGTAGCAGTGTTAGTGACGCCTAGCTACCTCTGTTATTAGGCAGAGGAAGGTAAAACAACCAGGAACTGACTACTTGCTGATAAAGTAAAACCGTATTAAATATGAGAATGTCCTAATCATTAGCCACTGTTTTAGTCCTAACTTAACTACATTTACCTACAAAAATGAGTGCTAAAGTCTTGCTCACCATTCATTGCGCGCGTCCATCGTTGATTGAATCGCTAGATCTGGCTGATATGATGACCCATATCAGCCATTCGGTGAGTGTTTCTGAAAATTACCCCTTATGGTAATATTCACGAACATTATCAACCTTATGATAATACGCTAATTAGCAAGTATCATGGGTTAATTACGTGTAACAGGATCACCCCATTCCATAACCCCTCTTTTAAACGATATTCACTCAATCACTATCACGTTAATGTGGTCACCGTTAGACCACATCAGGGACAGGGAGCAGTTGTATTGGTACGATCCATTCATTTCTGGTTCTTCATCGCATGGTGAACAACTCCATGCGATGCGCGGCGAAAGCTGCTGAGAAGACAGATGCGCGTGTTAACGCAGCCGCTCTTGACGATGCCCAGCCTCTGGCGGCAGAAGATGCTTCGTATGCTGCCACTGCAACTCTTCTGCAGCACCGGTTGCTGCAGATGCACGTGGTGAGTCACTGCATGCTAATGATGATGGTTCCCAAGTCAAGCTAATCTATTCAGGGGAGTTGGACGGCGGGTCCGACCCGAAGAAGACATCTAGTTCACCCGAGCCTATAGAAGCGGCCAGATACGAGCCTACGAATAGGACTCGAGTGGGTAGTCAGACTCATGGTCACTAATGGAGTCTGTTTAGTTTGAAAGATGAGCATGCTGACTTCTCCCCCGCGCCTGATACTGCGCATTTGCTAAAAGCCGAATCAGGCGATGACTTGCACCGTCGTGGTGACGATTCTAGTGGTACCAAAATTCCGGTGTTAACTCAAAGGAGGATCTAGACGGCAATGTGCTACTTCTATCCTCTGCTCACAAGCCTCGGGTATTACCTGAAAGGCTTGCGAATGACCTGTCAGGCGAGACAAGTCTTCATCATTAAATTCCATTATTCGATGCGAGGTTGGTGCACGGCCTTTAATGCAGCACTAGTGACTTTTGCGCTGAAGAAGACCTCTAGTCTGGACGCTCGTCTAAAGCATCGTTGGTATAGTGGCAATACTAAGCAGGACAAAATCTCGTTGCTGCAGGCGTGAAACGCCTTTGTACTCAATGTGCAGCACATTAGGTGAAAAGCTTGGCTTCAGAAACATAACACAGCTCGTGTTAGGTTTTAGAAACGAACTTTTACTGGTGCGAAAGCCAGGTTGCACTATCTGTCTCGTGAGCCCGAAATTATATGCCTCACGTGAAGTGACCCATGTCTGTGTAGTTTCGACTCCACTCAACGCATCCAAAAGGATGTGTACTCCCTTTCTTTGACCTGAGGTAGGGCAACCCTCTCTTATGAGATGTGCGATGCGATTGCTAGCCTGCAATCGCTCTACCAGCGCCATGAGCGCGTGTTTTCCGATGGCCCTTCTGAGTCATCCGGATGTGCCTTGTTGTACTAGTGGAAGAGACCATCAACGCAACGGGGTGTCACCGATACACTACTTGTTCGAGTCTTTTCTAACTAGTTTACATTTAAAATATACCCCCATTTGTGTACATATACATAAGCAGGTATACACTGTAGCCAAAAGTAGTGATGCAGTGCGTCGTAGTCCTATTCTGCTAGTAAGTGGGTACAGACCCATAATTAGCCAATTAAAAGCATTTTTTTAGTAGCTCTCGTGACCAAGTGACCACTCGTGCTTAGGGTGATTGAGGATAAAACGTATAAATGTAAAAATTAGAGCTCAAATTAACCCATATTCAGCACACACAGGCACGTACGCTTCTTACGCTTGCTCGTAAGACCTTTAGTGCAGGCTGTTTGTAACAGGCTCTGACCCCGTTACACCTGGTAGCACTTTGTAGCCCGTCCACCGATGACGATAAGCACCCCAATACAGGGCCCTGCAGGTGGGGTGTCGGACCATGCTGACTTTCAACACCTCACCAAGATCGAGTGAAAAGAACTGCGCCGCCAAGAAGTCGTGGCCGTCATCAGTGCTGTGGTGGCAGTACTCGAGGACCCGCCTGAATATCTCCAGCGGGTCACGATTAAAGGCTTCGTCGACCTTAAGCTCGTCGATATTCGTGGGAGAGCTTTAACTCCCACCGTCACCAAGAAGTCATAGGTTGTCAAGCTTGACATCGCTAGCTACAGCGGCGATAAATCAAAGCGCCTCGTCCTCATCGCTGGCTCTGAGAGGTAGATATTGCTATCCAATCTTGCCAACTTACGTCTGAGTTCTCGCGCACCCACTTCCCCCCCTCCAATTTGAGTGGGAAGGCAAAAAAGTGGGCGCTGGGCAAGCTTGTCGCTAATCCGGGATGTATCGACTGACCGCAAGACCCTGAAGGAAGATTTGCGCCTAGCATTCGAGCCTCCGCAGGATGAGTGCCATCGCTGATAGGCTTTCCTCGCGCTGAAATAAGGTCGCTAATCGATGCAGGACTGAAGTAAACGGTCTTGACACTTGGAGTCGTGCACTGTCACCAATCCTATTAATACGGTGACCAAAGTTTAAGTGTTTGCCACGGGTATGAACGCTGTTCACCAACGTATTTGTTCTACGCGGAAGCATTCGTAGTCGCTTGAAGGAGCGTTCACGATCACGTTGCGTGAGGACTTCAGCGGCATGGTCTCGCACATAGAACATTCGTCGTACCTTTTGCGCATAATACTGATCCTATGTAGATCGACGCGATTGAACGCGTCCCTCATTCACAACGTGTTGCGGGCCACAGGAATGTAAAACCCATGGCGATAAGTCAGCTAATTTTTTCTCGCTGTCTTTGGCCTGGTCACCGCACGGCAGTTTGTCTCGTGCCTTTACCTGTGCTCGTTGTCGCCGAGTCCGTCATCCCTAATGACTCGGCCACACATTCAGAATCGTGAACAGCAGGGCGCGGGGCGCCCTACTGGGAGACGACGGAGGAACGTGACCCAGGTGGCAACACGTTCCTATCTCGCCCCTCTGCGCTTCACGCGGAGCTTTACTCGAGCACGTTCATCAACGACAATATACGTATCGTGCTCGGAGTCCAAGTCTACGGCGCGAAGCGCCCGCTTCGAGCACTGCTGGACTCGGGAGCGACGGATAATTTCGTCCGCGCCGAAAGGTTGACACTGTTTCTCTCGCAGATGCGTGTCGGCAAGTCTCCGGGAGCAGTCATCGTCAAGTATGCCGATTAAAGCCAAGAACGCACCGACAGCGGTCGGCTATCATCCCCTACCAGTTCGACATCTTTGCAAGCTGTGACGAGTTTCACTTCATCTGTAACGGGGTGAATCGTTACATAACAATTTATAAGAAATTGAAAATAGAATATAACTATTAGAGTTAAATTCTCAGAATATTGTCATAAGGACAAATATACTGTAGCACTTACGAGTAGTTCCTAATTGGTTGATATAGGCCATTGTATCAACCAACGAAGACGCGCCACGACAGACGCACGCAATGAGTGGTGAGCAGATAGATGATTTACACATTTGTATTGAGACATGGTTAGATGAAGATAAATAGTGATTTATTGCAGACATTAACTATACTAAATACAGTTCTACTTTTTACTTTAACCAAGTACTCGCTTCTTCTTACCGTCTTCCTCTGCACGTACGAGTGTACGTGAAGTTACGAGGCACCGCCTTATTCTGTCATCAGAATAAGTAGCTTGTACTGTCACCAGTACAAGCTTCAGGGTGCCCCGTTACATCATCGACCTTAGGGAGTCGTTCGACTGCATCTTTAAGATGCCGTGAATTGCACGGCATCGTCCGGACATCGATTGGATTAAAAGCACTGTTAAACCCCGTGAAATCGATGTCAACGCTGTGATCGCGGTGCTTGCTGACCCCGCGAGCACCTGGCAGCATGTTGCTGTCGTGGATCTAAGCTTCACGACCACTAGGACCCGCGAAGTGTGCGAAGGCCCTTCGTTCGCGGTATGCAACACCGCGACAGGCTCCTTCTCAGTCGAACAGTAATTTCTGAGTCAAGAATCTGTGCCAAGATAGTGGTCGTCGGAGTCCCAAGGTCGAGCAACAGCTCCCGTGTGCGACAGACACCTAGCATCGCACCGAAGCAGAGGCTTTCGGTGCTTCACGCACGCGAAGTGGCTCCCAATCGTTTGATACATTCCGAAACCACGCCAGAGCAGAGGCTCCGATGTGTCGCGAGTGAGCAGGGGCTATCTCTTTTGTCCAATATAAGGAAATTGTGCCGGAGAAGAGACTAATGGTCACCGTCGCCGCAGTAGTTCCTGTCGCGACCACAGTCAACCGCCCGGTCCGAGCTTTCAGTGTCGCTCCGCCGTCTATGGCGGCGTACCCGGGATTAATGTACTCTCCGGGTCGCTGATCTTACTTCTACCTCTCGGATCAAGACTGTCCACGTTGTAGTTTGGCAGGCGTAGGCCCCACCATCCACCCTGTCCAGGTTGCTAGTCTCCCTTCCATCACGTCTGCTATCACGCAGCTCCCTGAAATTTGTCGGGATGACATGCTGCGTGATTTAAAACGGAAGTATGTCGATCAACTATGTCTTGTCGTCCACAATTCTGTGCTCGACAGCCACGAGCGCCCTGAAAGAATGAAACCTAAGTTGGCACGCGAAGAGCGCTCGCGGCCAAATCATGGGAAGAGCCGCCGCTTCGAGTAACCCGGCTTTCACTCTAGCGCGAGGATTTGCTGATTTCTTTGCTGGAAAAATTACAGCGGTTCTACCGGCCGATTGCGGCGTACGGCACGAGATTGATCTCTTGCCTGGCTGTAAGTATTGTGTCACACGACAAAGTTCGCTTCAACGGGACCTGGCGAAGCAATTACCGCCTTCTTTAAAGGGTTCCAGCAGGCGAGTCATGTGCGTAAAAACACCTAATCTCATTCCGTCCCTACATTTGCGTCAAAATAGCGACAGGCGGATGGAGGATCTTCCACGCCTACAACTAGCTTAACGACTCGACGATACCAGCCCAGACTCCGATCCTTTGCAAAGAAATGGTTCTCGACACCATATCTGGAAGTATTAATTTATCTTGTTGGACATCACGAACGACTTTACAGATCGTGGTGCGGCCTCAAGATGCTCCTCTCACTGCTATGAGCACGCCTAGCGGCATGCTTTGGGAATGGCTCGTAATGATGTAGGGGCTAAAAAACGCCCCTGCTAATTTCAATCGGATAGTGTTGCATGTGCTCCGCCCATTTTGCAACTTTGACCCAAATTACTTCGACGATATCTTCGTACATATTCGCGCCGCTGCCGGCGTGACCAACCTCACAGCCCACCTCGGACGCCTTCGTCAAGTCTTTGAAGCAATGCGTAAAAAATGCTCTGCGCCAGCCTGAAGAAACTATCTTATGTGCACCAGAAATACCAGTGCTTGGTAGCTACGTCAGCGCGAAAATGGTTCGTGCTTAGCAATAAAAGGATTAATTTATATAAGTTCATGGCCTGTCCCACAAAAGCAGAAATATCTTCGCCAATGGTTAGGGCTAGAAAACTACCTCCATCATTACACCAAGTAATTCGCTGCTGTGATTTACTCATTGTATTAGTTGTTGAAGAAGAACGCCACATTTTTGTGGCGTCAGGAACACCCAGACTAATTCGACACGATCAGCAGAAGGGTTCCAATAGGGCCATTTTTAGTGCTACAAGAAAACTCGAAACCATTTCACGTGTTCAGTGATGCGAGTGATTTCGCTATTAAATGTGCTCTCATGCGACGTGACAGCGAAGGCACAGAATAAGTGATCAGTTATCACTCGCGCCAATCGAATTTAGCTAACCTCAACTATCTTATGCTTTTCAAGGAGTTGTTTAATATGAGATATGCACTCGTCAAGTTACGTGTCTACCAGCTTGGCGAGCAGACGTTCGCACTCTACACCGTTCAGGCCTCATTGCGCACAGCGAAATATAACCCCCATCTCAACTAACACATGGCGCGCTAGCTGTCATTTTTCGCCGATTACAGCTTCGTTGTTCACTACAAGCCTGGTTCTAGCAACATCCTTGCTGACGCTTTATCGCTTCAGCCTGACTATGATCCACGTTCTGCTGTCACGGTTCCTGAGTGACCGATATCGATGACTATGACTAAGAATGTGTTACGTGTGTCAGACTCGATGTTAATGCGACGCGAATTAATGTGGTGAACCCCCTTCCAGTCTACATGGCTGCAGCTTACACCCACAATTTCTTCTACGCGCCGATCGTTCATTACTGTCGTGATCTATCTGATGTGACCCTGCATGATATCACAGCATTGGCTCAAGCCCGAGTTTCGCATTACTCACTCAGAGGCGACATGCTCATGTGCCAGATCGATCAGCTTGACCCCCTCGCATCGTCGACCAACTCGACAAAGATCTAAGTGCTTGTGTTTTTCACGAGCATCATGATAGTACGACTAGTGGTCACATAACTCGCGCAAAGACCCAGATGCCTTTATCGTGCACGTTCTACTGGCCTCACATATATAAGTGGGTCTGCATATGCGCACGGTCACGCGAGATATTTCAACGCGTCAAACCGAGCCTCATTGTGCTCTCTACCGGTGACGACCTAGTCATGGGACTCGGCCAACATCGACTTTATCTTTGGTCTTCCCGCAGAGGCGCAGAGGCGGCACGACATTTTTGCAGTCGTCGACCGCTTCAGCAAGATGGTGCATCTTGCTCCTGTTGCTGCGTCTATTACCGCAGCGGACACAGTGAATTTGTTCATCGACATCGTCTTCAGGTATCATGGTCTGCCTTCAACGATTGTCTCATATCAAGACCCTCCATATAAAGCTGCGTTCAGGTCGCATCTAATTACCCTTCTGGCTACGCGTCTTCTGGTTTCTACGGCTGCCCATACAGAAAAAGATGGGCAGAGTGAGCGCGGAATTAGCTTGCTTAATGACGTTCTACTCATCAACGCCGCATCATTTACGACATAGAGTGCGTTTCTCCCTATGACCGAGATTTCTAGAATAACGCGATTCATGCTTTGACCGATTTGACACCCTTCTTGGTCAACAAAGCCCGTCACCCACGTTCCACTGATCTTCTCGGTATACCTGATATCTTTACTTTTGGTGAGGGAGGGACAATGGACGAGCTGGCATCTACTGACAGTGCAACAACGCCGAGGTCGCCACCTTGTGACCATGGCGACACTATAAAAAGGCTAGGCTCTACTGACGACACAGCAGCGACTGTGTCAACATGTGACCATGGCGACCCTGCGACTGTGTCTGTCACAGAGGGACAATCATCAACAGCTTTTGGGACTGCATTTAACATGGCTTGCACTTGATATCTCGCAAAGTAATCATCAATCTCTGGATGTCGGCGACACGTTTCGGTGTCTTAGACGCCTCGCCACCGATCGATCGTCTTGCTGAAGTCCATCGAGACGGACTGTCAGCACTCTGCCGGTATTGGTAGGGACTGTGGTGGTGCACGGGATGAGGGCTGGGCTTCACCGGTTGGCACACCTCACAAGCACGAATGCACTTGCGCACGATTTGATAATATTGGGGCCAGTAAAAGTCATGACTTACCGTGAGTCAAGTCTTCTCACGCCCACGATGCCCACTAGGTGGTGCATCATGGCACTCACGCAAGATACGCAACCGCATATGATCATGATTGTGGACGATGACACGAACTATGTCGCCGACAATGGCCGTATAATACAGCAACCCGTTGCGTGTTGCGCATCTATCGTCCGCGGAATGTCTATACAAAGCCGGTAAATCTTTGAGTGATTTACGAGATGAAGTGATCCAGTAGTCGCAGAAGAGCCTAATCTTATGCGTAAGCCTTTTTTATGTCATCAAGCAATTTTGATGACGGAATACTAGTGAATTGTGTTGCAAAAGTGGTATCAACCCCAATTTTGGACTACGCAGCCGACTCGAAAACGGGTCGGCCCGACAACGCGTCCGCGACGACATCAAGTCGTCTGGCTTTGTATTCCACGAAGAAGTTGTACTTTGCAAAGAAGGATAGCCACCTCGCCATCCTTTCCAAAACTGTAACTGTTTACGGCCGTGCGCAACGACGCATGATCCGTACAGACTACAAAAGGTCTATCTCCTAGGAGAAGACGCGAAACTTCGCCAGTGTTTACCATGGCAAGGAGTTCCTTGTCATGTACTGCTCATCTGCTTGTAGCTAATGCGACTGATAACAGACGACGCTCTCTGCGCCTTATGCACTGTACTGCATTAACGTACAGCCAATTGCAATATCTCTGACGCCACAGACCACATGGAATGGTCTGCGTTGGTCTGCATTGCCAAGATGGGTTATTGCATCAAGCTCTGCTTTATAACTACAGGGTAACGCTGATAATCCGAGTCTCATGACCACTCTCGTTCTTTTCCAAAAGACGAGAAAGGTGAACGGTCATCTCAGCGCAGTTGCGCGAGTACTTGAGTAAGTACGCCGCTAGACCAAGTCAATTTCTAATTCCCGAAACGTCGACTGAATTAGGCCAGTCGCTAATCGCCTTAACGTTTTCTGGATAAGTACGCACGTCGTGTTTACCTACGATGTACCAAGAATTGGTATTCGCTAGTAGCGAATAATAACTTCTTGAGGTTGGCATACAGCTTATGCTTGTGCATGAGTGTAAGAACCTGACGAACGTGTGTTCTACGAACTTTTACGTCCGTCTATCCTCCCACAGCCCGGCTATGGACGAATGCATCGTTGAAGTAGCTCAGTGCGAAGTCTCGCACAGGTCTCAACAGATTTACATCTGTTGTTTATGACAGGGGCGTTGATCAGCCCTTGTGGCATACTAGCCATTCCCGAACATTTCGATCGGGGTGCTTACTGCCGTGTACGGGATGTCCCGTTCACGCATTAGGATCTGGTAGAATCCATCCATCAGATCCATGTACGAAAAGGTGGTACTCGTTGATATATCATCAATCATTTACGTCCTTACTCGGTATCGGCTTCTGAGCCGATATCATTGCAGCTTTCAACTTGTTGAATGCGTGCACTATCCGCCACCCTCATGTGGCCGTTCGCACACAGAAGGCCGAAGAGCTGTGAAGGGAGGTTGAGTCTCTCACATAACCCGCAGATAAGCAATCGGCAGAGAATATGTCGATCGGAAGTACTTGTTCACGAGGCAGTGGCCACTGCTTCATGACACAGTACTTTGAGCCCTGTTCGGGCTCGAATTTATGTCGAGTGCCTTTATCCAAGACAATTCGCATGGTTCGTATTAAGGGAACGCTTTCTTGCATTTAATCAAATCCTTATGTAAAGGATGTTCCTGAAGCGAATCCCAAGATTAAGACGTGTACCGCTCAATCCGAGTCCTCTCATCGAGGATACCTTCGTCCATCGATGAGCTGCTGAGGTCCCGTTAGCTCTCAGCAAATACTACTGCAGACCGAATGTCGGTCACGTATTCGTCCTTCGTGACGAGGACACAGATCCGCTCGATATTAACACTAATCAGATCTCGCAAGAACCGTTTCGGTTCTAGCGTTGGCAAATGCGTGTTCTCCGAAGTCAACTTTGGAGGATTGATCAGATCAAGTGCATCAGCGCCTAAACTTTATCCGTCATTAACCAAGACATGCAATGTCTCGGTTTATTCCTGGAAGATATTTTGCACGGTCTGGGGACTTACCCCTCAGGCTGATCAGGTCTCGTACTTCACCAAATACTGTTTGAGTAGTTTTTTACTTAAGTACGTGGGGACTTATTCCCTCGACGTCTTCTAGCTGTGATTGCGCTACCACTGCTAGATCCTCTACGATCAACTCCCCATCCGATATAGGATCATCGTGTTGCCATGTGCGGGAACTGGTTTATTCTTACTTGGATGTCGCCCTCAGGCGTACGCTCATGTCCCGATCCACACGACTCGTTTGAGTGGCGGACCTTCGGCGCTTCCTGTGCATCCGCACAGCCGCTGGCAACTTCCTCCATAGTGTGATGCGATGTCACACTGTGAATTTGTGCAGTAATTTTCACGGTTTGGTGGTTCCAGCTGACCTTGGCTCGTGCATTTTATGCCAGGGTTCCCTTAGGATGACAGCAATTTGCCACCCAAATTAACTACGATGAATTTATTATTGAGCCACAAATCTTCTAGCGTGTAATGAAATTTCACTATATATGTCATCTCTGCTATCGATGCGCCTGTTGCGAGGCGCACATTCATCCACGTTGGAGAAATACCTCGCTTAACGAACTTGAGTCTACGATTTATTAGCAACTGGCGACGCACAAAGTTGCTCGGCGCCCCACAGTCAGCTCAGGCACGAAGTGACAATTCTTGTGCCACTTTAAACTCAAGATTATGAGGGTTGCCTCATCATCAAGCACGGATACACACAATAATTATAAGTCCAGAGCAACTTTCAATAGAATTTTGAGGTTGCTGGATCAGTAGGGCGCTCCACCCCTACTGACCCTGACCGTTTTCTGACGTTCCACCACGATGTTGTGACTTCGCAACAGCGTCGGACTCGCGTCCGGTGCCCTTCCTTGGCAGAAGGCCGATCTCTTTGCTCAGTGATTCGAGACGCTGGGCGTGAAGACTACACTCGTAGGCGTAGTGCCCTAACTTCTGACAGCGTATGCACTTTTGTAATCTCTTACATTTGAAGAGCGAGTTCTCTCGCTCTCAACACTGCAGAGGTCCATTGGGTTTGGACTTCACGCCTCCAATCGTCTCGAAAGATAGTAGCGATTCAATCAAGTATGAGCCCGTATCACAATAAAGTCCTCCTACACCGCAGTTGTTATCGCTTTCTCGAGCGACTTCAACTCGACGCGTAACAGGTAGTTCCTCACGGGACCACCTGTAAAGCCCTGTTAGAATATTGTGATCAACACGATTTCACTTACAAGGTTCGCAACCATTCAACTTGCAAGGTAACGAACGTGCTGAGCGTAAGCGTGAACGTCACGATCACTTTATTTTATCTTCAAGAGATCTGAAAGAGTCCTGAACTCGGCTCTTGGCGGCTCAAAAGTTTAGCTGAGCAAAGTCTTAAAGACTGCCAACGATACAAACGCGTTCGTATCGTGTAATTGGAGTATCAGAACCCAAGTTCTTGCACCCTGACAAACTCGATTCGACAAGTGCAAATTGCATATCCTCATTTTCGATACGGCGAGCCTTGATGACATCGCCTTCCCTTTGAGGAACCATCTTAACAAAAAGTATTCCTCAACTCCCCGGTACTTGGAGACTTCTATCTTCGGAGTCTCGCGTCGACGCTCACGTGTCGACGCTGCAGAACCATACTGAGACTGTTGCTGTCTCAGGAGCTCAGTCTTCTGGTGACCTTGCTTATGCAGCAGGTCCACTCAGCTCGCGACAAGATAATGTTCTCGTCGCAAGAACTTGGCGATTACAGAATGCTGATGGTCCCTATTTCTTGATATTAGCAGAGACCAGACAGCTTCTTCGCCAACGGTAGATCTCATTCGTTCTACCGCGCTCCATTCGACATCACTCAAACAGGAGTAACTTTTACGGATACCGTAAAAGATGTTGTCGCCCTCCTCGTCCAACATGTTCATGTTGAAAGGTTTTGTGGTCCTTGGACGGACTACGAATTGCTACCAGGTGTAACATGGCACCGGGGCGACACACTGGACAAAGATTGCGGTGCTACTATGTTAGATAGCATTGTGAGCGCTGCCTCGCTACCTCTTTAAACTACGCAAAAAAGGGAAAGCAACTAGGAACCGACTACTTACTGGTAAAGAAAACCGTAGTAAATATGAGAATATCCTAATTATTAGCCACTGTTTCAGTCCTAACTTAACTACATTTATCTACAAAAGTGAGTGCAAGAATCTTGCTCATCACTCATTGCGCGCGTCCATCGTTGATAGGACCGCTAGAGCTGGCTGATCTGGATTATTTTATCAGCCGTTCAGTGAGTGTTTCTGAAAATTACCCCTTATGGTGATATTTACGAACATAATCAACCTTTATGATAATACTCCAATTAAAAGTATCAAGGGTCAATAATGTAGCAGGCTCACCGTTACATTGAGAGCCTGTTAGCGAATTGTTGAGCGAGAATCCGATGAGATCAGCAAGGACTGATGCTTGACCGTCACGTCCACGAGAGTTATGCCCATAAAAAGGGTGAGATGGGGTTGTGTTGTGATCATGGTCTACACAAATACATTCCCGAATGGTATCGCTTCCTCAATGATGGTTAAACCGGCAGAGAAGGTGAAATATAACTGTCTTACCACATTACGTCTGCACCTTGACGCGGCAATAGAGTTCGGGCTAACATAGATGCTACCTGCCTTCAACTAGCCCACAAGCTCTCAGCGATGGGATGATTGCATGGAAATGAGCAATTGTGATACGACTCAAACACCTTGTATTGCTGCCGTTTGAATGGCACTTCTTTGCAGGATCTTTGCCGCTTGGTAGGGGAAGATAGCGCACTTGAGGTTGAAGCTGGAAATGATCCTGAGGCGTCGTTTTCCACAATCCGACAGCCGACCACCAGTACGGCTGTCGGATTCTGGACTGGTCAATTCTGCAGCGCTCGTAAAGAGAGACGCTGGATACAATGCTTGAGCCAATGTCAGCTACAGTAGCTTTGAGTGCCTTTGATGCAAAGCAATGGATAAAAGCTCGTGAGACTGGGGACCAAGAATTGATGCAAATTATGTATGGGAGCTAGTGGATCGGTCTCATGGAGTAAAGTTGTTACAGAACTAGTGGGACTTTGTGCGGATACGAAATGTAAAAGGGGAAGTTTGCCGATATCGCACGCACAATGGCTCTGGTCGGGTCTGCAAGCTGTTTCAACGCCTAAACAGCTTAAGACGAGCACCCCGCGTTTGGTACAAAGTGCTAGACAAGTATCAGATAATTTGCGGAGTACCCTAAGTAGTACAATCTAGAAGATATTTTACGAGACAACATAAGAATACGAATTGAACCGTCAGTTTTAACAAAAAGTAAAGATGCACCACGTCAAAACGAACCGACAGTCTGGACTATAATTCATCTGATTCGACGAAACTCTCCTTCTCTATTCCAACCAATCACAATGATCTGCAGCCATCCTTTCGGGTTTTGTGGTGGACATTGACTTCAAAGACGGACCAGCACCATGGCCAAGGTACAGCCTGTCTTCTTGCTGCATACATGCCAGTAGGAGCCATTGTCAGCTAAAGCTGTGTACAGGACAATATCATCAAGACCTCGTACATCCGACGGCGCTGTTTTCATTGAAATACATGCGCTACTCGTCAAGTTATAGCGCTTCAAACAAAGAGTAGACTGCTGATCCGCTGGGACTAACCCGATGATCTCTTGCTGGATTATCCTGTAGGGAAAAGCCAAGAACGTGGTGATCAAGATGCTGAGCGCAGCCGGCACGGGGTACACTCCTACTCTATGTAGTACACAAAGTCGTAGATAGAGCGTGCCTGCTGACGATGGTCTCGACGTGCTTTTGTTCGGCTCCTCTCTTCTCTTTGTGTCTGCTTCCACAGCTTCTTCTACACTACGACGAAGAACCCGCGTAACGTTACGAGGAAGCTCTCCCTTCGGAAGGTAGGTCAATGGATCCATTCATGTCGATGCTGGATGTCTGGACGGACTCGAGCTTGTGAAGAACTCATTTGGTCGGTGCTTGTTTGAATTCGTAGTACGACCCGATCGTCCGACAGCACGTGATTTTCAACGAGGCCAAGATCAAGAAGGGATGAGAGAGCACGTCGGGTGTTGTCCGGTTCCGATGCTTTTGTTCGTAAATCGACCCACCGTTTGCTTGGGCGGTACACGTAATGGCAATACGCTTGCATACTTGTCCCGTTGACTCCCGTGTTTGTCTACAAAAGGCGTCGCCCTTTTTTGATCATAAATGTATGGCTTGCGTCGGACGTGACGACGACATCGGCGGTGCCACTTTCGATAGCTGATGACTCTACACGGTCAGGAACGTCAACGACAATGAGATCGGACGGAGCTGCGGGCTCGGGATCTTCGCTGAAGAACTCATGCTGGAGTGCCTTGGACGCTGAGATACGTTTCTTTGGATCGAGCTGCAGCAATTGAGACAGTAGATCGACGCCAGCAGCTGACAGCATTGAAAATTGCTCGGCTAGCGGTGTCGGGTTCGTGTCCTTAAACCGGAGGTAAAACGGCAGCTGACTTGCTTCGCTCCATCCGTTCTCAGTTGGAGATCCCAACGCAGCGAAAATCTTGCTCAGCTGGTCAATGTCCGAGGACCCATCCGCCAACGGACGACGCAGCAACATCTCGGCAAAGATGCAGCCTACCGACCACATGTCGACTTCCCAGCCATATCGCTCTTCACCAAAAAAGATCTCGGGTGGCCGATACGCCCGCGTAACAACTTGCACCGACCGCTTGGGGTTCACCTTCTCCTCTATGTTAGCCCTGGCGTCCGTACTTCCTTGATCTTCATCTGCACCTGCTGGATCAATCAAGGTCGCCATGCCAAAGTCCGTGATCTTGGCACATCGCAGCGTCTTGGACAGCAACAGATTGTTGGGCTTTAAATCTCGATGGAGAATCCCTCTCGCGTGCAGCTCGTGCACCCCAAGCAGCAGCATCTTCAAGTTCGCCTTCACTTGCGCGATCTCCAACGTCGGCACACTCTCCGTCGCACTAATCAGCGTCTCAAGGTCGCTGTCCAGATATTCCATAACCAGGTACAGCTTCCCCCGACGCTCCACAGCTTCCAAGAGCTACAATGGTCCAGAACGATAACCAGAACCAGAACCATAACCGTAACCAGAACCATAACAGCACCTCTAATTAGAATAAACACCACAATAAACCCTAACCCGCTCGTCGGATTCGTACGGACGGACCTGTACCACGTGCGCCGCGCCCCGACACTTGGCGAGCATTTCGGCCTCGTGTCGTGCTTCTTTTAGTGGCCCCAGCACCTTCTTGATCGCTACAGGCGCGCGCGAGTCGGCATGGTAGCCGAGGTACACGGTACCATACGTGCCCCGTCCAATCTCCGAGTGCTTCTCGTACGCGCCCAGTCGCTTGCGTGCGTCGCCGTCCACCACCCGGCGCTTCATTGACTGACGGAGGTCGAAGACGTACGTGCGTACGTACGTGTGCCAACGGATGCGCATAATTTCGTCCAATCAGATGCCGCGCTCATGTATTCTGAAGTAGCACAAACAGCAGCCTAGTCGCAGCGAAACCCCGTCGTCCTTTAGAGCACGAAATAGAGTCCCGTATCCGTATCCGCATACGCAGCGACGAACAAAAAGAGCGAAAGAGACAGAGAGGACAGCGGACCAAGTGACGGCCGGGTAAAGTGGCTGTCTATCTGTCTATCTCTCTCTTTCTCTCTCTATTCGCCGTCGATGGCGCCCGTTTCTTTCCGTCTGAGTATGTGACGTCCGTCGCGGTTCAAAACCCGCGGGGAACTCACGAGAAAGAGAGCGGGAGAGACCGTTTCCAGTCGTCGTACACGTTCCGGTCGGTCGGTCGTTCATTCTCCTTCGCTCCTGCCGCCTCACGCACAGAGACGTCCACTCGCGCGTCCACTCGCGCGTCCACTTATAAACTCTTATAGTAAAGTGGACCGACAGCCATGCCGCAGCACACTGCGACCACAACAGGAGCAGGAGCCACTGCAGTCATGACGACGCCAGTCACCTCAAGAACGAGCAAGTGCGTCCGCTGGTCCACTGTGACCGTGTACGAGTTTGGCGTGACTCTGGGCGGGAGCGCCGTCCCCCGTCGTGGTGGACCGTCCATTGGGCTGGCGCGTACGCCGCAGCACGTGTGGAGCACGACACTGGAGACGGTGCGACGGTGTGGGGACTTGGCCCTCACACGGCCGAGCAACGACGTGGTGGACGGCGCTAGTGGACGGGAGCAGGAGAGGGAAGAGCGGCACAAACGTCGCGTCCAGCGGCGCAGGAGACGCGTGCGATGGCTCAAGCCGCTGGAGCGCATTTCCATGTTGACGAAGGCTGGCTGCAGCGAGGAGCGCATTTACCGCATGATGATGGAAAGCTCGGACATTGCCATGTCGAGGAGGCTCTGCGTGTCGGTGCAGCGTCAAGTGGCGGCGTGAAGTGGCGGCGGACGACGGTGGACGAGAGGGAGGGGGAGGGACGTGGTCTCGTGTTTCTACGACGGAGAGCGGACGGATAGTGGACGACTGTGTTTTACCTTCTTTTTGAGATGAGTGAAGAGATGGAGGGGGAGAAGTGTATACACGAGCGAGTAGAAGATGGAGGAGGCTACTATTGAATGGACGGAGGACTATTTACAGGGCACGAATGTGGCAGCATTCGTGGTAGTTATTACAGCAGCACTGCAGGACAGCAAAGTGCCCGACAGTCCTAGCCAGCATCCGCCTACATGCAATAAGCCCGCATCAATCGACGCGCTATTTAGCATATTGTCTTGGCGTCGAGGTCGTACCTGTCTCGAGTCCTCTTTTGCGGTCATGGTGCTCTGCTGCAGTTGCTGCCGTCATTCGCACGCGTGTTACTACATTGATACAGGCCACACAAAGCCATCATGACGGTGGACGACACACGATACACGATCATGAGTATGCGCGGATGTGAATCTCACGGTACACTTCAGCCAGCTACGTCAAACTCGTACACCGTTGACGGTGGACCAGCGGACGCTTTGATCGTACTGGGCTGTGGCTGCGAAGATTCGGAGGAAGCAACCGGAGACCTGGAACACGATGCCCATCGCTTGCAACTCTAGTGGATGTGTGGTCTTCCGATTCCGCACCCACCCACCCATCCACCCATCCACCACTTCCTCCCCTGTCCCTCGCCATCGCTTTTTTCGTCCGCTCGCAACAGATGCCACGTCCATTGTTTACGATTCAGCCAGCGTGGTAGCTCAATATCGTCCGCTTGCCCTAACCCCGTCCACCTGCAAGCGGACGTATCGCGTCATAGTAGAAAACTTGGTGCGCATAACCGCTGCGACGGAACAGCACATAAAGCCAGGGAGACTCGCGCCATTGCTCCGGCTATTTATTACAGTGACTTCACGCTCGGATTCGATCGGAAGTGCATCGCTGCTAATAGTCAGAGCCGTTTTTGTCGCGTCTCGTTCCATGAGACCGCTTGTTGCTAGTTGTCTGCAGTGATAGTGCAGCACTGCTAACAAGCTGGGATCGCACAAACTAGGTCACACAAATCATCTACGTGATTGGACCCCATGCCAGCAAACGGTAAGAAGACAGAGAGACGAGATGCCCACTGTAAACACTTTCGCGTGCACGCGACTTATCATGGTAGTGCTGCAATACAGCAAACCCGAAATCGTCTGTGCGATGTCCTATCGACTCCAGATCATCAGATTTCGTCGTTCCTCGCGACGCGTGGATACAGGCGAATGGAATGACGCATCTCGATTTTGTAGTGTCTGCACCATCATGACCAAGACATACCGCAAGAAATTTCAACACAACTCAATCAGGCGCTGCCGTGTCGATGAATGGTTTCCACACGATATTTAATACACACACGTGAGCAGGTTGATCGTGTTGAGTCCGCACTGCCCCACACGTCAATGAGCAGCTGCACTGGCAATACGCAAATCCTATCCGAACATCCATGAGAACGTCGACTGAATTCAACGACCGTGGGTACTTCCCACGCAGTAGGAATGGAGGTTCATTATGCGAGGACCCTCGATTTTACACGCGTCTTTTCAACTATAGATCCGCGTGTGAGATAAATGTCGCCGAACATCTGCTACAATTGCATTGTGACGACAGCGTCCGCTGCCTATGAGAACATACGGACTCAACAAAGTCGTATATATTTCGTCCGCTCTTGAACTCCATACAACTATCTGTATGACGGGAGGGGGGGGTTACACGAGTTCTCGTCACTTTTGTAGCGAGCAGAACGCTGCTGCCCTCAGTCTTTGTGGTCAAGCAGATGGACGATAGTGATCCCAGAATAACTAGCACAACAAGCAGGTGAACCACCACACCGGATACTGTGCAGAATTAGATAAATAGCTGCATCTCGTTTGTTGGCTGCTCATCGATGGGATGGCAAAGACATGCATCCATGTGGCACTTGATCACAGCGAGTCAGTCAGTCACTGAATGAAGACACACCCTGCCAACGAAGGCAGGAAACAGTAGATGCAATAGAATGCAGCTTGTATTGTCGATAGCCTGCATGTTTACTGGTACCAAAACACACAATCAATAACTTAGCCCTTCCGCTTGGTGCTTGTCCCACGACGTCGTATGTGCAAAGTGCCCGTGCTGTCTGTCTTCCGTCTTCCTTGTCGTTGTTCATGGCCCTTGCTTCGTGCCAGGAACTGCTTATACGTAGTCCACAGGGATCATGTGTGGCCGGTGGACGAACGGGGAGACACAGGGACGAGAGGATGGAGGAGCCTGCCGCCGCTGCTGTCTCTTGGCTTCTTTCCGCTCGGCAATGTCCTCCACAAGCGTCCTCCGACGCGAGCAGTTGATGATGTTTGCTTCGCGCGAGAAGCGCAGGATCATGCCCTCGCTCACACCCGCGCTCTGGAGCAACTGCACGCGCTCGGTGGGTGTGAAGCGGTGCACGCCCTCCACGCGCTCGGCCATTTGCCCCACCTCGGTCGTCCACGTGAACTCGGGCTTGTCGCTCAATCCAATGGAGGGACCGCCTTTGCCAGGCACGGAGCTGCCGCCCAGTCCGACGCCAAACTCGTGGACGGTGATCGTGGACCACCGCAGCCGTTTCTTGGTCTTTTGATGGGGAAGAGCCACAGAGTCATTGGCAATGGACAATGAACGAACGTGCGGACGCTTCAGACGGCGTCGGTCAGGTGAAGCCTTTGGCACAGTGGACGACGTGGTGGAGCAGCTCGTGGCTCCTCCACTGCGAGTGGAGCTAGTGGACGCCATGGAGTTCACTTGGAACTGCGGGTGCATGGCAATGTCTGCTCCGTCGCGAGCTTCCATTGCGTCTTTCCCAGCCATGACGAGTACTCTCAATGCGGGAGCGGAGAAAAAAATGTGCGTGGTCAAGTGACGCGAGTGCGATGGAGACTTTTGGTGTATGCGCTCCGCTGGCCTTCAGGCTCCGCTGGCCTTCGGTCGTGAGACGCAGTATGTTTTGTTGACCTCCTGTCCTTAATTGCGACCGGTGTATCTCAAGGAGCGGACGGGGTCCGCGAACTGGATCTGAAGCAGTGGACGCTGAGCGGACGAAGCAGCCTGTCTGCCGCACAAACACGTTAAGCTTACACTGGCATGACTTAAGATCGTTACCCTACGCCTCGTCCGCTCTGGTGCCACCAACCAGCACTGACTTGCGAAACGTCGTACATTTGGGGAAGTCGTTGTATCATTGCATTAACTAGGGTACACTACTGACCAAGAGACGTAGACGGCATCCACTTCTGCCACGAACGTAGTGACAGTCAGTAAGCTTTCAAACAGGTCACTGGTACTACAGCTAGTCAGTTCATTATGACGTTGCCATCAATCGCAAGTTGTTAGGTAAATGCATCCATTCGCGACTGTTAGTCGATTATGTGATGAGCTATTGAGTTGTAGTACTTCCACTTGAACGACTTTACGTGCAAGTGAGCGGTGCGTCCAGACTTTCTGTATCGACTATGAGACGGTTCGTAGTATACAACAGAGCGAATGATTGCTGTCGCACTGGTGAAAAGCCTTTCGCTCTGCAGACGACGCATGATCTGTCCATTCGATTCATTGGGTCGCTGGTCCCTATCGAACTGTCTTTTCGAGCTCTGATCGTAAGGTCGGTGCAACAACAGCGGCAAATGCTTTCCACGCACGACACTCGACTTTTTCAAGCAGTTTTAATTACTCACGAGCGTCGTCAAAGGGCACCGATACAAATTACAGTCGCCCATCACAATGGACGCTGCACCGGAACGTACTTTACAAGTCGGACCCTATTCGTTTGCTCGACGTCTAAGTATGTGGTATCGTCATGTGACGGTGTTACGCATCATAGTACCCGAACATCATGCAACACAGTACTTACAATTCCCTGAATCAAATAAAAATAGTAGGCGGTGCAAACCATTCTCAGATCAAATGCTATTTGTGCTGTAAAACGTTTTATCCGACCATAAAGATGATCGTATAAACACTTGACTTGTAGCATGTACGTACACATGTGAGCACATGCTACGTCTGCTCATGCAGCAGTGACGCATTCAAGTCTTCCTTGCAAAGACCAGTCGAGCGATCTTTGAGCTTCACGTACCACTTCAAGTATATCAGTGGCAGCGTGACGACCAGAACAACCACAAGCACGAGACTTTGAGTCCACGCCTTGACGACGATGCTCACCATCAATACGTACAGTGCCAATTGAGCGATGACTATCAAGCCCGAGCACGCGAGATCAGCATAGTTTTCCGCGTCAATTGTAGCGATCATCTCCTTCGTGAAGCAAATGCGCTTGATGTCGCTCCAGGCACCCGGCGGACGTGCAAAGCGGTAGAATCGTCGCAGTACCTTGTCAGACTCAGGCCGAGTCAAAAGGCAGGCCGCAACGGAGATGACCCCGGAAATCGACGATATGATGGCGAAAGCCTGAATCTCTTCAAGCAACGGCACAAAGCTGCGCCACAATATGAACACAATGCAGGGAGAATGAGCCACGATAAAAGCTGGTATGAACGATGCAAACGTACATGAACACAGTGAACGCTGCGATATATCCCGTGACGACCCCGAGCAGACAGCTCAAAGCATTAAAGCGTTCCCAATACCACGAGAAGAAGAAGGGCCAGATGAGGCCACCCGCCATGGAGATGGCCATGAAGCCCCAGATGCGATTGATGGTGCTGATATCTAGCGAGAGAAAGAGACCAGCCAGCATTACGAAGACCGATGACGACCGCGCGTGCCACAATAGTTGACGTTCCGATGCATTGGGGTTGATCAGAGCCTGGTAAATATCCACGGTCCAGTACGACGACGAACTGTTGATAGTTGTGTCGAAAGTAGTGAGTGCTGCTGCTAAGAGAGATGCTAAGACGATCCCCTTTACACCCACGGGCAGCACCTTACTGATCACAACGGGCACCACGCGCTCCGGGTCAAGCACAACTCCAGCATGCTGTATTGAATAGTGGATGCCCATCACGGCAATACCACCACTGAAGGCCCAGCGCAGACTCAATAACACCATGGCCAGAAATGTCTGCGATCGCACTTCACGCTCGGACTTGGTTGCAAGCACGGTTTGAAGCCCTGAACCACCAGGCCCAGATGCTGAGCGCATCATCTGCAGCAACGAGTAGGAGACCAAAATGAGGGCGAAGGAATTATACATCGAAAAGGAGGCCTCATCAGGTAAACCCAAGGAGCTCGGTGGTACAGCTGATACCCACGCACTTCGTGTAGTGCGTACTTCGATGTACTCAGGCTCATCACGCACCGTCTTGCTCGGCAAGAATACGGAGAAATGATCCGGAAGGTGCACCATGAAGCCCATCCCCGCGACAATGACGAACGACACAAACATGAAGAAGCTCTGGTACACGTCAGTGTACACAATGGTAGAGAATCCGGACACGACCGTGTATAAAATCGCCACGACCATCAAAATAGCCGCTGCCCAGAATTCAGATGGCAATCCAAACCACTCTGGTAGCTGTACAAACTCGGTGAAAAACTTCCCTGCGTGCACACAATAACAGAACGAACGCTGCGTGAGCTACCAGCTCGCTTTCCCTTCACAACAACGCTTCGTTTCAACAACACGTCGTTTCAACAAAGCGTCGCCTCCCACCTCCCCCTACAGCAAAGTACGTCGTCGAAAGCACGCCACTAGTCAAGGCTGCAACCGCAATCATCGTCCGCAGCAGCACAGCACGCGTGTGCGTCCCGAACCGGAACTTGATCCTACCCACAGCAGCAGCAGCAGCAACAACAATAACAGCAACAAACATTCAAACCACAACGTGAGCAATGTATCCCGCTTTAGCAGCCACCACCCGTCCCCCTCCTTTTTTTTCTTCCATACAACAATACATCCACGCCATCACTCACTCACCATTCTCCTCTCGTCTTGACTGGACAGCGATGTGACAACTTGCCCGTGTAAGCCAATTGGAAAGCCAGGAACAAGCACAACCCGCCACGGATCTCCACGAACATGCCCTTCACGCCCAGAGCATAGACCAGCGCCGTATTGATCATCGTGCCCGAGATGTCAACGTACGAGCTCACGTCGGCCACTGCCAGTGCGTACCAGGGAAGCTGACGAGCTCCTAGATAGTATTCCTCCAGTACTCGCGCTTTAGTCTTGACTGGCTGGAGGCTCTTCTGGAGCGTCTCGTCGTCCCTGCGAAGCTGCTGACGCGCACTTTGCTCTCGAAAGGTAAAGAAGAGACCGACGAGCAGGACAGAGATCATGTAACTGACACAGAGAGCGAGGTCCAGCGTCCCGAGCTCGATCACGGAGCTCATGGCGAGAGCGGAGCTCTTCATTGCGAGTTTCGTGCAAAGAGATGGGTACAGGATTGCGGTACCATGTACCACTCACCAGCTGGAAGGAAGGGACTGCGTAGACTGTGTGTGTGTGCTAAGTCCGACACGTGCGGCTGGGGGTTGAAGTTTACGCTTTGGTTTGACGACGGACTGGTTTTCTTTCATTACACGGTTAGCTTACCGCACTTAGAGCCACGTGCGGACGTGTGTGGGAGCTTTTATTTCGAGCTCTGGTGGTAAACTTTCCACCGACTGTGTGTGGTACGTAAGATTTACAAACTGTCCCTCTTGACGGTTGAAATGGAGTGTGTGCGGAACTTACAGCCGTTTCAGCTTCTCGACTTCGTTGACTTCCGTGAGACATTCTCGACGCGAATTATAGCTACAAAAAAGAGGGATCAAAGCAGGGGGTTCTTTCCAGGTGGGGAATGCAGAAGGTGTACTTCTCGATGCCATGCGACGTGTGTAATCGTAGTATTTGAGAGTGGACGAAGGACAGAAACCGGACTGGCTCATTGCGTCGGAATTTTGTCCACAATTGCGAATACACGATCACGGCCCGATAGAGCTCGACCTTATTGATGGAGTGTACATTTCCACGTAAGCCGCCAATCGGTCCATATCCCCCGTGCCAATATGCAACAATTGCAACCTTTTGGTCTATTTATTCAATTGCATGAACCAGGGACAACATTCTTCTGAACGTTGTTACCATTAGGCTCGTCAGCGATGTTCACGGTACGGCCTTTGGCTATGTTCAATGCATTCGCAGCCGTGATCAGATCAGACCTTGTAGAGACTCTACCATACTGCAAAGAACGACACATGCGAAGGTCTAATAAACACGATCAGGCAGTTCCAATAGACAATTGTAGAGACAAGGATCGATCTGTGCATCCGAGCAGCAGAATCACATGCCTCCACCCATCCGTCGTTATTGTCGTCGCGCTTCATTCGCTCGACTTCTCATCCATCTTGATAGCGTTTACTCACTTAGACGACTCTACCGGCGGCATCGTTGTAGTATCTCAGTCCGTCTTCTTTCAAATAACTTAAGCCCTCATGGAAAACACGATGCCTTCCAAGATACAGGCAAGACAGCCATCAAGTACATGTCGTCCGTCCTGATCCTGGGCACGAGCACTGCATCTTTACGCGTAGCTGACAGGAATCATGCGTGGTCGTTGCAAGTGCACGGAACATGGAGGATACTCCAGCCTCGCCTGCTCTGCGCTGCGCTTGCAGTTCGACTTTCGAGACGTCTCCTTTTCCCCCTCCTTCTCAGTCTCGTGCTCTGCTCTCTCCTCCCCGCTCATGTTGGACCGACGACGCGAGCTCAAGATGATAGTGGCCTCACGTGCGTGACGCGTGATGATGCCATCCGGGATGCCGGCAGCCTGCAGTAAGCGGACGCGCTGGCTGGGCGAGAAGCGATGCACGCCCTCACTGCACTCGGCCATCTCGCCAACCTTTGTCGTCCACGTGAACTCGGGCGTCTCTGCCAGACCAATGGGCGGCCCGCCCTTGTTGGAAATGGCGCTGCCTCCCAGACCGACGCCGAACTCGTGCACAGTGATGGTCGACCACGTCACGCTCTTCTTGGACGGGGTGGACATCGACAGGTTGGCTCTGCAGTCCCCGTCCCGACCGTCGTCCGCCTTTGCTGTCTCGATGCAGAGTGACTGTCCACTTCCAACACGATCGATGGAGTCGGTCTTGACTGCAATTGGAGACGGTCTGCCAGCGTCGTCCAGTGCCGATGAGGTGCAGGTGGTTGGCGTTGAGGTGGTGACCTGTCCACGGCTACAACTGCCACGTCTTGATGCGCTGCTCGACGACCTCATTGACTTTGAAGGTTCGTTTGCAATGCCACAGATGATGATGATGATGATGGAGGATGGAGGATGGAGGAGATGATGATACGTGCGAGACACTGGCACTGCTTTGGAAGCTGCTGCTGTGACTACGCTACTGCAGCAGCTGCTGCTGGTTTACTGTCGTTGGGTTTGCGGGGATGTGGGTGGACGGACACTCTCGTCCGCTACTCGTCCGCTGTTCGTCCGCTCCTATGTTCGTGCTAGGTACGATGTGTCTTGTGACTGTAGCATGCACTCACTTTCGAAAAGGCGCGGACGACGTTTATATCGCGTCCGATCCGACGACTACTGCGACCGACACGACGGCCGCCCATCGCATTCCGACCACGTCCTCTCATAGTGAACTCAAGATGTACTTGTCGCACTTGGCAGCGCTGAATGCAGTCAGTCAGTACTTGCACGTAGCTGCTGATTGATGAAAGACTTATCGCAGCGACGATGGACGCGAGACCGGAGACGTACGTCGTTGAGTCCGCTGCCTTGGGCGCTGGTCCGAGTGAGTTGCTGGAAACAGTCCGTCCATCGACGTCCTGGTACACTCGATCGACACTCGCGTGATGGACCTGCCAGACTTGATATTCAACCGCTTTTGACTACGACCACCGGACGCAATCCGGAGACTTTCAACGACTCACTCTATGCACGGATCACGCGCTCTGAATATCTAGATAAAGTTCAAGCACCAGAACTAAAAGCAAAAGAAAAGGCAGCTGGGTGCGCGACCCGTCGCTGTTGCAGCTGCCGCTTTCCCTCGCCAAGTCGACTGACCATCTTTCTCATCGCTCTAGTTGTGCCCGATGGTTGTTCTTCCCACTCGAGAGTCGTCTCGATTACAGCTCGATGTGAGACCGAATCCATCCACCACCCACTTTCAGGAGAATCGATTGTCACAGGTACGTCCACTGAGTGGACATATGGCGGTCCGCCTCTCATCTGGACGTAACTGCCGTCATTATAAAGTGTGCACAACCGGTCCACTTTCACAATAATGGCCGCTGTGTTTGCTTTGCTAATGCTGCGTATCATCGCGCTGTAAAATCGGCAGCATCATATGTGGTGGTACCTTGACGACTCATGCTCACGTCAAGTAATTGCTCACGTTAATTGATAACCGTTGGTGTGCCTAAATGTAGTTGGTAGGTAGTAAGTGGAGAGTCTTAGTCACTGTAAACTTGAGTGCTAGTACTAGATAATGTAACGCGAACGTCCGCTAAGGAGGCTATCAAGCACTTTTCGAGTATGTTTGGTCAACTTGACTGTACTAGCATCATAAATCTGTACATGTTTAGCAATCGAAAGCACATCTGCGACACGAGATCGATCGAATAACATTTACGGGATATGAATGTAAAACTACTCCGGCAATTCGTTTTTAGATCCATTACTGCAGACTGTCCCAGGGATGATCGTTCAGAATTTCGTACATTCGGAACTGTAGCGAGCAGGGTTGACAGCCTTCCCCACTTCAACCAGTTCTACCACCACGTTTCTGTCGATAGCCACTGTTTCTCCTGTGTTGTATATAGTCTCTCGCGAGCTCCAGTCTCAGTCGCTCCAACTCATCTCACGTTTCCAAGATCCTATTTACGCATTTGTCAGCAGATCCGATCAGGACAGTTGACGGAAAAGCACAACTAGGGTGGGTTTGCTTTCTCCAACTTCGCCAGAGTTGCGTTCCAACTCTTCAGAAATCGTTATCGTAACCTTCGTACTCCGTCACGCTTGACTTCGGTCATGTTTTTACGTTGTCAGATGACAATGGTGTTGCCCGTACCAACAGGAAGAAGCAACCCATTCGGCATCATTTGAACTGTCGGTTGTCAGTATTACTGGTTGCATATTGACTGGAGTGGGTACGACAACTAC
This sequence comes from Peronospora matthiolae, assembly GCA_921007115.2. Classification (NCBI taxonomy): domain Eukaryota; phylum Oomycota; class Peronosporomycetes; order Peronosporales; family Peronosporaceae; genus Peronospora; species Peronospora matthiolae. The sequence goes on along the minus strand of CAKLBY020000058.1, from coordinate 637,907 downwards.
TCGGCGACTCGATGTCGAAAACGGTCTCGATCTCGTTTCATCAATGACATCAATTCGTATAAAGACCATTCCTTGCTACACTTTGCCACAAATATCGCGACCATAGCGAGATAAAAGCGACCATGAACACCTGCAGGTATCCGTAAGTGAAACGAATGATCAAAGTCTTCCTCCGAATCAAGCCATCGTAGCTGTGCAGGCTTTCATGTTAATCAAATATGACTTGATGAAATGACGGCTGGAGAAATCTTGGCATCTATCATGTTCGTTTGAACGCTTCCAGAACCAACGATAGTCAAGGGAACAATTGCTGCAGCTCATCAATCACGAGTGGGGATCTCTGTTTATTTGCCAGCAGCAGCACGATCTGAGAGCCTTGTGACATGGCCAGGAAGCAACGTTCGACCGAAAGCGCGTAAAGTGCTCAACATCTGCTGCATTTACGTCGAATCCACAGCCCTCACCGGCTGGAGACAAATTTGCGGACACAGCAAGTTGCGTCGCCAGTTGCAAGACTCAGAGGACGGTTTGATTTTCCTGCGAGAGCCTGGTCTTCTCTTCGGAAAGAGGAGCTTCTCCGACGGACTCTTGCCTTGACTGTTGTGACACTTCACGATGCTCACAGCCTCGAACCACTTGCAAAAAGGCATAAAATCCAAACGTCGGGAGACCCAGAAGTACAAGCACTACCGTGTAGTCGCCATTGAGGTATCGCTGGGTCCATGGGTTCATGAGACAGATCAATAACCCAAAAGAAAACGAGACTGTTGCAAGAAACGCTTGGAGTGTGCCGTAGAGCTCAGCAGGAAAACACATAACTACACAACGCACCCGTTAATAACTATCGCCAAACATGTGAAGAACGTGTCAACAGGATCGCAGGTTTCGTGACCACTTACTGATGTAGGCAAATTATAGTGAGTACAGACAACTTTGGGCCATCGCGAAGACGAAAAACGTGATGAGCTGCACTTGGAGTGAAGGCACCAGAAGAAGAACAATCAGAAGTTGGACGAGAACAATGCAGGCCACGAACACCATTTTGAATCCGTAGTGATCAATGACGTAGCCGACTATAGGCGAATAGCAAAAGGTGCTATTCACGACAATGGGATAGATGACATTCGTATACAGCGACGCGGCACTAATGTCATCCCCAGCCAGTTTACTCAGCAAGCTTGGTAATGCACCACCGGTAAACGCAAATGTGAGCGACACCCAGCCGAAAAGCACTGCAAGCAGCCACAAATCTTGTCGTTTTAGCATTTCTTGCAAGCCGTCCACCAGAAAAGCAGGAGTCTGGATAAGCAGTCCACATACACACATACGCGATACTAAAGCGTCAGAAATACAGCGTCTAGCAATCAGAGCCACAACAACAGCTCGTACATTGTTTCGTGGTAATTCAAAGTGCAAAAGAGGGATAGCGAGAAATTCGCTCGGTCTGTTGATGTTGTTCGTCGGAAAGAGCAAGTAACCGACAAAAGCGCATACGCTCGCCAAAATGCTACGCAAACAAGAACAACAACAACTCAGCAGCACGTCACTATCGTGCCACAATACAAGTGTTACCGCCTTTCATCCGCTCTTATTGCGTACCCATAACCGCAAAAGAAATTTGTCCGTGTCATGCCATGAAGTCCCAGTAGCACGTATACAAAACCCGAGCAATTAAACAAGCTCGAAAGCGTGCTGCACACTAGACCTTGAACATTGAACAATTGCAACATCTGGAATGCAGCCAGATAAACACCCATTCCACCGATCGCTACGAGTGAATATCCAGCAATGATCCACAGACCAGAGCTTTCTGTCTGTACCAACGCGAGTGCAAAATTCCCGCACGTTGAGAGCAAAAGCGCCAATACAATCGTTCCACGAGGTCCCATGACATCTAGAAACACGCCAAAAAAGACGTTTGACGCGCTCAGACTCAAGAATGCCGTCGAAAATACCGATTGCAGATACACTTCCTGCGCAGCGCACAAAACGCCGCTGTCCTCGTTTCTATTCTGCTGCTCCTCCTTAGAACACACGTTTACCCATAGCTTTTCTCGTACGAGCATTGAGTAGACCGGTCCGAACCTGTATATACAGTATAAGAGAATGAGCACCTTGTCGTTAACAAACGAGCCGCAGCACCAGCAATGACAGGGTACTCATCAGTTATTCGTACCCTAGAATGAGCCCGCCAGACATGAACAGTACGAAAAACGCCGACACTAGAAACATGCACTCCTTCGAGAGCTGCCACCTCGTTTCCATGATCTGTAGTAGCGACTAACTTCTGCTTCTCGTGATTATATCTGCACGTCTGCTTTTTCAGCTTCTTGTCGAAGAGGCTGACGGCGCGAAGTATCTTTAACGTCAGCAAGGAGCTATTGCCTTATCCTGCCCCGTATCCTGTGTGGCACGACAACACTTTGCAAAACCGGAACATGAGCTCTGTAAAGTCACGAACAGCGAAAGGTCGCGTATGCTTTTTACGAGGTTCTCAGGTGGACGAGCGGACGAGTGGACGAGCGGACGGTTGTATGCTGAAAGATTTATGGGTGTACCTTGGCAGCAAATACTTGACGTGAGCATGGATCGTCAAGGTACCACCACATATGATGCTGCCGATTTTACAGCGCGATGATACGCAGCATTAGCAAAGCAAACACAGCGGCCATTATTGTGAAAGTGGACCGGTTGTGCACACTTTATAATGACGGCAGTTACGTCCAGATGAGAGGCGGACCGCCATATGTCCACTCAGTGGACGTACCTGTGACAATCGATTCTCCTGAAAGTGGGTGGTGGATGGATTCGGTCTCACATCGAGCTGTAATCGAGACGACTCTCGAGTGGGAAGAACAACCATCGGGCACAACTAGAGCGATGAGAAAGATGGTCAGTCGACTTGGCGAGGGAAAGCGGCAGCTGCAACAGCGACGGGTCGCGCACCCAGCTGCCTTTTCTTTTGCTTTTAGTTCTGGTGCTTGAACTTTATCTAGATATTCAGAGCGCGTGATCCGTGCATAGAGTGAGTCGTTGAAAGTCTCCGGATTGCGTCCGGTGGTCGTAGTCAAAAGCGGTTGAATATCAAGTCTGGCAGGTCCATCACGCGAGTGTCGATCGAGTGTACCAGGACGTCGATGGACGGACTGTTTCCAGCAACTCACTCGGACCAGCGCCCAAGGCAGCGGACTCAACGACGTACGTCTCCGGTCTCGCGTCCATCGTCGCTGCGATAAGTCTTTCATCAATCAGCAGCTACGTGCAAGTACTGACTGACTGCATTCAGCGCTGCCAAGTGCGACAAGTACATCTTGAGTTCACTATGAGAGGACGTGGTCGGAATGCGATGGGCGGCCGTCGTGTCGGTCGCAGTAGTCGTCGGATCGGACGCGATATAAACGTCGTCCGCGCCTTTTCGAAAGTGAGTGCATGCTACAGTCACAAGACACATCGTACCTAGCACGAACATAGGAGCGGACGAACAGCGGACGAGTAGCGGACGAGAGTGTCCGTCCACCCACATCCCCGCAAACCCAACGACAGTAAACCAGCAGCAGCTGCTGCAGTAGCGTAGTCACAGCAGCAGCTTCCAAAGCAGTGCCAGTGTCTCGCACGTATCATCATCTCCTCCATCCTCCATCCTCCATCATCATCATCATCATCTGTGGCATTGCAAACGAACCTTCAAAGTCAATGAGGTCGTCGAGCAGCGCATCAAGACGTGGCAGTTGTAGCCGTGGACAGGTCACCACCTCAACGCCAACCACCTGCACCTCATCGGCACTGGACGACGCTGGCAGACCGTCTCCAATTGCAGTCAAGACCGACTCCATCGATCGTGTTGGAAGTGGACAGTCACTCTGCATCGAGACAGCAAAGGGGGACGACGGTCGGGACGGGGACTGCAGAGCCAACCTGTCGATGTCCACCCCGTCCAAGAAGAGCGTGACGTGGTCGACCATCACTGTGCACGAGTTCGGCGTCGGTCTGGGAGGCAGCGCCATTTCCAACAAGGGCGGGCCGCCCATTGGTCTGGCAGAGACGCCCGAGTTCACGTGGACGACAAAGGTAGGCGAGATGGCCGAGTGCAGTGAGGGCGTGCATCGCTTCTCGCCCAGCCAGCGCGTCCGCTTACTGCAGGCTGCCGGCATCCCGGATGGCATCATCACGCGTCACGCACGTGAGGCCACTATCATCTTGAGCTCGCGTCGTCGGTCCAACATGAGCGGGGAGGAGAGAGCAGAGCACGAGACTGAGAAGGAGGGGGAAAAGGAGACGTCTCGAAAGTCGAACTGCAAGCGCAGCGCAGAGCAGGCGAGGCTGGAGTATCCTCCATGTTCCGTGCACTTGCAACGACCACGCATGATTCCTGTCAGCTACGCGTAAAGATGCAGTGCTCGTGCCCAGGATCAGGACGGACGACATGTACTTGATGGCTGTCTTGCCTGTATCTTGGAAGGCATCGTGTTTTCCATGAGGGCTTAAGTTATTTGAAAGAAGACGGACTGAGATACTACAACGATGCCGCCGGTAGAGTCGTCTAAGTGAGTAAACGCTGTCAAGATGGATGAGCAGTCGAGCGAACGAAGCACGACGTCGGCAGCGTGAGCAGTCCCGGATAAAGTGCTGGTTGTGTGTAGTATAAGGTTTATATTCGCCTACGCGCCGGCATTTGTGATCACTAACTTGGTCAATTAAGTGTGCTTGGGTGTTTATTGTAGGTATCTGAAGTATTGAGGAAAAGCAGTAAAAATGCCTGGGATTAATGCACAAGACTTAGATTCCGATACACTGGTGATGATTACAAGACGCAGAGATGGAGATTAGTATCGGGTTTGTGGTAGTAAGTGCCCGTCAAACTGCATAGCTTTTCGCAGCCACGAGCTCAGCACTTCTAGCCCCAGCTCTTCAGATCTCCAAGTTCTTGCACTATCTTTCAGGTTCAGCCTTTTTTTTCAGGACGACGAAGGCACGATCGATCAGAGTGGACCGCATCATGCGTCTGCACCACGGTGATGTCTCTCCCGTTTCGTGGCGTTGTAGCTAAGTCGTTTTGCTGACTTGAATGATTGATTCGTATGACAAATAGCTGTTCGGGTGCAGGTTTTAGGTGGCGAGAGTCGCTTTCTCTGCGACAAAAGGGAGCTCCTGTTCATTTGACTGCACTTTACATCCAGTGGATGAACTCGTAGTGGTCGCAGTGCCCTTCCTCATGCATGGCCAAAGTAGGGTTGTTAAACCGGGTGGACAGTACTCCTCAGCATGAGTGGTTCATCACCGGAGTGTTGATTGAGACGCTGAAGCAATGGGCACTACTGAGCCGAGTTGAGGTAGCAAAGATATGAAACCAGCGCGGCTGCCGTCCACTTACAAACGCTAGTACGACACACGTCGCACATAACCAGAACGTGCTTGCGACGCAGAAATCAGTCGTTATGTGCTGTAGAGTAAATGGTGAGCTAAAGGGAGTTGTGGGAAACCACTGAAACCGCTTTTAGTCAACTGACGACCTGCTTCGAAGTACGACACATGCGACTCGGATGTCTAGCATCTGTTTGGCAAACAGGAGAGAAGTGGCACCCGTTCACTCGCGGCTGGCGGTATTGAGATGCGAATGGACAACCCGGAATCTATTTCAGCATCGTCGTCGGTCGGTATCATTAAATATGCTCGCGCAACTCGGAGCAAGCAACGGATCAAGTGGACACGTTGTAGTCCATTAGTGCTCAAGTGTTGGTCGGGCTCACGAGACACATGTCAGGAGTCATCGGTCGGTTCCTGCTGTGTACGATCATAGCAATAAATACCCGACGATCGACAACAAGACGAAAGCGAGGAGAGTCTCGGTTTCAAGTGACATGTCACCTCACCGACTGCAATGCAGTGCAGTGCACGAAAATCTCTGCACTGTTGTCAGATACAGGGAAGTTCAAATACTTGCTCAGCAGCCCAACGTGGCTTGACGACCAGTCAGCCACTACCAGCCTCAAACTCAATCTGACACACAGTAGAGAAGTAAGCGATGTAATGGACCCACTTGGGTTTGCGGTGTCGCGGTCAGTGCGACAGGCGATAGCAGCATAGTATCTCCAGGTCGGGGTGCAGTTTACAGACTGCGTGCTGCTGGTTGGTGGCACCAGAGCGGACGAGGAGTAGGGTAACGATCTTAAGTCATGCCAGTGTAAGCTTAACGTGTTTGTGCGGCAGACAGGCTGCTTCGTCCGCTCAGCGTCCACTGCTTCAGATCCAGTTCGCGGACCCCGTCCGCTCCTTGAGATACACCGGTCGCAATTAAGGAGAGGAGGTCAACAAAACATACTGCGTCTCACGACCGAAGGCCAGCGGAGCCTGAAGGCCAGCGGAGCGCATACACCAAAAGTCTCCATCGCACTCGCGTCACTTGACCACGCACATTTTTTCTCCGCTCCCGCATTGAGAGTACTCGTCATGGCTGGGAAAGACGCAATGGAAGCTCGCGACGGAGCAGACATTGCCATGCACGAGCAGTTCCAAGTGGACTCCATGGCGTCCACTAGCTCCACTCGCAGTGGAGGAGCCACGAGCTGCTCCACCACGTCGTCCACTGTGCCAAAGGCTTCACCTGACCGACGCCGTCTGAAGCGTCCGCACGTTCGTTCATTGTCCATTGCCAATGACTCTGTGGCTCTTCCCCATCAAAAGACCAAGAAACGGCTGCGGTGGTCCACGATCACCGTCCACGAGTTTGGCGTCGGCCTGGGCGGCAGCTCCGTGCCTGGCAAAGGCGGTCCCTCCATTGGACTGAGCGACAAGCCCGAGTTCACGTGGACGACCGAGGTGGGGCAAATGGCCGAGCGCGTGGAGGGCGTGCACCGCTTCACACCCACCGAGCGCGTGCAGTTGCTCCAGAGCGCGGGTGTGAGCGAGGGCATGATCCTGCGCTTCTCGCGCGAAGCAAACATCATCAACTGCTCGCGTCGGAGGACGCTTGTGGAGGACATTGCCGAGCGGAAAGAAGCCAAGCGACAGCAGCGACAGGCTCCTCCATCCTCTCGTCCCTGTGTCTCCCCGTTCGTCCACCGGCCACACATGATCCCTGTGGACTACGTATAAGCAGTTCCTGGCTCGAAGCAAGGGCCATGAACAACGACTAGGAAGATGGACGACAGACAGCACGGGCACTTTGCACATACGACGTCGTGGGGCAAGCACCAAGCGGAAGGGCTAAGTTATTGATTTTGTGTTTTGGTACCAGTAAACATGCAGGCTATCAGCAATACAAGCTGCATTCTATTGCATCTAGTGCAACTCCAACGACGGAGGGTCCGACTTGGACGACCGTGGCGATGTGCTTTCCATCACGTACATTTGCAATGAAGCGTCACCTGAAAAGCCGCTGCCTCGAAACGACCATGAGCCGTAACTTTCATTGCTCATGTCGCTTGCAGTCCCCCAGACGAGGGGGATACTACTGCTAGCGCTAGTGTATGTTGTCAGGCTCTGTCCTTACTACAGACACGGTACTTCATGGATGTGAATGCTGAACTGCTCGTAATCCGGTGGCGCCAGGGTCAAAAAGGCGACGATTTTTCGGTTCCAGCTTCATCTAGTACACGCAAATGATACCTACCATCCGGTCGGGTAATTACACGATGAATCCCCTACCCGTATGGGACAATAGCAAAAGAGGGACCTCGTCGGATAAGTAGTGGACGGCCACTTTCAACTGAGAGTGGAGCGTTCCTAGCGAATTCGAGCGCCTGGACAGAGCCGGGTCAACTGGCTGCTGCTTGGTCGTAGCGTTCGATGAGTATTCTGAATGGTACAGTTTGACCCCGCGATACGTCCGCTTGTTGGTGGACGAGAGAGTAGGGCAAGCGGACGACTTGGAGCGACCACGTTGACTGGATGGTCAAGAATGTAAGGGGCGCTTTGTTGCGAGCGGACGACGAGGGGGAGGTGGTGGACGGATGGATGGATGGATGGATGGATGGAGAACTGGATGGAGACGTGGAAGACCACATACACTCGAGGTGCAAGCGACGGGCATTGCGATCTGGTCTTTTGTTGGGTTCTCCCAATCCTCGCAGCTACAATCCAGGTACGATCAAAGCGTCCGCGCATGCTCATGATGTCTTCCACCGTCGCTCGATAGCTTTGTGTGGCCTGTGTGAATGTAGTGACACGCGTGCGAATGACGGCAGCAACTGCAGCAGAGCACCATGACCGCAAAAGAGGACTCGAGACAGGTACGACCTCGACGCCAAGACAATATGCTACATAGCGCGTTGATTGATGCGGGCTTATTGCATGTAGGCGGATGCTGGCTAGGACTGTCGGTGCGCTGCTGTCCTGCAGTGCTGCTGCAATAACTGCCACGAATGCTGCCACATTCGTGCCCTGTAAATAGTCCTCCGTCCATTCAATAGTAGCCTCCTCCATCTTCTACTCGCTCGTGTATACACTTCTCCCCCTCCATCTCTTCACTCATCTCAAAAAGAAGGTAAAACACAGTCGTCCACTATCCGTCCGCTCTCCATCGTAGAAACACGACACGACACCACCTCCATCCACCTCCCCACCCTCTCGTCCACCGTCGTCCACCACCACTTCACGCCGCCACTTGACGCTGCACCGACACGCAGAGCCTCCTCGACATGGCGATGTCCGAGCTTTCCATCATCATGCGGTAAATGCGCTCCTCACTGCAGCCAGCCTTCGTCAACATGGAAATGCGCTCCAGCGGCTTGAGCCATCGCACGCGGCTCCTGCGCCGCTGGACGCGACGTTTGTGCCGCTCTTCCCTCTCCTGCTCCCGTCCACTAATGTCGTCCACCACCTCGTTGCTCGGCCGCGTGAGGGCCAAGTCCCCACACCGTCGCACCGTCTCCAGTGTCGTGCTCCACACGTGCTGCGGCGTACGCGCCAGCCCAATGGACGGTCCACCGCGACGGGGGACGGCGCTCCCGCCCAGAGTCACGCCAAACTCGTACACGGTCACAGTGGACCAGCGGACGCACTTGCTCGTTCTTGAGGTGACTGGCGTCGTCATGACTGCAGTGGCTCCTGCTCCTGTTGTGGTCGCAGTGTGCTGCGGCATGGCTGTCGGTCCACTTTACTATAAGAGTTTATAAGTGGACGCGCCAGTGGACGTCTCTGTGCGTGAGGCGGCAGGAGCGAAGGAGAATGAACGACCGACCGACCGGGACGTGTACGACGACTGGAAACGGTCTCTCCCGCTCTCTTTCTCGTGAGTTCCCCGCGGGTTTTGAACCGCGATGGACGTCACATACTCAGACGGAAAGAAACGGGCGCCATCGACGGCGAATAGAGAGAGAGAGAGACGCTAAACGGGCGTCACCTGCCCTCGCTCTTGTGTGGATGTCGTCGTACCGTGTTACGACTGGCTTGCTTGGCGAAGGGGTCGACGCGTCCCAGGTCGTGTGTCATTGGCGGAAAGTCGAGAAAAACACGAGGTTCGGGAGCTGTTTGAAATGTCCCAATTGACCCACGGGGTGATTTGTGACAAGGCTGTATCATCGTTATTCTGTCAGAGTTCGTGCAAATAGAACTTCCCGTATTCTCGACGCTATTTTAGATCGTCGTGGTTGCAACATGAGGGAACAAAGGTGCGACTTTGTCTCTTAACTTGTCTCGCGACATGAAGCTCCGTCTTGAAATAGATCATGGGTGAGCAGAGACAGATCGACACAACGGGCAAGCAAATGGCAATACCGGTATCCTGCCCCGCCAGTCGTCTCAGCCAACTAACTGTCCAAAAAGATCCCACGTCCATAATAGTGACACCGAGCACCAATCACTACTGTCTACTATTCCTGCTTTCAACTCGTTCCCGTCGACTTGAGATATCCAAAACGTAAATAATAATCCAATAGAATCGACCAACAACATACCCAGCAGAAGTCCCAGTAACGAAAAAAGACCATCGCTGCATAATGACAGGGACATTGTGTACGCGCCCGACCCCTCTGCTCTCCATTGCACTACTGCATCTCTGTACTATCCTCGTCGTCGTCGAATGCAGCGATAGTTCTGGCTCCGATTGCGACGGCTGCTCAGAGGACACGTTCAGCCCTTCGCAAGGCGTGACGGGACTCCTGAGCTCGACCAAGGGAATGAAAGTGGGAAAAGGCATGCTGGCTGTCGGTGCGATGCTCGTCGGCCTTATCGTGTGTCTTGCCGGCTACCGGCTCTTTCGGCCGACTGTATTCTGCAGTGCTTTTGTCGTCGGGGGACTCTTTCTCGCTGGTATCATTGAAACCGCGTTCGCGAGTCTGGACTGGATGCCCACGGCTTCATGGATCGGCTTTGCTGTTGGTGGCCTCATTGCTGGGATTGCGGTGCTGTTTCTCTATAGCGCCAGCATCTTTCTGGGCGGTGCCGCTGGCGGCGTCATGCTCGCGTTCACCATCAATACATCCGTGGGGACTAAGATTATTCCAAGTAATCCGGATATTCTGCTCGTCATTTTAGCGCTCTTGCTCGGTATTTTTGGCGGTATCTTGGCACTGAAACTGGAGAAACCGGTACTGATCACAGCGACAGCGATTGTCGGGGCGACCGTCTGTGTCTGGGGCGTCGGCTACTTTGCCGGTGACTACCCGAACGGCGCGGACTTGAAAGCGTTTGGAAAGAAAAATGACGACGGCAATTGGGTGTACCACATTCCAGATGCTTGGTGGGGATACTTGGGGGCCATGGCCGTGCTTTTCATGCTGGGGATGAGTGCGCAGATTGGCAAGACAGCCCGTGGATACGACCACGGAGGCCAGAGGGAGAGTCACGGGATAAAGAAGAACCCGGACCATGCGGCCGTGTAGAAAAATCAGTGTATACGTGAGGGAGAGCAGGTGGGGGTTGGACATTATCGTGCTGCATGCTACAACGGGGAATATACACGGGAGGAATGCATTCACGTGCGTTCCGTATGCGTTGTGGTCGGTTGTTCGAGTGTAGCCGTGCTCTGCTTTGTGCGCATGTGCCTTCTTCTCATCAGGAGGATCCAGTGTACTCAAAAATGAGCAATACGAGTGAGTATCATTATCTTCATCATTAGTAATGCCCGACGTCGAGCATGATACCGTAGCGCGAGTAGCGTGACGACAACTAGCATTCCCTGACATCAAAGCGACGACGTCACGACCACAGCAGAACCAAAGTGCGCCCACATCATCACATAACGTGAATGGCTGACACCATTTGTCTGCTTCGTCCTCTTGCATTTTGTCGGCAGTGATGAAGTTGTCTCGGCCTCATAAAACAACATCCATTTATTGTGCATTCGGCACCTAGCTCCACGCCTATGCTGCAATTACCGCTGTCTGCATTCCACTCATCGCTGCTCTTTGCGAACTGCTAGTTCGTCTGCTTCAGTAATAAATGCTTGAAGACTCAGAGCGACAACCGCAATGAGTTTGTGGTTCGATCATTCTGTGCACGTGCGGTGCCTCTGATCGCTCGGTTCTCAGCGCAATCAAGATCGGTAGCTAGCCCGGGCCTTGCAGACGTCATGCACCGACCTGCCCATGCTAGCGATGCGTGAACTACTTATCATGCAACCGTGAAAACGCCATTTGGTGTTCGGCGAAGCAGTGCAGCGAAGCAGAAGGCCTGAAAGAGCGTTTCTTGGTAGTACGAAGCATTCAGGAGGTACACTGCAAAAAGCACGTAGCAGGCATACACGCTCAGGTATTCATTCACCGCACCGCCTTCTCAAGGAACAACGTTGTCTCGAACCGTTGGCTGGAACACAGAGTGTGTATATCCGCTTGGACACACCATTGTCACAGCACATTGCACTTTCCTGTTACACTTCCATATTGGAAAGAAACGCTCCAACGTACTGCGCACCGATCGGCCTAGTTACTTCTGGGTACTCTTGCTGCTGCTAGCTTGTTGTTTTGTATGGCTTCCGTCACTTCAAAGAAGCCATCCAACCCAAGCATTGACGCAAATTTACTGTCCAGATCGACCAGCTCAATGCGGCTGGACTCCCACTCGGCAAGTTGGAGAAGACTGGAGTCTCTGTCTGCGGCAGACTTGTCAACGGGTTCACCTTTCACACATAGTCTCGACAGCACGTGCTTCACAGCAGCTGCGTAGATGTTCAGATTTGTTAGACTGTGACCATCAATCGCACTATTCCACAGCAAAATGCTTGCCAGCACGTGACAGAAAGCCAACACCGGCATCTTCTTCGTTGTCAACTGATCGTCGAGCCACGACCAATCAGCAAAAAACATGTACGGCAGCTTCTTTAGCGTGTGGTCCCAGAGATGTGCCATTAACTCACTACCGAAACCATTCAAGCGGAAGCTACCGAATTGAGGACATTCACTCGTCACCGTAAGCACATCAAACATGAGCGCAAAGAGATAGACGGATGCAGACGTGTCCACATTGCACTTTATCGCTGGTAAGAATGATCCACAGTGAAGCGCACGAGCCACGGCATGCATCGCCCTTTCTTGACGACGACTCCATTCGTTAATAACGTCATCACTGTTCGCAGCGCTGGACATACTCGCAGGGTTCACAGACAGTCCTAGCTTGTCAAAAGTCGATGCGTCCGTTCCATGGGCTCGTTTTGTCAAGTGCTCGATCAGATATTCGGCCCACAAAAGATGCTTCTGTTTTATGATATCACAATACTTGGCGCGTATGCTACAAGCATCGAGAGCACAAGTTATTCGGGAAGCCTCCGAATTGTTCCGTTCTGGCACATTCTGCCTGTTCAAAACCACGGCTTGAAGAAGGCACTGCGTCAAGTACACCGGAAAAATTTGCAGAAAAACGTATCGAAGCTGAAACCGATGCACTCGAGACAGTTCTACACACTCATCGTCCTTCAGCTGTGTAAAACTGGTAGCCCATTGGACGTTCAGATCGGGAGCGCCACCCAAGCAAAAGTACAGCAAAAAGCCCATTTGTAGATCTTCTTCTTGCTGCAACCGATCATTCGTTTCGGCACGAGCACCCTCCAAGCTGGCTGATGGTGCCATTACACCAACATCAACGGCTGGTGTGATCATAACAACATCAGTAGGCTGCAGCACTTCTTTCTCATCCGACAGTACATCAAGAGGGGCCTCACTTCGAGTTGCGAACGGCTCTCGTTCGACTGCAATACGGTCTCCGTGATAGTCGTCATCGTCGTCGTCTTCAATGACAATAACCTCCTGTGTCTTGCGAGACCGTCCTTTGCGGCGAGTAGGTCGAGTCGATTCTTGCTTTCGCTCTACTGCATCTTGCCTGGTATCCCTGTAAGCAACTTGCGCAGAGTCCGTGCATAACGTACGCGGATTCGTAGCATAGTCGACTCCATCATTACCTCGCGAATTGTATCCTTGACTGTCGTAACGAGAGTGATCATCACTTTGAGCGTCTTGGGCAGATGTCACCGATTCGTATTCGCTGTAACAAGAATCATATTGAGGTTCACCCCACGACGAACGATTGTGCGGGCTACGGCCCCGACGATGCGGACTTCGGCTCCGGCTCCGACGTCCTCTCCGTGATGCCCATGTGATATCATATGATGAAGACTCTTGCGCTGGCTCGTAACGTGAGGGTCTTTCTCGATAGTTCCGAAAGGTCACTGAAGGTGATCGCGGTGGCTGCAATGCCAGCGGTACAGAGGGCGGAGATCCACCGTATTGCCAGTCCGAGCCTTGTCCACGGTCTCGTCGAGCAGCGACTGTGTGCCGGACGGCATCATCCAGTCGTCTCATCCCCTGATCAAATTCACGATGTTTGCTCTGCACGTCAAACAAAGCGTCTTTCAGTCGTGTGATCTCCGTAGCATGCAGCCGTGAATCATGATCTAGTGCGTCGAACAGCTGCGTACTCAGTTCTTTCAGCCTTGTTTCAGCAATATGCTTTTGCTGACTCGCCCGAGCACTGATCTGCTTTGCAAGCGATGCAATATCGATACCAACAGCTTGAAAGTCGTGATTGATCCGTCGTAATTCATTCTGGATCCCAACCAAATCCTCTTGACGCACAACATCCTTTAAAAGACGAGGCATGTCAAGGGATTCTGGCGTCGCCCACCCCACTGCAGATGTACATCCGTCCTCTCTCACCTCATCTCTGTCCATCACACGATGAGATATCGTGTCCACACCTTGTCTCTCGATCTCCCTCACTCTGTTCGTCAGCGCCTCCAGCTCTGCTCTCGTGTTGTTCTGTTCCTCCCGCTTCTCGTTCTCCATCTTCTCTACTTGCTGCCGCAGCTTCTGCATCTCTTGCCACGTGACTGCTCCGTCCTGTGACCCGCACAGCTGCCCTGTCCTGGACGTCTCGTCCTTCAATGACTGCATCATTTTCCTCAATAACTGGACCTCTTGCATCGTCTCGTCATGCCATTGGACCACCTTCTTCAGCTGTTGCTCCTGCGTGTCCAACACCACGTCCCGTCCCTCGCGCACCTTCATCAGCTCGTTCTCGTAGTGCTCGTGGAGCTCCGTCAGCTGCGTCATGAGAAACTCCTCAGTGACGCTCTTGTCCGTGCACTGGCTCAGCCTCGTCTCCATCCTCATCAAGCGAGTGGTTAATTGACTCAACTCGACCTTGAACCGCGTCTCGGCTGCTCGGAGCTGGCGCTGTGTCTCCTCTTTCACTTGACCGCTGACCTTCACTGCTGTATGGGTCTGCACGACACAGCGCGCGGCCTTTTCCACTGCAACTTGGACCGCGTCTTGAACTTTTGTTACTTCAGAGCGAACGCGAGAGCCCTCGCGCCGCAGCTCACGCATGTCGATCGTCAAGGCACGATGCCAGTTCTCCAGTGTCTGGAGCTGGGCATCGACAGCAAAGGATCGAGGCAACGACGACAGCGACGCCGTTGTTGCTGCTGGTAGCTTGCTCATGCGCTTCCGCTTGCGCTTGCTGTTGCTCTCCGATGACGCCGTTGCCATTGATGAAAAGACAAGAGTGATGGTCTGGATGATCGCGTGTGTGTGTGTTTGTGTGGTGGACATCGATTACGCGACGTGGGACGGCGCGAGCGAAAAAAAACAGCTGGTTTACAAGCAATATTATCGACGAGATGTTATCCTCTCTACCCAAAGCATTTCGTTGACAAGTGGGTACACAACGAACGCACAGACCGACGTGCGATACCCATAATGCTACTTCTGCTTTGCATTCCATCTTCACGGATGTGGCAACAACTTCCAGCGTTGGTTAGATAGCTGGATATAGCTAGCTACCCGGCACCTTCTCCGATCCAGAACAGGCGGTGCTGTTCGAGCAGCTGCTGTTCAAACTGCTCCGCGGTGGACTTGATATTCGGTATGATATGCTTTTCTACAGATAGAGAGAAAACAACAAACGTGCACAATCCATAATGTCAATATACCGCCATTTGGTACCATAATTCACCGATCGTCATCGCGCCAGCTGCTTTGAGCGGCCCCTCGAAACGACAATCATCTGTACACATTTGCTCGCACCTCCATAGACGCTCAGGTGGCCCGATAAGCTTGAGGAGCGTGACGAGTAGTGTGGGCTTTCGCCAGGCTGTGCAGCACACTGACCAGCAATGAAAGCGTCTTCTGGAGGAAACATGCGCCAATTTTCATCGTCCGAGCCTGCTGGGCTAGAGAGACTAGATTTCGAGCTATGTGGATGACCCGCTTGTGCATAGCTATCCCCCACCTGGCTCGACATCACAACGTTATACATGTTATTAACCTCGCCAAATGGCGTTGGGGTCACGGAACTCGTTGCTTGCGTACTCCTCCGCCGGTCGTCACTACTTTTGCCAGCAATTCCAAACAGCTCTGGAGCTGATCGGGCCATACTCGGCACCATATACTTCGTCCGTTCCTTCAGTCGATGAATATCTCTAAGAATTCCACACATTCCAGACCGGATGTCGTCCAGCTCCTCGTGAATACGTTCTCGCTCATTTTCCTGCACTTCACGTACGTGTGCCATCTGTTGCAGCAGAATGTCTTCGAGATGCCGACGGAACCATTGGTTATCCTGTACGAGCGTCTGCTTTAGCTGACTCATCTCCGTATGAAGGTTGTCTAGCTGCGCAAGTGCCAAATGGATCTGATCAGTCGTCTCTTGTTGCGTACGTCCTGCTGCAGTCTTGACAACCTCATCATCGAGAATCTGTGCCCTGTGCTCGCACACTTCCTCCTTCAGCTGCTCGACCTGTTGCAACTTCTTGCTCAAATTTGCTGCCGTGTACAACCCGTCATTGTCCTCACCATAGTCGGTCCCTTCACAGGGAGAAGGGACTTGACACGCGGTCTCTGCAAGGTCTCCCAGTCGAGAGACCAACCTGTTCATCTCGCGAGCACACTCCTGTCTAAATTTGTGCAACTGCGTCACTGTAATTCCTCGACTGCATTTGATAATGTCAACCTGAGCCGAGCAATTCGCGATCTGCACGAGCGATTCCTGCACCAGCTCCGCATTCTTCACCGAGCGCTCTCGATAGTCTTTCTGCAACGACGCGAGCTCATTCGCCACGGCATTCAGCGCCCCAAGCCCCAGCAGCAGCTGGTGCGTCTCTTCCTCACGCAGCGAGAAACTGCGCTTCAGCGAGGCGACACTCACTCGCAGCTGCTCGTTCTTTGCTGCAATCACTGCAATGTCAGTCGACACATCTCTGTCCAGTAAACTGCCGCCTCTTCCTGCCTCGTTCACTGCACAGCCTGCTGGTTCGTTGCAAAATTGACTTTTTTCCTGGCCTTGAAACCACTTTTTTTGCCCTGCCAAAGTCCAAAAATAAAATGCACAATTGAATAAAAAGCAGAAAAAAGCGGTGGCGACTGCCACGGTTGCAGCACCTACCGCGTCAAGAAACAAGCTGCTTATAATGTTTCTTACCATAGGCAACAGAAGAACATGGTCCCGGTGGAAAAGCTGTCGTGTTCTTCTTGTAATGCGTTTCCAGCTCGCCCGTGGACGCCACGCGCGGCCGCTTATTGGAGTCGTGCGCCACGAATTGCGTCAGCGCACTCGGGTCCCCGAGTCCAGCATCAAGCGGATGGCGTGACTGCTGCTCGATCTTGCGCAGGAGCGCCGTCGCGATCTCGTTCGTCGTCACGGACGCCGCCATGTTTGACGTCCTGAGACACAAAAGTGAAGAAAAACCGTGAAACACGGCGCGGGTCAAGCAGTAACACCACGATATTCGGTACACTTGAAGTTTGTAGGCAAAAAACAGAATTGGAACGATTTGATTGCGCCAATCGTGTTTCAGAGGTGTATGAGCAATCACAGACATCCCGCAGCTGGGCTGTCCCGTCTGCGACACGCGTCACTTGGTTTCCTCACTGGTTCACAGTGCGCAATGGTGCGCAAGAAAAGGAAAGGAGTTGTGAAACAAGCGGCGCAGGCCGTCGAGGGTGGCCACGCAGCGTCGCCACCTGGCGTTGACCTGCGTCAGGTGCTAGAAAATGTGCCCATGAACATCGAGCTCCCTGCCGCGCTCAGTGGCGGTGGTAGCAATAGCTGGAGCGACCTGGCGCAGTGGTACGAGGCCCTGTGTCTGGCGCATCGCAGTGTTTACGCGCAACGGAAGCAACTTCAACATTTCCGATCCAAGTGCAAGTTGCTTATCTCAGATACCGATTCCGCACTCGAATGCGCCATCTGGCGACTCGTGTTCCGTCTCAGTATGCAAGTGGCTACGCAGCCTCTGCGCAAGAACTTGGACTTGATTCTGGCCGTGCTGGCACAGGATAAAGACTCGGCCTCACAGCTGCGCGTCGTCGCAGCAACAGAGCTGCGACTGTTCCTGGACACGTTGTGGGCAGACGCACACACGTTGAAGCCGTTGCCGGTGGAGCACCGCGTGGCGGTACTCGACCAGCTGCTGCACGTGATCGAGTTTCCCTTTCTAGCTCGTGTGTTGGTCGAGAATCCAAGTACTGGCGCTCAGTATGGTGACGCTCAGCATCTACTGCAGTTTGTCACGTGCTGTGCGGACCAATTGGAGGCTCTGGGGGCGCCCATTGTCGAGTACCGTGTAGCAAAGCAAGCGCAGGACGTGGAAGAGGCGGAAGGAGGAGCAGCAGCAGCAGGAGCATCGACTAACGTGGTCTTGGTAGCGTCCGAGCGCTGCGGGCATGCCCTCAAGAGCGTAATTGTGCTGGCAACGATGAAGGACGTGCTGGATCGCCGTTTGGAGCACTGCCACGGACCTAGTCTAGACCTGTTGGTGGCGGCTTTTCTATGTATTCTGAAGCACTGTGTACTGCTGTTACAGACCACCGTGGTGCACAAGGACCTGCTTACGCAAACAGGTCTGGCGTATTGTTTGGTGCTTCGAGTGTTGCTCCGCTTCTCGGTGAACGCTCTGGACGTTTCTGGCTCGGTAACGAAGCTTTTGCTGCAGACAGCCTTTCCGGGGCTGGTTATTGTCAGTACGGGTACGTGTACTAGCTCACCGCTACGAGCACATATTGAAGAGGACATGAAGAGCTTTGTCGGTCTGTCGAGACTTGCAGTGTACCGTGGTTTGCTTAACAGTCTCGCAAATGATGATCTTGCCCTTCCGGCTGTTCAGGTTGGGCTGGAAAATAAAGCTTCCCCGTTGGAACAAACGGTATTAAACGCCATGTTCGTTAAAATCCAGCAATGGTGCGATCAAGAGTCGTACAATACGCGCTTGTATGCGTTCCAAGTGCTGGAGGCGTTTCTGCGTCGAGCAGCGCTGATCTTGCACAAGAAGCAAGCGTGCTCCGCTGCTACTCATGGGTTGTTTGTTTTGTCGGACGAGACTCTGACGAAGCTAACTACGGCTGTGTTGCTGAATTGGGAGCACCCGTCAAAAAAAGTGAACCAGTTTATGGCCGTTATGTTTGCTCACATTGTGGACTATTCCGTGCTTTCTGGTGAATATCAGAAGTGGAGTGAAACGATCTTACCATTTTTGGTGGAGTTGCCATCCACTAGTCGCGCCAAGTACGGGTCATTGACGCTTCTGGTTGAAGTGGCCGGAGCTAAGCCTGTGCTGCAGGCAAGTCCATCGTTGTTATCGTCGCTGCTTTCGGCAGTAGGTCAGAAAGACTACGCCGCCCCGGCAGCAGCAAATCTGTTTGCTCAGATTCTTGACAACCTCAGTCCGGGAAGCAGCAAGAATAGTAAATGCAAACCTGATGACGAGGCTGTGGTTGCGCGACGCGAGCTCTGGCTTGCTGATGTGGTTTGCGTACTTTTATCGAATGATGCAAACCTCCGATCGCGGGTAGCCATGTATGTGATCCCACTTTTGCTAAAGAAGGACCCTGATTGTGTGCCCATCCTGATTAAATGTCTACAAGAGGTCGCTGCAAAGGATCAGGCTGATACAGAGGCTGTCGATATCGCGTTGTGGGCTGAGCTGGTTGTGCTGAAGTTTGCGCGAAAGAAAATAGCACCTGAGAAGCTGACAGGTGTGTCGATGGATCATATTCCGCGCGGTCTTTGCCATGCCGATATGGAAACACGTGGCACAGCTTTTGATGCGTTATGTGCGTCGTCGAAATCAACCAGTATGCCTAGTGACGATGAGTTGCGATGGGTGAAGCATTATCTGGTGGTGAACGGTAAGGAGATCGGTCCTTCTGTTCGCATGAACACGCTGATCGGCCTCAAGACAGTGCTGACTCGCATAAAAGAGACCCTTCGTGTCACGAGAAAAGATGTGACTGAAGAGGCCACAGACAAACGTGACAATGCGGATATGCAAGATAAACGTGTCGCTGCAGTCTCGTTTAAACATTGGATAGAGCGCTTTGTTGTCGCATCGATATACCCTGGTGCACTTCCTCAACGCTTGACGTTGGGTCTAGAGGTTCTTCTCCTGTACATCCAGCTGTTCGGCGTTAGGAATGACGAGGCTGAAGAGCTTGCAGGAAGTTTTTTGCTCACAGGGCATATGGTGACGACCCTCCTCAATATGCTTACGAGCGCTTGGGACTCAGTTCGGTCTCTGGCGTTTACCATCTTGGACTTGTATCCAGACGACCTTCCTGGCTATTCTACGCGAGAAGAACTCCGCACTTTTGTCGACTGGGCTGTTGGTCTTTGCGGTAGTCCTCGTCAGCGCGAAAGTGACGCTGGTGCTATGTTCATTCGGTTGCTGTTCCAGAAGTGTAGTTCAGCCATTCAGCGGTATGGGCTAAAATTCCAGTGTACGCCGGAGCCACAATGCAGTGCTACCGGCGTAAACAGTGGCGATCCGGATGTGGCTTTTGTATTGCAATTGACGCAAGTGATTCTTACACGTGTAGAAGCTCTGAGTCTATCGGAAATACGACAGGGCAAGTCCCCACTTGTGCATGGCTTCTTGCTGTCACTGCATTACGTTCTGGAAAATGTGAGTTTTGAGAAGTATTCTGGTAGCAAAGCTGCGGACTGGTCGCGGGCAATGAAGCAGGTATTCGTGGCCATTCACCAGTCCATGGGTGCATCCCTGGCTGTAGTCGGTGATGCCACTGCCGGCGCTGGCGACGAAAATCTGTCAGCTTCGTTTGCAGGTGTTGTGGGCGAGGTGAGTACAGTGGCTGAAACTTCGAGCTCAGCGTTGCGAGTGGACTGTCGTGGTCATTTAATTGTCGAAGATGGTGGTGATGACGGAGACGATGACGGTGGGAACACGGTACAGCGCGCCGTGGTTGGTAGCTGGCTAGCTGTTCGCGAGTGTGGCGCAATCATCGAATTGCTAATGCGGCGCGTACCGCTCCCGACCTCGAACCCGACGTCGGCTAGCGTTTCTTTGTTCACTATTGACATGGCTCAGCTTGGAGGAGAAACGCTGCTTAACTCGCTGTTTGAACTCAAGCACAAGGGTGCAGTTGCTACGGTATACCAGGCATTTGAAGGTGTTTGTCGCGCGTTTCTTGCTCACGGTGAACAGAGTGCAGTACTTGGGGCCTTGCCAGCGCAATGGGCGGATCGTTTGTTGGACCGTCTGGAGCGATCAGAGCAGCATTTTATTTTGCGTCGTAGCTCAGGCTTTGCTTTCAGTTTTGTCGCAATCCTTCGTGCTGAACCGCGTAACTCGGCAGCCGTCATTTTGCCTAAGGTGATGTCGACGTTGCTACGTCTAGCCGGCAACGATACTGACGCTGTGGATAAATGTGAAACGCACGAGGAGCATCGTTCACAATGGCGTGCTCGTGTGCACGCCCTGAACATTTTGAAACTCATTTGCCAGGACGGAGTATTGGCCGAAGACGTTGCTTGTTACGTTGTGGATATGTTCCAGCTGTCTGTGCGCGGGTTTGAATGTGGGTCATGGGCTGTACGCAACTCATCGATGATGCTTTTCGCTGCAGCCGCCCAGCGTGTCATTGGAGATAAACGCATTGCTGATGGTAAAACTCGCCAACAAGTTGCCTGTGACGACGTGTTCTCGCGCTTTCAGCAGCTGCGTAACTTTCTTGCCCGTGAATTGACTAGGCTGCTCGAAATCGATAGCGAGTCTATTGGCACAAAAGCGGGAGCAGCACCGCCTGGCCTTTACTCATTGCTTCTGTTTCTGAGCCGCCTTCGCCCCAACGACGACGATGACCAGCGTGTAGCTAATGCGCGTGTTTCACCCTGCGATGACGAAAGTGGTTTAGCAAGCTTTGTCCAGCCTATCATGAAATGCGCTTCGCAGTCGACAATGGCGATTCGGCACATGGCTGCGAAGGTCCTGGCTTCTATCGTAAGCGATGCTGATGCTGCACCCGTTTTGTCTATTCTCTGCACGAAAATTCCTCAAGGTGTCGTAAGCGCAAGGGACCGCCTTACTGTCTCGAATGCAATTCCTCACAATTTTGTCCACGGTGTGCTCGCTCAAATCCGTCACCTTACTCGCAAGTACTTGGTTGCCCGTGATGTGCGAAAGAAACTCGCCCTTGTTGCGAGGAGCACACAAAGTGAAATTTTCGAGGTTGTTGTGACCAAGCTGCTTCCATCAACAATGTGGCTGTGGACAGGTCAAGATGCCAGGTCACTGAATGCTGTCATCCGTGCAGAGCTGGTGGCGATTGTGGGTATCATTGTGCAATTCTACGCACAAGACATATCTAGTGCGCTTTCGACGTTGAGGTCGGACTCAACCAAGAAAGCATTCGTTTTACTTGTTGAGCAGATCCAGATCGAAGTTGAGCGCCAGTTACAGCAGCGCTGTGATTCAGATTGGGCTACTGCGGTCCGTTTGACTAACGAACCGGGTATGTACGTACTGGATCGCACACTGGTATCCATTTGGTTCAGCATTCAGGCGATGTCTGCAAACGGTCGGCTGCTAGACCTGATGATAAAGAAAATGCTGGTGTCCCACGTACTCGAAATTCGCAAAAATGCTACAGAGCAGCTTGTGGACAATTTGGTTATCGCGACTTTGGACACGGAATCTATTGCTGAGCTACAAACCATTTTGATCGGTCAGTTTCTTGTAGAGTCACACCCGAAATTGCGAGCCCGACAGTTGCAGCTACTAGTGAGTTGCCAGCTTCACCAAGCCATTGCGATCACGCAGTCTCAGCGATTGGAATTGCAAGTCTATTTGACACGCTTACTTGGCGTCTCTGCAGATATACAAGTTCTTGCACCGACGTTGGAGATGCTCGCTCTCATGGCTCATCAGCAGCCATGCAAAAGTGACGCAGAAATTGCGTTGTATCAGACTCTGTGCGAGGAGATCGAGTTGCGGTCTGACGAAGCCCAGCCCCTGATGCTTCGACAAGCTGCTGCTTCTGCGCTTCATCACAGTGGCCTCCTTCTTTTGCACAACAGGCAAGTCGGCAGTACTGTATGTGCCGACCTAGCACTGGCGGGATGGGCGGGCGCGCTGCGACTGCTCCAAGACGACGATATACATGTAAGAGCTATCGCACGGCATGCTACTGAGAACGTTCTTCGTACTGTTGACACGGCTGACTCGAGTCGCTCGTCGTCAGATGCAACGGTGCTACCTCTTGCGGTAGAGTATGTGGTTTCTTCCTTCGCACGTACTGGACCCGGCGCCATGGCTTTGTCGACGATGTTAATCCAGCTTATCGACGCTCCTATTGTTCTCACTGCATACGTCGGTGCTGCCGGCGCCAAGGCTGTAGACTGGGATAATCTGTACCGCCGAATTTTCGAGTCCGAAAGTAGCAACTACTTTGCTGAGCGTGACGGGCTTGCACAGCACATGGTGTACTACTTATTGACTCGTCCAACTAGCGATAAAGAGTCGATTCGCCTCTTGTGCGAACGGGTATTGGCACTACTTATCAAGGCACTACAAATTTTGAACCAAGAGGGACGATGCACCGAAAAAGAAGCGAGTCGATGGCTTGGCGGTATCACTTACTATTCGGACGTCTTTGCCCCTTTATTTGGTCTTCTTGCGGCGGGTGTAGCCGTCGTGACCTCGATGTCGTACTTATTGACGAACGATCTCCAGTCTCTAGCTTTTCAAGTTCGTGAACTCGCCCAGGAAGCGTGTGACATCTACATTAACGACGATGTCATCCATCCTCTAGTGATGCGCGCGCTGAAACTACTTGCCCGCGGAGACCACTCTATGCCACAGCCAGATGCCATTGAGCCTGTGAGAGAGCTACTATTTTTGACACCGCACTGGATGGCCCTGACCGATTCGGTCAGTAATTAGAGAATTGATACATGTGAACGCATGTCAAGGGAGCGCAATCGAAACAAGACACCACTTTCTCTAGCAATTTGCACTGGTCGTCTCGTTCGGGCACCATAGTTGCACGCTGACTAGGTGGGGTGTAGGGTACAACAAGGCTGAACACCATCCATCCGTTTTGCCGCTCTAGTTGTCAAACTGTGGATTCCGAACGAGCTGCAGGCGCACGACTCAGCTAAGGGACAAGCTGGTCATCGGAAACCTCTAAGAAATGCTACGACGAATTTATGTGTCGGATCGAACTGCAGGACAGCACAAGAGTATGGGGCATGACTTAACGCAGCAAAGAAAGTGGGTGGATGATCACTTACGACGTTGGCTTCATCTGCGTGATTTCTGTTCATCAGCATCATTCGGACCAAAATGTCAGAGTGGCCATTGAACTGGTAGCCAATCATATGGCAGTCATGTTTGCGTTGTCTCTTGAAGTGGCTTCGCTTGATCTTGATGGGACTTAGTCCGGTGGTGATGCTGCCCCTCCACAATATCGTGATGGAAGCAACGAGGGTCATCAATGGGTTTTACCAACGTTATGGATCCTTGCAATCTCCAAAGACAATGCATGTACCGTTCAGGTCCCCAGTGATGTGTCATCCATCGTCTTAAGCGAGAGAGCACGAGTCCAACTAATATCATCATTACATGATCAATCTGTATTCTCAGCTGTTTCCTACATCTTTGTCGGAAAAACTTGGTGGTGCGAAGACGTGTAATTAGTCGTGATCGATGATGGCACCTCACGGTAGTTTGATCGTGTACTGCCACCACCATTTGAGAACGTTTGGATAATCTTCCGACGCGGTCATATCCCGGGGTACATGGATCGATGTTGCGAAGCTAAACAGCCATACCAAAATACTGCGATCGCAGCTGCTGTGCCAAGAAAAAGTCAGTTGCGCAAATTGAGGGAGAGTGCGACAATTTGCTGAGAGTGGAGGAAGGAAGAGGTGCGCACTCATGTCGAAAAACTCTGCACCCATCATCTGGTGCAACATCGCGTACGAAATACCGGCAATCATCCTATTTAGCAGAATTTTTGCATGTCTGTTGATCATGGCTTGCCGCTGTACCACCTGATTAGCTTGTGTATTGCTGTCCTTGCGCTGAGTATATAACGATGTCATCATACTTGTCATTAGTCTGCGTCTTCTCATTGTGCTCTCATTGATAGATTGAATAGCCGAGTGGGGCTGCATGCGGGTGGCTGACCGTCCCATGTCCCGGAGCAAATGGCCTCGAAGGTAATCGGGATCAAAGTGAGCAAGGTGCAATTTAATAACATTCCGCGCCAGGTTATATCGTACACCCATACTTTTATCCACAGTTCAGTCAGTTTTACGACTTAGCGGGTGCTATTTAGATATGTGGTGTGTATTTTGGTAGGCACACCCTGTGTGTGTATCGCGGTCAATCCCGTCAACATCAAAATCAAACATTGACAGCAACAAATACAACAAAAACAAGAAAATTCAATTGCCAACACAAATTATAGTCAAAGGCGCAGCGGCACAAAAACTTTTGAACACGTACTACTGGTCCAGCACTTGATACTGATGATCTCGTCAATTGCTTCGTATCAAGGTTTGCGATTTCGTAGACGTTGAGGGACCTCACATACAAATTACTGCTCTTGGCCACTGCAACAAATAAAATCGCACATATTGGCGTACAAACTTAATCAACGATAGGGGAGCAATGAAACAAGTTTACACAAATGGTTGCGATAACGAGATACATTGGTGTGGTACACGCAGAACGAGATCAGTCTCACTGATAAGGCATACTTCTGTACCACATACGCTAAGCGATTATAACGTACCCTATCAATTACGGTTAGAGGATATCTATCGAAATAGGGTCTTCAAAGAGGCGATGTAGTTTTGATGTGGTACACAAGAATAACTACGATGAGGACCATTCGATAAGCTCCTAGGCGCTAGCTTAGTCGAGACCTCCAATGCAAGCTAATTTGGTAGAGTACAATTTTTTTTGGTAGTCTCGCACGAAAGATGAAGCTTTTGCAAGACTTACGCACCATCACGAACGGATATGATCTGCGTTTAATTTACTTGTAAGCCACTTACGCTTCTGCATGATTTCTATGATTGCATGCATGCAATGACTTTCCATAGTCTCACGGAAAAGTCGATACACTACAAGTCTTCTTCTCAAAGTATCGTGCTCGCCTGATTGATCAGTATTCCTTCCTTAATGTGGAACAGACTCCATGTCGAACAGTCGTAAATAGGGTCGCATAGGATGCATTTCTCGTGCTATGATCTACCTCCTTTTCCGTATGCGCAACCACATTAGAATCAATGCCGAATCAGTAAATAGCTGAAGAAATATAGTTAGTACAGATATCACCATTTCATGGGCGATGTATGTATGGCAAGGTATCGGAAGATATTAGACTTTTTTTACCAGCGACTGCGGCTCGACCGAAGTAGATGTCCAGTACTTGTTTCACCAGTGTTGTCAATTCCAACTTCTCTCGCCCTGCATCCCGCACAATGAAACGATCAGCTTGCTGCGAGCAGTGATTTTTTTAATTTGACGTGGTAAAGAATGAGACGAAATGAACTACCGCTAGTACTCCATAAGCTTCACGAAGAAATTCGTTGGAGGTAGGATGAATGTCCACGTGCTTCCTAACATGTAGAAATGTGAGTGTTTGAGTCTTAGATCCTACAATACGAAGTGGCTGAGCTTACCATCACGTGCGTTCGTCGAAAAATTATGAACATGGGTTTAGCTTTACGCTAGACACACAATAGGGTTGCTCATGTCATTTTCAAGAACCACTTACACGATTCCTTGCGTAATTTTGGTCAGATGCGTAGGCCTAGAAATAGTCACGCTATCGACATACCCGAGCATAAGTTGCTGACAAACGCGTACGACATCAAAGATCGACAAAGCTCAAAGCTGATCCATTTAGACATCGCATGTACTTGCTGCCGCTCGCCAGCAACCCTAGCTAATGAACACTTCTCGAACGATGGATTGACAACCACCTCGACCCAAAATATTTCCGCCAGCAGATCGAGCGCTTATGGTGTTGCTGCCACAGCCCCAGCTCCGAAAGTCGCACCAGAACTAGCAATCGCCTCGGGCTCAATGTCCTTGGACGCGTCGGTGTCACCGTGCGAATCGCGGCCATGGGCCACCTGTCCCTTACCCTTTTCGTTAGCCTTGTCTTCAATTTCATCATCGCTATAATCTATCGTGAAAACACCCTCAAACTTGGCATCCCGACTGGCATCTGTGTCCGCCCCATTCATGTCCAAGTAGTCCGGCTCTTCGAGCGCAGCACGCAGCATCTCGTGTGTTGCCTCGTCGAATTTCTGTTCCAAATCGTCGGTAATTGACCCATGGTCACTGCCCCCATCTTCTGCCGTCGCCGCCTCAGATGATGACCCGCTGTCGTTTTGATTATTCACAGTTCCCGAGGACCGCCGTCTCCACCCCCACTTCTTCGGAATCGACACCTCGGCCAGCTTGCTCCTCATCGAAGTAATTGACTTTCGGGAAAGAGATAGTTGACGTCTACCGCTACGCGCACTGCTCCTGTCGCTGCTGCCGCTGTTAGACAGGGTACTTTCGCTTGTCGAGGTGATACTCGCGTCGCCGTCCCCACCGTTCACAGGCATCGATGTCATTGTAGGCATTGTCTTTTTGCGTCGTGACTTCTTCTGCTTCGGAATCTTTTTCAACGGATCCTCGCCGGTGCGAAGGATTGTGTCGTAACGGCAGTACACGCACTGATCAGTGACGTGGTCCAACAGCTCCTGCGGTGACGAACCAGCGCGATCACGCATGAACGCGTGCCATGACGAGTATCCCCCATCCAGCGTGCTCACAAAACGGAATCCACGCTTTTGGAAAAAAAGCGCGGCCTGGTTAAGGCAGTCAACATCGAGACGAACGGCATCGCGAATGCTTGTTTTAACGTCTTCCGAAGAAACGAGCTCAGGAGGAATGCCAACACCATGACCGACCAACACGACATGAACTTGAGACTTCATTGGGTCGAAAGCTTCCATACTCTTTGCTAGGAGCTCGGGTGAATCAAATACAGACGGGTCGAGAGTGTAAGCCACTGGGATTCGACCGCTCTTCAAATCTCCTGAGCTGCGCAACCCCCGACAGTCCACGACAAAGAAACGAATGTTACTACTTCCCAAATCCTGCTGATGATCACCAGCCTTCTCGCTACCGCCTATGAGCTGTGCGCCCACTTCTTTAACACTTACTGGAAGTGCAAAATAGGCCGATGGCGGATCGTGTTTTTCCGCTGGGTGTTCCCACTGAGTCTTTCCAGTCTTCGTGTGGTACCAGAATATCTTGCCCGCAATCGACCGCGACTCCTTCATGGCCCATTGCGACATATCGACTGCAGTCTCGGTGGCCGACTTCCGGTCCGAGCTTGATGGCGCACTAAGACCACCAGATGACGGTGTACTCGTGCTTCGGTTTCGAAACATAGACTGCATTTTCTCAGCAACCACGCCCGCTTCCGAGCCAAAGGCGATCTCGATCGCCTGACGCGAAGAGCATTTCATGTCGACCGTAGCCTCACGCTGCGAGCACATGTAAGTCTTGGGTGTCTTGCTACGCAGACGTGAGGCCAACAAGCACAAATAACGAACATTCTCCTCATCAGCAAAAGCCTTTGCATCAAACGTCGCGCGAATTTGCGTCTGCACTTCTTCCGTCGACTCACAGCTCAACAGCACGTCTTGTCGCCCAATGATAGCTGCCGTTACAATAAAGAGTCCAAAGAGCGAGTCGCCCGTGAGCAAGTACTGGTCAATCACGTACACGAACGCACTTGGCGCGACAACTTGGTACAAATGGCCAATCAGAAAGTCAGCTGGAAACAACTTGCCCACCTCGCTCCATTCATTGCCACACCATTGATTCAAACAATGCGCAAGGTGTGGTGCATGGTAGCTCAGGAGTTGATCGACCAACTGCTGTCGTTCACGATTCAATGTCTGCGTCTCCTCATCATCTGCACGTCGTATGTTCTCTTCACCAATCGACGACGTCGAGTCCACAGAACTCGAGCGCTCGTGCGCTCTCAATGGCCCAGCAGTCCCAGTTTCATCCCCACTAGCATTGCTCGATCGACGACTACTCGATAACGGTCCTCCACTTAGACTCGCTGTACTGTCGGTTGCATTGCTTCCCGTATCAGCAACAACAAAATGTGGTACAAATGTCGCACAAAACTGGTAGAAGCAGTCGTAGACCGTCGGGAGTGGCATCTGCAGCCCGACAAACGACGCCACGACACGCGCCATACCCGTCACGTAGGCGACACTTTTAGTCGTCAAGAACCACATGAGCAGCACCTCAAGTTCTTGCTGCACCTTATCTCGAGCTGCAGCGTCCATTGGTCCAGGCATCGACGTCGCCACATCCCGACACTCACGGCACAAAAGCGCGTCCCGTGGCAATTTGCCCACACGCTGCAGCGTCCGTTCCAGATGCTGTTCGTGAGCTGCTGCGCCCAGTTGCGAGCGCTTGGAGACGTCGAGCAGGATTTGCCACATTTCGGCACGTAGAGCCTCGCAGGACGGCGGGAAACACGGACAGACACTGGAGAGGACACAGGTCTTGATCTCTTGAGCATTAGGACGACGTGTGATGCGTCGTGGGGCACTAGGAGACGCTGTAAGAGACGAGGACGACAGGGACGACGAGGCATAGAAGAGCTGTTCCAGGTTCTCGGCCACATACTTTCGCTCCTGTGCCGATTTTGACGCCCATCGACGGATGTATCGACGCAGCACGATCTTGCGGAGACTCTCGTGCTGTTTCTGGCGACGCTCGAGCGCTGGGGGCGACGCCATGGACCGAGAGAGACAGGGAAGTCGGGTCGCGTGGCACGTTTGAGGACTGGACTTGAAAACGGACGAACCGCTTTTGGGTACAGAAAGGGGAGAGGAGGCTTGTATTTGAAGGCGATGCGAGTCTGTGTCAGAAACAGGTGAGATAGTGCGAGTTTAGTCAAAACATGCTCAAACACAAGTGGCATCATCGTTAGGACACAAAAAAAAAATAGGCATCTCGTGCGGGTACGAAGCCATTTGAAACATGATGAATGGCTACATTGTTTCGTGCAGGGGCGTGAGATAGTCGTGCGTAGCTGCAAGTGTGTCAATGGGCTGGACCATATCCATGCGAAAGTTAATGGTTCGCTCAAAAGTCCTTGGTGTTGTAGCTGTTGCAGTCATTGTCGAATCGAGTTGAACCTGGTGCTGGAAACGAGTCGACGACGATGAGGATACGGACACGCGACGAGGTTCACATCGGGAAATCATGAGTCGAAGTGACGTATGAAGCACATGTTCGACGCGTTTGTGCTGTTGAGCAAGCGGGAGTTGACGATAGTCTTCAGCACTTATACCGAGCAAAATCTCGACGGTAGGACCTTGACATAGGACGACAGTTGGAGATGTGCTTGACTGACCAATCTCGAGGATGACTGCCATTTCACAAAACATCGGTACGGTGTCTTGAGGCCCCGAAAGTAGCTCGTGGCAGAACTGGCATTGCCATTTTAGTGGACTGGTAGCAGGATGTTGCGTCCGAGTCATCATCTCTACTGGTCGAAAACAATTCTTGTGCGCACAAGTGGTGGAGTGTTCTAGCTCGCACGTTGAGTCGATCGTAAACAGTTGCTCGGTTTCACGATTGTTGTCACTTGGAATGAGCCAGCCAGCGCCTACCACGGTCATTACGACCATCGCTAGCGCGTGTCTTGTCATGACGTCGAAAGGGGATGCAAGCGATGAACGGTCGAGTGTAGTGTTCATGAGACCCAGAGTTGTATTCAGGACCTTGAGCTTGCAGTTGTTGCTAAAGAGCGATTGGTTTCCAAAGATGATTTTCCAGTCGGAGCACAGCGCTATAACGCCAGAAGGCGGCATGTTGTACGCTGTCGTCGAGAAAGCAAATGCAGCTTGAGCTTTTGATGCCGTTGAAGCGAGTGCCATAGCTTCCGCGTTTCGAAAGCGGCGAACTTTGTGTGACCGCAAATCCATCGTCACAAGGCCATCGATAAATACGCTGTGTCCAGGATGCAGACGTAACGCGACCAACGCGTTCTCACCCGTCACCTCGATCGTCAGCTGCCGCTCGGATGAAGCAACACAGACTTGCAGTAGCACGACCAGGTGATACTTTGACATGATCGTGCGATCAAATGGTAGCGGAGATTGCACATTAGCGTTGCCAGCCGTCGAACGGTTCGTTTTGTCGTCGTAGTATGCGTGAAAGAATGCTGCAAGTAGCGGGATTCCGTGTGAAACGTTGATGCTTCGTACATGAGCATACAACGAGAAGTTGTACCATCCCGGCTTTACATCGTCGAGATTCAAAAGAGGGCGCTCCACTTCGCCTTGTCCGTGGAGCTGAATAGCTGTCGCAGGTGCTTTTTTCAATGTGGCGACTTGACATGGCTTGCAAAATAGCGTCGTCGCACTGCCATACTCAAAGAAGTATGTCAACTGTTGTTGAGACAAATACTCGTTCAGGATGTGTACAATCTCTGCATGGCGCTGCACACACAAATGCACGAACGGATGAACGATTGCGAGAATGTCGTTGACGCGAAACAGGCGACTCAGCACAACTTGCTCGTCCCAGAGAACCATCAGATGTAAGCCTTGCGCCAATCGCTGGGTATTTGGTGTGGATCCACCGAGAAGCCGACAATCGGTCTCCTCAACCTCTCCCAGTAGAATTACTTGTCGTTGAACATACAGGGGCGTTTGACACGGCCGAATCGCACCAATGTCAAGCACTCTTACCTTGACCATCAACTGCTGAATTGCAGTCTCGTCTTGAACACCGTTGACCAGCTGATCTACCTGGGCCAACGAAATCGCATCTGCCAGCAACTTCCGGTCAAGCACAAATCTGTCCTCCAGTCGTACACTCAGAAATGAAGTCGGGAGCAGCGCAAGCTCGGCCTGATCACTTTCTTGCTCCATTGCTCTCCCATCTACATCTTTTCTCTCTAAGGCTTTCACATTTGTAAACGCAACCTTACGACCGGCCTGGAAAGGAAATGTCGGCACACTGCACCACTCGCCAGTCAAAGTTGTAAGCCCATTAGCTCTTTCACATGTTACCCGAAGCGTGGATAAAAACTTAGTTTACGCACCAACTGGGTTCGTTTTGCAGCTTATCGTGCAAAAAGTCGATACAGAAGCGGAATCTCTGATGTAAGTACCTGTTCAAGACCGTGCTTAGACAATTGTCGTTGACTTTATTGTCATACAAGAACAGCACTCACATGTGAATTACCGCATCATAACCGTCAGTCATTTCGAGTGTCAGTCGATGGTTTCCATAGCTTAAGACGTTGGCCTGCATAGCTTCCTGCTCGTTTTCTGCAAAGAAATCTTCCAAGTCTTTGGTATCTCGAAATTTCCTCTTTTTGCGTAGCACACTTGCCTCTTGATCAGTATCTCGAGCCACTTTGTGCTCCAATAATGTCGACATCTCCGTCAGCACCACTGCTTGAGTAAGACCATCCGGATACTCTTCAATCAGTCGTACGACATTAGAAAATACCCAATAAAACGGGATACACGGGGCAATTTGAACACGCCCGCCACGCTTCCGGAGCCATAATTCGCGCAACTTCTCTTGTACACACAGCACTTGGCGCTCAATGAAGTCATGCTTGTGCTCAATGGTTTTTGTACTGGAGCAAGTATGTGTTGGCTGCTCTAGCTCTTCAATAGCATTCAGTAGATCCATTAGCACGAGGGACGCTGAGACTTTTGTAATGTTTATTATAGGAGAAACAGATGCGTGGCTGGAAAAGAATGTTGCGCAAATGACTGGAGGAGGTTGGCGAAGGATTAAAGGCGATCGATCAACTGCCTTTTTCATTTTGTTCGAGTGCAGTATGTGATGCGTGCAGGTCAAAATCGTACCCTCGTTTGCCGTCATGTCGAGACACGAATGGAACAAGGTTTTTGGTCTTCAGACCGTACGCAACTCAAATGATCCCTTGGGTAGCACTTCCGTCCATCTTTGTGAAGCTCTAGCACAAGTCTTCTCCCTAGTGATGATGTCTACTCGCGTGGCTAGCGCGAATTGCAGCTCTACTTACTGCTCTATTCTGACAATACGCGAGGGCTATAGCTGCGGAGAACGTGATTGTATACCCGATGCTGGTAGCTGGCAAGAAGCTCTTCCAACTTTTTGTGAATCATAGCGACCTCTTGAAATAATTCCCCTTCAGGTGGGCAAGCTGTCAGTCACGGACCATCAATCAACTTATCAAACGCCCTAGCAACATTGTATAAATTTGAACTTGTCACGTCGATACGAAGACTCAATCCCTTGTTATCACTTAGTAATCTGAGTCGGACATACGTGCTGTGCGGATGCTGTGTAAATGTGAGATAGTACACTGCAAGCTATGTGTTTCGACTGTAAGGTCTGTCGAGGGATTGGCTTTTATCTAAATGACCGATTCAGCGATGTAAACGTACCATTCGACCAGGTCAGCGCCTACGTCGGATATTTTCTCTTCAATAGTTTACCACATAACATCATCGAATCGAAATTGTAGCTGTAAAGAAAATCAGGGCAAGCTATTGCGCTGTACATAACAAGGTGGACGTGAGCATTGCATATTGTATATTCCTGTCAGACGTGCGCCGTCATTTTGACAGAGCAAGACAACAAAGGTTGCGTGCAGTCCTAGCCTACAAATTCCATTGATCTGACACGAACTCGTTAAGAAATCACCGCCCGCAACGTTATCAGAGTGGGGCCCCTTGGATGTTACCAAACTGCCAAACACAAGCAAGACACACTAATTGATCATTTGCTGCATCGTGATAGTACTACAAAGGAAGAGGTGGCGAAAGTCTATGAAACACGAGTTATACTTGGTTTGCATGGATTGCTTACACTTCACGCGTAGGAACTAATGGCATCCAGAGGCGATCGGACGCGCAGCGAGCTCACACGGCCCCGCATACATTAACGTTACTCGAAGTTCGACATTGACAATGGATGACTCGTCTCGCTCACATTTACCCATCTGGATCATGTGGGCACCTCCATCGACCGTTTTGGTCCCGAACCTATGGCCAACATAGAAATGGCGGGCTTCAATCTCTCTAGCTTACTCTTTGTGTCCGATGAAATCGAGCATGAAACATGCAGAGAAATCACGCAGTTTTGGACGGCAAGCATATGAGGCAAAGACATGGCCATCGTTTATCGACAGCAGGAAAATGATCAAGCACGGAATTAACCTGCAATACTCCTTATGTATCATGCATGACATCGGCTATTTGCTTGTGACTCTACGACGGAATGGGAGCAACTCAGTGCTTTTGTGTTTGAAGTGGCACCTACTTCTACTCGTTGCGCCATTTTGTTAGTCCTGCGTGATCACAAGCAAGCTGGTACTTTGGTACGCACACGAGTAGCCTTAGGAAGTTGCACGCACACAAACCAAAGTGGGGAAAGTGCGAACGCTTTCCACACGGGAAGCCATGATGCAATCGATAGAATCTTCGACCGCTGTATGCGGGTGCGATCAAGCATACGAATCTACGCGGCATTACCTACCAAGATAGATAAGTTGCAACGTTGTGACTGTGCATAGGTTGGTTCCTATCTGCCGACTAAAAGGTGAGGCCATTTGACCACGCAGTTGCTTGGATATCCGCCTACCCTAATTTTCCAGGAGCTGTCGTAAGAAGTAAACATGCTTGGGACGTTGTCACGTATGCACAACCGTTAATGACATCCCGACAACTTCCTGGTGTGCACAGAATGGATATTATAGCCTCATCAAATACTTCCAGTGGCCTCACCTGATAGCAACACAAGCTTCACGTTGCTTTGTCATTGAGAGCCGCTGCAAATATCGAAACTTTCATGTCGGGTATAACTGGCATGAGTCTGTTCATCCTAGATCTTTGGCGACCAGCGTCTTTCCGGTATTTCTCAAATATTTTACAGTTGGATGTCTTTAACGGCTGCAAGCAGAGCACACTCCATGCAGAAGCTTTGATCAGTTTTTAATTTACCTTCGTCCTGACAAGACTAGTGAACACGATCAGGCTATGTTAGCGTCCTCTTTTCCTGTGCCGTGGAGAGATGAAACTACTCGGGGGCTGCACGGAGTGGTCAATGTTCAGCACTCAGACTTCAATGAGAAAGACAGCGAGGAGATACTTGTGCGAGATGTGATTCAAATCTTGAACAAGAAACTGGAAAGCGCGTCAAGTGGAACGAAATTGGATGAGGTTACCCGTATCATGTTGCATGGTGTGCGATTGAGCAATGACATTCCATTGAACCGATTTATTCCTGGACTATCAGGAAGTAGTCCACGCTTTGTTGCAACGACGCACACGCGGACACGAGGCCCCACTATTACAATCTTTGTTGTGACTCTGAGCGGGAAGTGTATTTCTATTGATTGTTCACCAACGGACGCCGTGCACTACGCCAAGTCAAAAATTGAGGACAAGGAAGGCATGCCACGTGAATCCCAATGCCTTGTATATGCTGGCAAGCAACTAAAAGACCACCATCCGCTATCGTATTACAATGTCAAAGACAAATGCACGCTGCGTATGAAATGGACACTTCGTGGCGGATTTGCTGGTCGCTTTTCTACACCTCGTACCTTCGCCGATGTCTCTGATGGATCGCTTATTACTGCGTATGAGTTTTCGTCTGACGCCCCCGAGTGGCGTGTCTGTAGTAGAGGTCTAAACATTGAAGGTCGGTGTAAGAATCCCGACTGTCGCGCGTTCCGACGTATGATCATTGACCGCAAGAAATTTGAGCTTTTCAATCTCATTGAAGATGACGACGTCCGATGCCCAATTTGTCATTGGAAAGTGGATCCTGTTGCTTGCGGTCTATACGACTGCTGCTGGCGTTATGAAGGTATCAAAGAAAGCGATGGCGTGTCGATGTGCTCGACGTGGAAGGATGCTCAAGGATACGTGTACC
The DNA here is from genome assembly GCA_921007115.2 of Peronospora matthiolae. Lineage (NCBI taxonomy): Eukaryota > Oomycota > Peronosporomycetes > Peronosporales > Peronosporaceae > Peronospora > Peronospora matthiolae. The sequence continues at coordinate 602,248 of CAKLBY020000058.1, read as the reverse complement.
ACCGCTTTGATTGTGATGAGAACGGAGGAACTGTCGAATGGGAGAGTCTACTGATAACAGTGAAGCCAAGAGATGATGCCGAGAGTGCTAAGCTGCTAGTATCAATGGTCTCAGCTGTCGTCAGACCCAGTGACATATGCACGATTTGCTGGTCCCCCTTCAGCTCATCGCGCAAAGATTCGCACAAAGCGTCGCGCTGTGGCCACACTTTCCATCGCGACTGCTCACAGAAGTGGACCAAGTGGTGCAAGCGCAACAATACCCGGTTCAGCTGCCCAATCTGCCGCAAAACGGAATGATTGCCCCAATGTAAAACGATGCGGTGATCCACAAGAAGTTGTCGTACAACCACGTCATTTTGGTTTTTTTAGTTATTGAGTTCGATGTGTAGCTCGCAGTTGTTGTTTGTTTCGTCGATTTTAGTCCGAGCAATGCGTACTTTGCGGGCGCTAAATAACATACATGGTGATCACCCCACATCTTGGTTTTGAGATCCGAAAAGGTCAAGCTTTCAGTGACTGGGCAAAAAGTGGATACCATGCTTTTCAAAAGTAAAGGTAATCTTTCTTTATAGTCCAAACTTGATTATATTTACAAAAGTTGTATGCTAAAGTCTCTCACCACTTATTGCGCGCATTTATCGTTGATAGAACCGCTAGAGCTGGCTAATATGATGAATTAAAGAGGCTAACCGGTGAATATTTCTGAATATTACTCCTTGTAGTAATATTCACGAGCGTCATCAATCTTTACGATAACATTATGACAACACGTATCAAGAATTTATTAAATGTAATAGGCTCTCACCACAACACATCAAAAACCTAGAATTAGTGGTCACTAAATCACCGTCACGTTGATCTGGTCACCGTTAGACCATGTTAGGTACAGAGAGCACTTGCATTGGTCTGATCCTTTCATTTCTGAATTCAACGCAAGGTGACTCCGTGTAATGTACAGCAAAAGCTGCTGAGAAGGCATATTGGCGCGTTAACGCAGATGCTTTATGGATGCCCAGCCTTTTGAATTATACGATGCTTCATCTCCTGTCCTTTTTTTACTATTTTTGCAGCACTAGTTACTGCGGAGGCAGGTGGTGTGTCACCACGTGATATTAATTATCAAGGTGCATAATTAGAACCTATCGATACGGGGAAGTCGGTCAGTGAATTCGACTCGAAGAAGACACCTAGGTCACCAGAGTATCAAAGGGTGAACGAGTACTAGCCTACAAATTGGACTCGAGTGGATGATCAGGCTCATGGTCAATACAAGAGCCTGTTAAGTTCGAGTGATGAGCATTCTGACTCACCCCTGCGCTTGCTCCTGCGCATTCGCCTTCTAGTGAATGTGGTGATGACTTGAGACGTCGTGATGATAATTTTAGTGGTCCCACACTTCCGTTGGTTCCGCGCAGGAGGCACGAGACGGCAACGTACTGCATCTAGCATCTGGACATTAGCCTTAAATCTTAATAAAATGTCTTTTGAAGGACCTTTCAGGCGAGACATGTAACGGGGCACCCTGAAGCTTGTACTGGTGACAGTACAAGCTACTTATTCTGATGACAGAATAAGGCGGTGCCTCGTAACTTCACGTACACTCGTACGTGCAGAGGAAGACGGTAAGAAGAAGCGAGTACTTGGTTAAAGTAAAAAGTAGAAGTGTATTTATAATAGTTAATGTCTGCAATAAATCACTATTTATCTTCATCTAACTATGTCTAAATACAAATGTGTAAATCAGTTATCTGCTCACCACTCATTGCGTGCGTCTGTCGTGGCGCGTCTTCGTTGGTTGATATAATGGCCTATATCAACCAATTAGGAACTACCTGTAAGTGCAACAGAATATTTGTCCTTATGACAAAATTCTGAGAATATAACTCTTACAGTTATATTCTATTAACAATTTCTTATAAATTGTTATGTAACGATTCACCCCGTTACATCACCCCCCCCTTAACCATCAGTCACTTTAGTGACTGATTGACTAAATGGATACTCGTCCCAAATCATTTGGGACAGGGTTTGCACTTGTTGGTCCGCGTCCACTTTCCAACATCTCATCGCATGGTTAACAAGCCCATGCGATGCGCGAGCAAGGCCGCCGAGAGCGCGTCTGCACGTCTCTGTGCGGACGCCGAAGCAGAAACAACAGCAACTGATGTCCCATCGGTTGCTGAAGCGACTCAGCCTGTGTCACCTGGTGATGCAGGCGCTGGTCATGAAGACACTCGTGTCTTCAC